>OU342734.1:338197717-338768040 GCA_910589765.1 Avena atlantica | reverse complement strand
ATTTCCAACAAGTCCGTTGCTCGCTCCATCATACCGGAGAAACGGGGTTTTGATCATCTTGCCCATGAGGCTTGGTTCAATGTGTCAAATGATTCAAATCAAGAGACTCCAAAAGTCCAATCAGAATGGAGTTTCTTCATGCGCTTTAACCAATATGACCTAGACGACAGTGCCACAAATAAGTAGTATTATCACTATCTACTTTGCATCTCTTAGCCTCAATGTTATGGATGTGTGTTTTCATCCCTTTCGAGATTTAGAAGAAATAAAACATTCACAAGAGGTGCTGACCATAAAAGATGTTACTCATATAAATAGAACAACCATATATTCCGATTTAAATGAATAACCGTCTTGAATAAACACGATCCAGAAAATAAGTTCATGCTCAACGCAGGCACATAATAACATTTATTAAGGTTTAAAAACTAATCCCGAAGGTAAAACTAAGGAGAGCGTGCCGACGGCCATCACATCAACTCTTGATCCGTGCCAACGCGCATCGTCACCTCATCCCTCGCAAGCCGCCGTCTATTCTGTAGCTCCTGTTTCGAGTTAACAATATTAGCAACGAACCGGTATCAAATACCCAGGCACTACAACGAGGGCGAGTAAGGAAAACATCAATAACATGTATATCAAATATACCTTTGATGGTGCCAGCCTTCTTGTCCGCTAAGTACTTTCGGATAGTTGCGCTTCCAGGACCCTGTCCTTGCAATAAAGCACTCAGTGTCCGGCTTGGGACCAGACCTGAGCTTCTTCTCTCTGCAGGGGCATTGCGCTTGCCGCCGCCCTTCTTGAAGGGCTTCTTTGCTCCCTTACCTTTCTTAAAGGAGGGCTTGTTGACCATCAACACATGATTATCCTTCTTGATGTCCACTCCGCAGCCTTCAGCTTTGCGCAGAGCTCGGTGATCGTATCAGGGGAACCAATCTGATTATGAGTCACTACAAACTTTTGTAGCTGGGAGGGAGTGATTGCAGAACCCTGTCAATCTTGAGCTTCTCTGGAATCGTGCATTCCAGTTGCTCAAAGCGTTGAGTGTAGCCCGACATCTTTATGGAGTGCTCACTAACGGAACTCCCTTCCTCCATCTTGCAGTTAAAGAACTTCTCAGGAGATCTCATATCTCTCAGACGGGCTTGAGTCTGAAACATGGTTTTCAGCTCCTCGAGAATCTCAAAGGGCCCGGGATAGGTTTCAAAACGATTTTGAAGCTCCGGTTCCATAGCAAACAACATGGTGCTCTTAATCACACCATAATCATCTTTGCGCGACTGATAGACAGCTTTCTCATCAGCCGGCGCAGTTGCAGCAGGGGGGTTACCTAACGCTTTCTCAAGGACATAGTCCTTTTGTCCGCCAGACAGAATGATTCTTAGATTGCGGAACCAGTTGGTGAAGTTAGACCCATTGTTTCCTAAGCTTTTCTTTCTCAGCAAAAACTTTGAAGTTGAAGTTGGATTTGGCCATGTGATCTACAGTATTTGCAAGTACAATTTAGACTATGTTCATGATAAATAGTTCAAATTAATCAAATTACTAGATGAACTCCCACTAAATTCAACATCCCTCAAGTTGTTTGTGAACACGATCCAAATTCACCACACCTAATCCGATCATCACGAGAAGAGATGTGGTTTCAATGGTGGACAACGAAGTGTCGATCATATCATTCATATGACTCATGCTTAACCTTTCGGTTCTTGTGTTCCGAGGCCATGTCTGTACATGCTAGGCTCGTCAAGTTAGACCCAAGTATTCGCGTGTGCAAAAACTGGCTTGCACCCGTTGTATGTGAGCGTAGAGTCTTATAGCACCCGATCATCACGTGATGCTTGGACACGACGAACTTTCGCATGGTGCATACTTGGGGAGAACACAGTTTTTTATCTTGTCTTTAAGTGAGGAATCATCTATAATGCTACCGTCGCGATCTAAGCATGATAAGATACATAAAAGGATAAACATCACATGCATATAACTTTTATGTGACATGGTATAGCCAATCTTCGCGCAATGATCTCCATCTTGTGCGTTCCGGCATGATCTCCATCACTCCACCATGATTGCCTCCACCACGAATAGCAACTACAACTATTGCTAACTACTTAGCGATAAAGTAAAAGATTACATGGCGTATAAGAAGTTGACTCGCAGGTCATACACAATTATAAAGACAACCATATGGCTCCTGCCGGTTGTGTACTCATCGACATGCAAGTCGTGAAACATTACAAAACATGATCATCACATACAATATACACATCACATCTTGGGCCATACCATATCACAGAAAACACTCCCTGCAAAAACAAGTTAGACGCCTCTACTTTGTTGTTGCATGTTTTACGTGGCTTATGGGAGTAGATGCTAAGAACGATTCTTACCTACGGAAAGCCACAACGGTGATATTATGGTTGCCAAACTCCGGTGTTAATCCCATGACAACTATAGTGAGAGAAACTGACATCCACCAGCCGCATGTGTGGAACAAGCCACACGTCAAGTGCGGAGCCGGTCTCGCGAACGACGTCGCGTAAGGTTGGCTTGGACCGCTTCAATCTCACTATCCCGCGTCATAAGAAGAACACAAACAAGAGGCTTGCAACAGAAACATCAACGCCCGCAACAACCATGTTGCGTTCTACTCGTGAAACACATCTACGCATAGATCTAGCTCTGATACCACTGAAGGGTTTCGCGGCATAGTAAATCAAAATTTTCTACGGAGCGAATAGAGGGAAAGCCAAGATCTAATCTAGGAGATGCAAACAACGAGAGAGATTGGATTAGATCTTCATACCCTTGAAGATTCGCACAGCGGAACGTTCGTCGGAACGTGGGTGATGTAGTCGTACTCGCTTCTCCTCCTCGCGATCCGATCCGATCTAGCACCACAAGTGGCGGTGCCTCCGTGAGATGCACACGTGCAGCACCTCGACGTCTCCTCCTTTCCTCGGACCAGCGAGTATGGTGGAGAGATAGATTGGATCTACAGCACGACGGCGTGGTGTTATGGTGGAGAATTTCTGCTGCAGGGCTTCGCCTACAAACAGTCGGGAGGGAGAGAGGAAGGTAGCAAGGCTGCTAGGGCTTGGAGGAAGGTGTGTGGGGGGAGGGGGCGCACCACCCCTCTATATATAGAGGGGGGGGGCGGCCAGCCCTTGCCCCTCCTCCAAGCCTATCTCTAGTTTAAACAATTTAAACTCTCCCTTATCTAGAAATCCTATCTCTAGTTTAAATGATTTAACTCTCCCTTATCTAGAAATTCTATCCCGAGATTTAAACGAGTCAAATCTCTCTAGAATCGGCTGGGCCCTATGGGGCCTTGTGCCCCTGGCCCAATGCGGCCAGGACACTCCTCATAGGCCCATGCCCCCCTCCGGAAGGTGGGGCCACGTTGGTCCCCTTCCGGAAGGTTCTAGAAGCTTCCGGTACAATACCGATTAACTCGGAACAATTCTGAACTCCAAAAACTGCACTGCCTTATATGAATCTTATTCTCCTCGGACCATTCCGGACCTCTCGTGATATCCCGATCCCATCCGAGACTCCAAACAAAAATTCATATAACCAATTATCCAATCTATCCTAGCGTCGAGATACGTTAAGTGTGTGACCCTGCGGGTTCGAGAATATGCAGACATGATCTTCTATCAATAATCAACAGCGGGGTCTGGGCACCCATATTGACTCCCACACATTCATCGATGATCATATCGGATGAACCACGATGCCAGGATTCAATCAATCCCATATATATATTCCCTTCGTCTCGCGATATTTTACTTGCCCGAGATTCGATTGTCGGTACCGTCATACCTAGTTCAATCTCGTTCACAGCAAGTACTTACTCGTTCCGTAATCCGATATCACTTTGTGATTAACTCCTTAACCACATGCTTGCAAGCGGTGTTGATATCGATTACCGAGTGGGCCCGAAGTATATCTCTCCGACTTGGGAGGGACAAATTCCATCTCGATACATACAACCCAACAGATACTTTCCGATCACCTGAGAGACACCTTTATGATCACCCTCTCATAGGATGACGTTTGATGACCTCAAAGCTTTCTTCCGATACCAGGGAGTTGCATTATCTCATGGTCTAAGGAATACAATATTTGACATAGGAAAAGCTTCGCAAAGACGAACACGATGACACGATCTAATTGCTCTGCTTTGTTTGGGTCTATCCACCATATCATTCTCCCAATGATATGATCTCATTATCAATTGACAACTCATGTCTATGGTTAGGAAACCTTAACCATCATTGATCAATGAGCTAGTGCATAGAGGCGTACTAGGGACACGTGTTGTTTACAAACCACACAAGTATTAAAGTTTCCGCTTAATACAATTCTAGCATGGAACATAAACTTTATCATGAACAAGAATTATAATAATAACATCTTTATTATTGCCTCTTGGGCATAATTCCAACAAGTAACCTAATTCCTTCGACCATGAGATCATGCTAATCACCATCGCCGAAAGGATGCTTTGATGACATCAAACACACACCGTAACTGGGTGGCTATAAAGGTGGCATGAGTGTTCGGGAAGTATGAAGTATTGTGGAGGCACATGGATCAAGATTGGGATTTGTCCATCCATATGACGGATAGATATACTCTTTGCCCTCTCGGTGGAATGTCATCCAATTAGCTTGCAAGCATGTGACTGGCTCACAAGGTATCACATATCATGGGAACGAGAAAAGATTACTTATTGGTAACGAGGTTGAACTAGGTATGCAGAGATACCGACGATCAAACCTCGGATAAGTAAAGTATCGTGAGACAAGGGAAATTTGTATCGCATGTAAATGGTTCATTCGATCACGAAGTAATCGTATAAATATGTGGGAGCCATATGAATTTCCAGATTCCTCTATTGGTTATTGATCGGAGAAGATTCATGATCATGTCTGCATAATTCATGAACCGTAGGGAGACACACTTAAGGATTCGATGTTGTTTAGCAGATATGGAATGTGAATAAAAGACCGAATGTTGTTCGGAGTCTTGGATGGGATCCAGGATATCACGAGGAGATCCGGAATGGTCCGGAGAATAAGATTCATATAAGGAAAGTCCAATTTCGGAGTTCGGGAATGATTCCGGTGTTTTCACCGGAATGTTCTAGAAGGGTCTAGAAGGTTCACACCGATCCGGAAGGGGAAGGGTACATGGATGTGTCATGACAAAGTGTAATGGTTGCAGCATGTCCTAGGTCACTTGGCTGGACACTGGAAGAGAGAAATCAAACTCTAATTTGAAAGTCAAAAAGGCAGTTTGAAAAAGTCAAATCCCAACATGGTTTCCGAGTTAGGGAGGGTTTCTGAGTTAGGGAGGGTTTCCACCTGGGTTGGGAACACCCTTGGACGCCCCCCACCTATATAAGGAGGGGTAGGGGTGCACCCCAAGGTATCCCCTTGCCCTAGACCCAAGAAACCCTAGGTTGGCCGCCGCCCCCCTCTCTAGTTGCGACCAATCTAGATCTCCTCTAAACCGCTACCGACTAGTTAAACTCTAGTTGCTAGCTACCTCTAAACCTCGGCCCTCTAAAACCTAGATCGTTGGGGCTCCCTCTACTCCACCATACTCGCTCCGGCTTAGGCGAAGCCCTGCGGGATCTCCCCTCTACTTCCGACACCACGCCGTCGTGCTGCCAGAATCGCGAGGAGAGAGCTACAACCTCCGCTGCCTGCTGGAACAAGGGAGAGGAAGGTATTCATCGAGTATCGTACGTGTGACCTAATGCGGGAGCGCTGCCGGAACGCAGCGCGGGAAGGATCGTCTACGCGATCTTGAGATCGGAAGTGAACGACTACGTCACCCACGACATCTGCTCCGTTAACCGCTGCTCGTCTCTCGTTAACCGCTTTGGATCTTCGAGGGCTAGTACTCTATCAACTTGTTCCATCGATCTAGTAGATAGATCTTGGCTTGATCATAGATTAGATCTTGATTGTGTGTTCATGCGGTAGAATTTTTTTGTTTTCCATGCTATGAACCCCTACAGAGGCTATCCCAGGCCATCGTCCAATCCACCCACCACCGCGCCCCGCGCCCCGGGGTCGCCGTCCCTGCTGCCCATGCAGCGAGGGAGCAGAAAGCCCAAGGCCGGAGAAGCGCCGACGTGATCCAGAGCCGCCACCCCCAGAGCCGCCGCCGAGAAGCTGCAGCGCCACCAGCCCTCGAAGCCCATCTAGGCCCAGATCTGGCCCTGGCCTCCGCCAGGGCCATCAGCAGCGCCGACAGCGCCACAGGCCGGCACTTCCACCACCAGACGCTGAGCACGTCGTCTGTCGCCTCACCTCGCGGCCCGCAGCGCCACCAAACCGCCGCACACACCAAAGAAGAAGGTAGGAGCGGCCCCTGTAGGCGCGCGTCCACCGCGGGCTCGCCCCAGCCACCTTTGGCAGTGGGGGCCACGGCCACGCCAGCGGCAACGACAGAGGAGGGGAGAGGGTGAGGAGGAGGGCCGCTGGAGTCGGGTGCATGGCTCCCCCGAGTCTCCCGCGAGGGACGACACGTAGGGACGGGTAATTGTTCAATATTTAGTACTGTGTCACTGCATATTTAGTACTGCATCACTGCATATGTTCTCAAAACAAATGAATCATGTTTCATATCCAACAAAATAATGTAATCAAAAACACCGTAACACATATGTTACCTCGATTGATCATTGACATGTGTTTCATACCATAAACTTCTAGGATGATTTTAAAAATTGAAACATCGTTATTTTGCACCATTTAATTAGCTTAAATATTTCCTAATTTGGCTGAATTAAGTTTGAGACAAAAAAAAACCATCACGTTAATACTTGTCATGGCCTAACTATGAGAAGAAAATTTTCAAGAATACTTGGTAGGAAATATTATCAATTAGCATGGATGTAATTTTTTTTACAGGAGGGCAACAATAAGAAATTAAATTTTAGTTTATTAGTATGCATCGGCTTCCTGGAGGGTGTAATATAACAATTAAAGTTAACATTGTTTTATGGGAGCGTCTAGATCTCAGATGTCTGGGAACTTTTTATATATTAGTCGCTGACGTTATTTTACTATTTATGCTAATTCTTAGTTATATTTATAAAATCTGTACTAATTTTCGGTTGCAACCAAATTGCAATTTATTAAATTTCCGGTTAGAACCTAGTTATAAGTCCTACGTTACATGAATCACGAGATAAATCCAATGATGAGAGAGATGACTAAGATATAACAAGTTCTCATATCCTACATTGTTAGTCAGTATGCATGCGGTCTTTTTTTTCCCTTTGTATACGCTGAGCTGAGAAGCTAAAAATTATTTATTAAGATATTCACGACCTATTTAAAAGATAGGTATGACAAGAAACGAACACCATGTACTCTTTTGCTACTAGCGTTAGAGTATATTACGGTTTAAACTATATTTGGTAGTTTAAGTTTATAATCTAATTATATTTCTAATAGTCTTCTTGCACTCCAAGTCTTGTAATCTATATAAACAACAGACCACAATCAATTCAGATAATATTCCGCAATTCTACATGATATCAGAGCGGTTTGCTCCGCTTAGGGTTTAGTCACCACAATACTAGATTAGATCTTACTTCACCTAAATTTTCTCGCCGGCCGTTTGACCGGCGTTTCTTTTTCTTTCGCCGATCATAGATCGGATTGCGTCGTCCACAACCACATGTTGTCATCACGCACCTCTACTTCAAACTCGGCGTCGACTCATCTCCGGCAAATCATCGCCAACAATCGTGCCAAGGAGGCTCCGCGCGGCGCCCCAAGAGACGTCTTCACGTGCTGCGTCGGCTTCTCTGTCCTCATGTCATCACCATGCCGGCGCGTCTTCGCCAACATCGACCGGGACGCACGTCCCCAAATACGCGCCTTGCTGTCAACAAAGGGTTGCACCTTCATCACCCGTGGTCATCATCGCTGACAACCATCTACAGCAACAACATCGCCGCATCGTTGTCGCCACCACCAATCGTGGTCAACATCAACGCCAACAAAAAGTTCTTCTTCACGAGCGACGCCACACTCATATAAGCGGAAAATACGTGTCTAATCCCCGAAATCAAGTACCGCGCAATAATTCAATAGCCATCAACAACTATCTCGTCGTCTTCGTCCACCACGACCACACCACCAGAGTCGCAGTCTAATTTTTATTTCTGCACTAAATCAATTTTCTTCTTGCAACTATTTTATCTACTCCGACAAATCGACAGACAACTTCTACGCACCGACCATTCACAGAGAATTTCTCTGCTGCTATCTCCGGCTCTGGCTCGCATGGCTCATGATGGTCTCTATCTTCGCACGTCCAATATTGGCAACATCGACGCGTGCCTTCGTCCCCGGCAATGCTCCCAAGTTTGGCAAGCTCGGCAAGGCGTGTCGTCTACCTCGACTACTCCAACTCAAACTACATCTACCTCAACTACTACGGCTAATTCTCCAGGCTCAACGACGACATCGACCACAATACAACGACATCATGAACTTCATCAACGACAACTACATCACCAATGGCATCATCGACCACGACTACATCCCCTACTTCCGGCTACATCGACATCAACATCCTCTCCTATCTCAGCCTTCGGATTACAGTACTGGAAAAACCCTCTTCGGTTCGACATGAACAACGCCAGCAGTCCCGGCCTGTCACAGTCCGCGACTAGTGAGAGCACTAGTCCCGGGCCGTGAGGCCTCTAACGGCTAGAAACGGCCGTAGTCACTAGTCCCGGGCCGGACCAGATCTTTAGTCCTGATCCGTAATATGCAACGGGACTAATGACCTGGAGTACGCCAGCTAGTCTTTTCGTGGACTATTAGTCCCGGGTCGTATCACGGCTCCGGACTAGTTGTCCACCACTATATATTCTGCTTCCTGTCCTGCTGCCCTAAAGCATATGGTGGCCATTTTTCTCAAAAAAGCAAGAGAGTTCATGCCATTTTTTCTCAAGATTTAGTTTGCAACCCCTAAATCCAAAGCTTTAAAAGGTTAGAACTTCATTCTTTCATCTCTTATTGCTACTTTAGCTCTATAATGCTCTAGAAGTATAGAGATATGGATCAATTCATGCATGCTCTAGAAGTAGAAGGATTTTGATATATATATATATATGTAACAAATTTTGATTCGGCACATAGTTACTGAAAATTGAAATGTGTAATTTTAGAGTTTCAGAGCTTAGAATGGAATGAGGTTTTTCACTGATCGAACAATAATAAAAAACTTCACATTTATCATGTTGATTGGTTTCTCCAATTCACAAATTGGTGCATGTAAATTTTTCAAAATTCAAAATTAATGCTCTAGAAGCTCTCAATATAACTTGTAATAATTTTATCGTGTTGTGTAATTGTTTTTGATATACTTTTACTATAATGCAAATGGTCAGGGAATGGATGTACGGTACTGGCCGACGCTCTAGCGAGTTCATTAATGGCGTGCATGAATTCATCCGTGTTGCTGATGCAAACAAACGCAATGGTTTTGTATTCTGTCCATGTAGTGGATGTAGGAATCAGAAGGATTACTCTGACTCAAAAACCCTTCACAACCACCTATTGAAGTCAGGCTTCATGCCCAATTATAATTGTTGGACCAAGCACGAAGAGAGAGGGGTTATAATGGAAGACAATGAAGAAGAGGAGGAGGATGACAACTATCATGGTTTCCCTGAGTACGGAGATACTTCCATGGGGGATGCTGAAGGGGAGGATGAAGAAGAGACACATTATGAACCCGCTGATGATCTTGGTCGGACCATTGTCGATGCACGAAGAGATTTTAAAAACTGAAAAAGATAGGGAGAGGTTCAATCACATGTTAGAGGATCACAAAAAGTTGTTGTACCCAAATTGCGAAAATGGTCTGAAAAAGCTGGGCAAGACACTAGAATTGTTGTGATGGAAGGCTGAGTGTGCTATACCTGACTCCTCATTTGAAAAGTTGATGAAAATGATGAAGAATATGCTTCCAAAAGATAACGTATTGCCGCCAGTACGTACGAAGCAAAGAAGATTGTCTGCCCTCTAGGTTTAGAGGTTCAGAAGATACATGCATGTCCTAATGACTGCATCCTCTACCCGCGGTGAGGAGTACGAGAATTTGGATGCATGCCCGGTATGCATTTCACTTCGGTATCAGATTAGACGATATGACCCTGGTGACGTTGAGGGCGAGCCCCCCGGAAGAGGGTTCCTGCCAAGGTGATGTGGTATGCTCCTATAATACCATGGTTGAAACACTTATTCAGAAACAAAGAGCACGCCAAGTTGTTGCGATGCCATAAAGAGGAACGTAAGTCAGACGGGATGTTGAGACACCCCGCTGATGGGTCGCAATGGAGAAAAATCAATAGAAAGTACTCGGACTTTGCAGATGACGCAAGGAGTTTAAGGTTTGGTCTAAGTACAGATGGCGTGAATCCCTTTGGGGAGCAGAGCTCCAGTCACACAACATGGCCCGTGACTCTATGCATCTATAACCTTCCTCCTTGGTTGTGCATGAAGCGGAAGTTCATTATGATGCCAGTGTTGATCCAGGATCCAAAGCAACCCGGCAACGACATTGATGTGTACCTAAGGCCATTAGTGGAAGAACTTTTATAGTTGAGGCACGTACCCGACATACGCGTGTGGGATGAGCACAAGCAGGAAGAATTTAACCTCCGAGCATTGCTATTCGTAACAATCAATGATTGGCCTGCTCTTAGTAACCTTTTAGGATAGTCCAACAAGGGATACAATGCATGTACACACTGTTTAGATGAGACTAAAAGTATATATTTGGAATATTGTAAGAAGAATATGTACAATGAGCATCGTCGATTTCTTTTGGCCAAGCATCCCTTAAGAAAGAAAGGCAAGCATTTCAACGGTCTGACATGTCACCAGACGAAGCCTAAGGAGCGTACTGGTGCTGATATATTTGATATGGTCAAAGATTTGGATCAAATGGTAACCTTTAGAAAGGTTCCTAGCGGAAAATCTGTTCCGAAGGACGCTGAAGGACACACAACCATGTGGAATAAGAAATCTATATTTTGGGGCTACCATATTGGAAATTCTTAGAGGTCCGCCTGCAATCGATGTGATGCATGTGACGAAGAATCTTTGCGTGAGCCTGCTAGGCTTCTTGGGCGTGTATGGAAGACAAAAATACACCGGAAGCACGAAAACCATCAACGTATGAAAGACCCAGATGGCTTGCATCCAGAATGGTTTCAAGGTCATGCCAGCTACGCTCTTACCAAACAAGAGAAGGAAATATTTTTTGAATGCCTAAGCAGTATTAAGGTCCCGTCTGGCTTCTCGTCGAATATAAAGGGAATAATAAATATGGCAGAAAAAAGTTCCAAAACCTAAAGTCTCATGACTGCCACATGATTATGACGCAAATGCTTCCGATTGCATTGAGGGGGCTTCTACCAGATAATGTTAGAGTACCCATTGTGAAGCTATGTGCATTTCTCAATGAAATATCTCAGAAGATAATCAATCCTGAAGATCTACCACGGTTACAGAATGATGTGGTCCACTGTCTTGTCAGTTTCGAGTTGGTGTTCCCACCATCCTTCTTCAATATTATGACGCACCTGCTGGTTCACCTAGTCAAAGAGATTTCCATTCTCGGTCCTGTATTTCAACACAATATGTTTCCCTTTGAGAGGTTCATGGGAATCTTAAAGAAATATGTTCGTAACCGTGCTAGGCCAGAAGTAAGCATCTCCAAGGGCTATGGAACAGAGGAGGTCATTGAATTTTGTGTTGACTTCGTTCCTGATCTTAGGCCGATTGGTCTTCCTCAATCGTGGTATGAGGGGAGACTAAGTGGAAAGGGTACTCTAGGAAGGAAATCAATAATATGTAGGACGGACATTCTTACACCGAAGCACATTACACTGTAATACAAAATTCTATCTTGGCAGCCCCATATATCGAGGAACACAAGAAAATCTTACGCTCCAACAACCCTAGAAAGCATGACTCTTGGATTAGAGATGAACACATGAAGCGTTTCGGCGGTTGGTTGCAACATCTCATCAAAAACAACACTCTTGGAGATCAGCTATACTTGTTGTCTAGGTCACCATCTTCGACTATATCGACTTTTCAAGGTACGAGATAAATGGGTATACATTTTACACGATAGCCCAAGATAAAAAGAGCACCAACCAAAACAGTGGTGTCCGCTTTGATGCAACACACAACAATGGGTCAAAGACCACATATTATGGCTACATAGAGGAGATATGGGAACTTGACTATGGACCTACTTTTAAGGTCCCCTTGTTTCGGTGCAAATGAGTCAAGCTGATAGGAGGAGGGGTTGAGGTAGACAAGAAATACGGAATGACATCGTTGGATCTCAACAATCTTGGGTACTTAGACAAACCATTCGTCCTAGCCAATGATGTGGCTCAGGTTTTCTATGTGAAGGACATGTCTACCAAACCTATAAAAAGAAAAATAAGAAAAAGAATACATCAGACGATGAGCCAAAGCGCCACATAGTTCTTTCAGGAAAAATACACATCGTGGGAGTGGAGGACAAGACAGACATGTCAGAAGATTGTGATAAGTTTCATGAAATTCCACCCTTCGCGGTGAAGGAAGGCCCAAGCATCATGTTAATGAATGAAGATGCTCCATGGATACGGCGGGATCAGAAAGGAACACACACGAAGAAATGATGTGTAATAATTGTAACATTTTATGAGTGAAGATGCTCCATGTGTCCATTTTTATAGTGTTGTCTGCAAACAATCTTTAGTGTGTTAGTCCCGTTTTGTGGCTGGACTGGGACTAAAGGGGGCCTTTAGTCTCGATTCATACTTACCATTAAGATCTGATCTCCAAATGCGTGAGGTCACATATTAGGGAGTGCCTCTATGACCAGTTTCTTGGAGATGCTAGAGGACTGGGCTTCGGCGGCATCTCCCTGAAACTGGCCGTAGTGGTGTCCCTGCTCTCGAAAACCATCTTGCAGCTTGTAACTTCTCTAACTAGATCTATATGCATGGGAGCTAACTAATTTCGCATACGAGGGAGTGCCTCTATGACCAGTTTCTTGGAGATGCCGGAGGACTGGGCTCCGGCGGCATCTCCCTGAAACTGGTCGTAGTGGTGTCCCTGCTCTCGAAAACCATCTTGCAGCTTGTAACTTCTCTAACTAGATCAATACGCCTGGGAGCTAACTAATTTCACATATTAGGGAGTGCCTCTATGAGCAGTTTCTTGGAGATGCCGGAGGACTGGGCTCCGGCGGCATCTCCCTGAAACTAGCCGTAGTGGTGTCCCCTGCTCTCGAAAACCATCTTGGAGATGCCTCAAACTGGTTGGAGGACTGGACTCACAAGGATGCCTATTTATAGTACAAGCAGCTCGGACTAGCTAACACTCGGGACTAAAGCCACCCCTTTAGTCATAATCATGCCTAGTCCTATAGTACGCAGCTTCAGGGTCTTGTTCGTCATTTTCATCATCATCATCATCGTCACCTGCCACTCCGAGGATCCTCAGCCCAGCCATGGCATATACCAGGGACCACTCCGGCCTCGGATTCACGGAGGGCGGGGGAGGGGTCTCCTGGAAGACGATGTCGCTACCACCGGGCGGGGAAGGGCCTTCTTGTGGCTCTATGACAGGTGGACTTGTGGGCACCGCAGGCGAGGATGGTCTTCCCCGGTGATGTAGCGCATCACTCCGATGATAGTACGGTTCGCCCACCACAGACGGTGGCCGACTTTGTTGTGGTTCACCAGGGGCGGGCCATCACCCTCGTACCTGGCGAGCTCCCTTTCCCGCCTATTAGCGAAGAAGGCATTCCAGGTGTCGTAGTTATCGGGATCGCATTGGGTATCCATCCGCTGCTCTGGCATGAGCTCGTGGTAGAAGTGGTTCGTGATGGCCGCCTGGCGTGCGGAACCTTGAGGGACAGGAGGGACAGGAATCCCACCAGCGCTCAGCATCCAGCCGGCGGGCGGCCGGTAGCCCGACGGACAACGGTAGCTGGAGGCGCACAGCGCCTCGGTCTCCTCGAGGGTCAGAATGGTCCAGTAGGCGTTGTCCATTGTTCTAAGAGAGGAAGGTGTGGATGGGTGGATAGCCATGGCGCGATCGCCCTAGATATAGAGGGAAAGGGCGGGAAAACTTGGCGGGAAGCTTTGGGAAATGGCGGGAAATATCTTTAGTCCCGGTTAGTGACTACAACTGGGACTAAAAGCTCTCGTAAAACGGAAAGGGCGGGAAAACTTGGCGGGAAGCGGTGGGAAATGGCGGGAAATATCTTTAGTCCCGGTTAGTGACTACAACCTGGACTAAATGTATATTATATTAATATTCTTTATATTTTTCAGATAATAATAGACATATTATTTGTTTTATTTGGATTTTTACAATAAAAGATATGATTTTCCAAAGTTTTATATTTGATTTGAATTAAAAAAAGAAAATTTAAAATGAAATAATTTATAAATGATGCAAACAGATATATGGATATTATATTAAGATTCTTTATATTTTTTGATAATAATAGACATATTATTTGTTTTATTTGGATTTTTACAATAAAAGATATGATTTTCCAAAGTTTTATATTTGATTTAAATTAAAAAAGAAAATTTACAAATTAAATAATTTATAAATGATGCAGATAGATATATGGATATTATATTAAGATTCTTTATATTTTTCTGATAATAATAGACATATTATTTGTTTAATTTGGATTTTTACAATAAAATATATGATTTTCCAAAGTTTTATATTTGATTTGAATTAAAAAGGAAAATTTACAAATGAAATAATTTATAAATGATGCAAACAGATATATGGATATTATATTAAGTTTATTTATATTTTTTCTAATAATAATAGACATATTATTTGTTTTATTTGGATTTTTACAATAAAAGATTTGATTTTCCAAAGTTTTATATTTGATTTGAATTAAAAAAAGAAAATTTACAAATAACAAACTTGTCACGGGTCGTGGCTCGACCCGGGACTAGAGGGTGACTGCGCGTGCGAAAACGAAGCGGACGAAAAAACCCTCTAGTCCCGGGCCGTGGCTTAACCCGCGACTAAAGGGTGGGTATTTAGTCGCGGGTTAAGCCACGACCCGGGACTAGAGACCCTTTAGTCGCGGGCGGTGGCTTAGCCCGGGACTAAAGGGTGCGTCCCTATATATTCTGCGCGCCAGGGCAGGTGCTGCCCAGCACTTGCATTCCTCGATGCAGCAAAGACGAAGCACACAGACGCATCGAAGACGATGCAGGGGAGGTGCTGTCCGTCGCCGTCGTGCCGCTCCGCTCCGCCGCCACTCCGCCGTGCCTTGACGTGCTGCCACTCTGCCGACGAATTTTTCCGCCTCGTCACCTCACCGCTGCGCGCTGCCGCCTTGCCTTGCCGTGCGCGTGCCGCCTCGCCGTCGCCGTGCCGCCTCGCTGCCTCGTCGGTGAGCTCGATCGAGAGGCCGCGCGGGTGGTTTTTTTGTAGTTTTTTTTATATTTTTTGTTAGTGTTTTTTCTATATTTTTTTTATAGTTAGGATTATTATAATTAGTATTATTAGGATTATAATAATTAGGATTATTATAATTAGGATTATTAGGGTTTTTTGTTATAGTTTTTTCTATAGTATTTTATAGTTTTTTTATAGTTAGGATTATTATAATTAGGATTATTAGGGTTTTTTGTTATAGTTTTTTTCTATAGTTGTTTTTATAGTTTTTTTTATATTAGGGTTTTTTGTTTTAGTTATTAGGATTACTGTTTTACCACAAATAATATTAGGGTTTTTTGTTTTAGTTATTAGGATTATTGTTTTACCATAAGTAATATTAGGGTTATTAATTAGGGTTATTGTTTTTTTGTTTTAGTTATTAAGATTATTGTTTTACCGCAAATAATATTAGGGTTATTGTTTTTTTTGTTTTAGTTATTAGGGTTATTGTTTTTTCTAACCTGTTTAACTCTCTTTTTGTTATAGATAATAAGTCATGGATCCATCCGAAGATCCTGGTCGCATCGGTGAAGGTTATCTTCAAGGCATGATAAGAGGTGAAATTCCTCTTAATATTACTACCAGCGAAGATATTTTGCTCAAGGAAGAGATATCCTCATATCTGAATTCATCTGGTGATGGACTAGAGGAAAACCTAATGTATCAAGGGGAAGATCGGATGGACGAAGGGCAAACAAATAACAACAATAATGATGGCCCCTCGACAGGATCCGGCGAGGTACATATATATATATATATATATATATAAAGCCTCGTGTTACCTCTATTCATTAACTGATCTAGATATATATTAATCACTCTCTTGTTCTTTTAGCCCACTCGATCGAAGCAATCGAAAGCTCGCACGAAACGAGGGCCGAACAAAATGTTGTATGGTAATTAGAGGTTCACCATTGAAGAAATAGATGATGATGGTGAACCAATTGCTCCAGAGAAGCACCGGAGGATGTTTATAAATCAATGCGGGGTACTTGTTAGGGACAACCTGCTGATCACCATCCAAGAATGGAATCAGTCAAAGAAACCCGGTGAAGAATCCAACAGCTATGTCACCGATGATGCCAAAGATGACCTTTGGCAGAAGCTCATAGCACATTTCATACTACCTCTAGAGTATGAAGAATTTGAGGTATATGGTATTACCCCAAGGCCGGGTGGGCTTGAAAATAGAGCGAAATTCAAGGAGTAGGCTCTGAGCAAGATGTCTGAACTGTACCGGAACCACAAGAATATTATACGTGAAATATGTCACGAAAAAGAAAACTCCAGACTTCAAAGGAGTAAACGAGAAGTTGAGAGAATAGTGGCCCGATTTTGTAAAGTACAAGCAATATGATAAAGCAAAGGCAAAGTCGACAAAGAACGCGTTAAATGCTGCCCAAAAGAAATACCATCATAAAATGGGGACAGGTGGCTACAAGAGTGCCGTCCCTAAGTGGGAAACCGTGGAGAAGAAAATGAGGGCTAGAGGCGTCACTCCTGGTACAGATGGATGGCCCGAGAGGTCAAAGCACTGGTTGTACAGGCACGGGGGATCGTTGGACCCAGAAACAGGGAAGACATTATTTCATGAAAAATTTCTAAAACCCTCCCAAGACCTTATTCAAGCAATGAACGATGCTCAATTGGGATTGTTCCGTCCCGATAGAGAGAACGACGAGCTGACACGCACCCTAGGGAATCCTAAAAAGGGAGGACGAACACGAGGCAATGGCGCCGGTGTCTTGTGGAAGAAAGGGTTTCCTCAGTATGATGCCAGTTACAGAAGCCGTCAGAGAAAGAAGGACCGGGAGGCAGCCGGATCTCCATGGTAGAGCAGGACCTAGCTGATCTGAAGAACCTCATGCATGAAATTAGCCAAAGGCCGCCGTCTTCAACTCACCAGCGGGCTGATGATCCTGCATTGGATCTTAGCCAGCGGAGAATCGGCGTGGCTTCCACGGAGGTCCGGGCTGATGATCAAGCACTGCTAGATGATGCACCGGCTCCTCAATACCCCGTGGATGATTTCAGAGAGATGGCACAATGTGAGCTACATCAGCCAATGAACAACCTGTCCTTCAAGGTGGCGATCGGCACTGCTTTACCTTGTCTACCTGGAGCACTCCACCATTCACTTCCGATTCCACCAGGCTATGCTCGTGTCACGGTGGATGACATAGTGGAGGATTTTGCGGACCTAGAGATTTAAATCGCTACGCCTAAAGGCCTTACGAAACTAGGAGATGTCAAGCGCAACATCATTCTATGGAATAAGAAGTACATCAAGTTTCCAGGCTCGGCGCCAAGGCCACCGACTCCAAGGAATCCAAGTCCACCCCGCATCAAATATCGTCAACCTCCAAGTCCACCCCAACCCGATTATCGCCAACCTCCAAGTCCACCCCGCCCCGCTGACGATCGCCGCAGCAGGAGTACATCAACTCGATCTCCGCCTCGGCGCAATACTCGATCTCCACCTCCGCCTCCGTGCAATACTAATACCTCGTCGAAGAAACAGAAGTTCGATGCTCCCCCGCGCCCCACATCGAAGTAAGGTCAAACAACGAAGATAGTCGACATCCCGCCGGCTCTTCCAAAGAGACCTTATGACAAGATCGATGAGGAAACTAACACGGATGTGGCTGCCCAAGTTAAGGCGCATTTTGCACCCAAAAAGCCTGAGACAAAGCCGGTATATGATGAAAAAACCAAAAAGTGGGATAAGTCCTTTCTTGAGCAACCATCCCAGATATCGATGAATCTGAAATCAGACTATGACCAGGAGATTATTAAGCAAGCACATAAGAAAAAAATCACAAGTGCAAAAAGCGAGAAGCAAGTTGCCCAGCTCGGAGCATAGAAGAATCAATCGGTCGCCCCGCTCAAAGTCATTTCAGACCTCGACAAGGCCTTTAGAGCTGAAATGGATATGGACATGCAAATAATGGACCCCATAGCCCGTAATAATGCTACACTAATGGGAATCGCTGTATCGCAAGCCAAAGCACTTGCTACCGAAGCCAAAATGTCTCTTGGTCAATATTTAGGCTATGAAGATATGCTAGTGGGTCAGATAGTACAGAAGTATATCCAAGGGGAGCCTCTAGTTAGTAATGAGGAGCTCGCGCGTCTATCCACACTAGTAGAAAAAGGGTCTTCGGTTCGGTCCATGATGGGGATACGCCTACTGGGGTATACTCAGCAGGACGTTTCTGACTGGCCCGAGGGCTGGCGAGTGGGCCTGCAGAACGGCGAGTGGATCAAGGCCCAGCAAGGTACCAAGCGACTGGAAGCTGAAGGCCCAGGCGAGTAGATAGGCCCAGTCGGACTAGGTTAAACGATTACCGAAGCTGTAACCGAATCGGTTGAGATATGTAAACCCTAGGGGAGGTGAGCCTATATAAACCTCCCTATGGGGTGAGTAGAGACGCGTTCCCTCATACACCCAAGCGACTCGCCGCCTAGCCGCCGAGCTCGCCCATTGTAAACACCTCCATAATACAATCTAGCAGGAGTAGGTCTTTACCCTCCGGGGGGCCGAACCTGGGTAAAACCCTGTGTCTTTGCCCTCATCTCGCACCGCAGATGGCTGGCCGCCCTTGCCCCTCGTTCTACTACTCGCTGCCGATTGCAGCATCTGCCGTGACCATTCCCACGACAGTGGCGCCCACCGTGGGGACTGGCCGGTCTGGCCGGTGTTCTGCGGCGAGATCCAATCTGCCCATCAACGAGACGGTCGCCACCGGCCGCATGATAGCGATCGGCGAGATGCTCCAGATCTTGCCGAGTAGCTACGTCCCGGCGGCGCGACCCGTCACGCACAGCGTAATCCTGCCAATCGGCACGATCAGCCTCTTCGTCGGCCTCACCGACGTCATCGTCTCGGAGGACTCGGCTCGCATCCGCGAGTCGCCGCCACGCGATCGGCTCTCCGAGAGCCAGGTTCGCACGATCCACCGCCTCGCCTCCGAGTACAACTCGGCCCACAGCAACGTGGCCGGGAACTCAGCGGCCGCAGAAGATGCGGCCCTCACCGATGACGCCGACTCAGCGACCCCGGCGTCACTCGCCGGATCCATCACCGCGGCCTCATCCGCGGGCTCCATCGCCCAGGTCTCCAACGCGGGAGACTTCGAGGACCCCTCCATCCTCGGGATCTTCGAATTCGACTCCGGGTCGGAGAACTCCTCCGACCTCCGCGATGGTGCCAGTCGCCACGCCGCGGCTTACATGGCCACCGGCACCGATCCACCGGAGGATCCTTTCTCCACCCCAATCCCTCCTAACGCCACGGCAACAGAGGTCGAGGAACTCCGCTTGAAACTGGCGGAGGCGGTACGCAAAGAGCAGGCCGAGTGCGAAAAATTTCGCCTCGAGTAGGTGACGGCGCAGGAGCTGTCACGCTACCACCAACAGCGGATCAGGTCACGCTTGAACCCCACCGTTCAAGGGCGTGCCCTGAACTTCGACGACGAAAACGACCCGGACCCCATAGCCGAGCGCGCGATCTGCGAGAACACGCCACCAGGAGGAAGCGCCCGGCCCCCGCCAGGATCAACGGCGATGGGTGCCCCACCACCACCCAACCGCACCCCTCCCAGGGACCAACCGCGGATAGTTGTATCCTCACGGGAGCGAGACGCAAACGGCCTCCCACTGTTCTCCACCCCAATGGACAACCTCGTGGCAGGCCAAGCAGCAGCCGATAGCATCACGGCCACTGGCGACGGCGCCTTACAGATCCAGTACGTCAAGGCCCTGCTTGCGAAGGCCGTGGAGCAGCAAAAAGCGGGCGCCGATTCGCAAGGTCGAGTATACTCGCGTTCCTCGGGAAGCAGAGCGGCCTCAAGCGGCCGCCCAGCGGCAAACACCCTCAATTGCCCGCCACCAGAGCCACTGCAGCTCCAACACCGACCCGCGAACGCGGCACTCTCCACCAACGACCCCAGGCCGGCGACCAACTTCGTCGCCGCTAACGGACAACCCATCGACGCCCGCACTCACATCATCAACAACCAAAACTGGCGCGCACGCCAGCCCGACGACTTGCGGCACACCCTAACTAATCGCCGCGATGGCGAGCCTATGGGGTCGCTCAGTCGACTTGGCCCTAAGTGCTTCGGACCAATGATCCGAGGCGAGAAGTACCCGCCAAACTTCAAGGCGCCAAAGGAGATAGAAAAATACGACTCCTCGTACGACCCCGCAGTCTGGCTCGACACATACCTCATGGCAATGGGGATCGCGGGTCACACTGACCTACTCGCCGCCCGTTACCTCCCACTGATGATGGAGGGGACGTGCAGGCAGTGGATCAACACGCTCCCCCAGGACAGTATCGACTCCTTGGAGGAAATGCGCGACGCGTTCGTCAGGCACTTCGAGTGCTCCTACACCCGCGCCACCACCATCGAGGACCTGGAACGATGCGTCCAGGGACCCCGCGAGTCGACCCGCAACTGGGTCCAACGGTGGCAAGAGCTCTGGTACAACGCGGTCGGCATCCACCCGGACACCGCGATCCATTGCTTCAAGACCTCGTGCCGCTACGAGCCTCTAGTCGCCAAGCTCAAGCGACACTCCCGCACACTCGACAACATCCCCGACCTCCTCGAGATCGCCAAACGGTACGCCGAGGAGGATCCAAACCAGGAAACCGACGACGAGTCAGGAGGGCAACGCCGCATGGGCGGCAACGACAGCGGACGCCGAACCGACCTACGCTACAGCGGCACCCGCCTCACTGGCAAGCGCCGCAACGACGGGCGAGTCGACTTCGTCGCCAACGCTGGGCACGCACAGCGCGAGCCCAAGAGCTACCGCCGCGACGGAGGGCAACGGCGCGATGGCGGCAATTACAAGAACAAGCCAAGGTTCGATCCTGCGGCCCTCCTTAACCAACCATGTGCCTTCCACATCAGGGAAGGGAAGCCCGCAACGCACACCACCGCCGACTGCCACACCCTCAAGGAAATCGAGAAGGCACGGCACGCGCGGGAGGACACCGACAACGACCCGCCAAATGGCGGAAAATTCGGCAAAGTAGCCGGCTCGCTGCACACCTTCACAGGCTTCAACACGAAGCGCGAGAAGAAGGTCATCGCGCGTGCTGTCGCCGTCAATGCGGTGGCCCAAATAGACGTCCCCCAGTTCCTGAACTGGTCGGAACAGCCCATCACCTGGAGCCGGCAAGACCACTCGCCACGCATCGAGTACCCAGGACGAGTCGCCCTGGTGGTCAAGCCCAAGGTTGGCAACTACTGGCTCCCCAAGACACTAATGGACGGCGGCAGCTCCATCAACATCCTCTACCTCGACACCTTCAGGCGGCTGCGGCTCCCGCAGTCAATGATCGAGACAACCCACACCACGTTCCACGGCATCGTCCCCGGTCGGAAGGCGTATCCGATCGGCAAAGTCACGCTGCCAGTCACTTTCGGTAGTCCGGCAAACTTCCGCACCGAGCGGATCGTCTTCCAGCTGGTGCCCTTCGACAGCCCTTATCACTGCGTCCTGGGGCGCCAGGCGTTTGCTAAATTCATGGCAGCGCCCCACTACGCGTACAACGCGATGAAGCTCCCCGGGCCGTGCGGCGTCATCACCATCAACGGCGACCCCGACATGGCCGCCGAATGCGAGGCCAAAGGAGCCGAACTCGCCGACGCCGTCTTCGCGGCAGAAACTAATCACGCCGACGAGCTCGCCAAATACGCGAGCGGGGTCAACAGTGACGACCCCACAATACTCAAGAAGCCCAACTCAGAGGGCGCAAACACCTCAACCTTTGAGGCCACGACGCACACCCGCACCGTCGAGCTGGTCCCAGGCGACCCCAGCCAGACGGTGACGATCGGGACAGGCATGAGCCCAGCATAGGAAGGCGCGCTCATCGAGTTCCTTCGTGAGAATAGGGACATCTTCGCATGGAAACCCTCCGACATGCCTGGTGTCCCTAGGGAGCTCGCTGAGCACAAACTAAACGCCGACCCCAAAGTGCGACCTGCCAAGCAGTCGCTACGGCCCTTCAATGAAGAACGCCGTCGAGCAATCGTCGAGGAAGTGCAGCGCCTACTCGCTGCCGGCTTCATCCGGCCAATCAAATACTCCAAGTGGCTGGCAAACCCAGTCCTGGTCGAGAAGAAAAACGGGACCTGGAGAATGTGTATCGACTACACAAACCTGAACAGCGCCTGCCCAAAGGAGCAGTTCGTCCTCCCACGGATCGATCAGATAATCGATTCAACCGCGGGTTCGGAGTCGCTATGTTTCCTCGACGCCTACTCCGGGTACAACCAGATCAAAATGGCTGTCGAAGACGAGGAGAAGACAGCGTTCATCACGCCATTCGGAGCCTTCTGTTACACCGCCATGACCTTCGGCCTCAAGAACGCCGGGGCAACCTACCAGCGGTGCATGCAAGAATGCCTCGCGAGCCAAATCGGCCGCAACATCCACGTCTACATCGACGACGTGGTCGTGAAATCCGCTCGCCAAGGAGACCTACTCGCCGACCTGGCGGAAACCTTCGCCAATCTGCGAAGGTACAAGATAAAGCTCAACCCAGGCAAGTGCACCTTCGGTGTACCCGCCGGACAACTACTGGGGTACGTCGTCTCCAAACGAGGGATCGAGGCGAACCCAACAAAGATCGACACGATCGCCCGGCTGGGCAAACCCGAGTGCCTGCGTGACGTCCAGAAGCTGGCCGGGCGAGTAGCGGCTCTCAGTCGCTTCATCCCCCGCCTGGGCGAAAAGGCGATGCCCCTATACCGCCTGATGCGCAAGAACCCCACCTTCCAGTGGGACAAGGAGGCGGACAACGCGCTCCGCGACCTCAAAAAAGTGCTGCTCGCCGCACCACTACTCGCTGCCCCCGCCGACAAAGAACCTATGCTGGTTTACGTCGCGGCGTCCGAGCGCGTCGTCAGCGCTGTGATGGTCGTCGAACGACCAGAGGAAGGAAAGGAGCGCCCGGTTCAGCAGCCGGTGTACTACATCAGCGAGGTCCTCACCGAGTCGCGCCAGCGGTACCCACAGTACCAAAAGCTAGTATACGCGGTCTTCAGGGCTCAGCGGCGCCGGCCGCACTACTTCCAGGAGCACCCGGTCACGGTCGTCTCCTCAGCGCCACTGCAAGACATCATCCGCAACCGCGAGGCGACCGGACGGGTCGCCAAGTGGGCCGTCGAGATCGGCGTCCACAACATTAAATACGAGCCACGAAGGGCGATTAAGTCGCAGGCACTGGCAGACTTCATCGCCGACTGGGAGGAGGCCCAGCAGCCAGAGAAGCTGCCATACCTCCATTACTGGAGCCTGCACTTCGACGGATCCAAGAACGCGGACGGTGCAGGAGCGGGGATAGTGTTGACTTCACCAAAGGGCGACAAGCTCCGCTACATCCTCCGCCTCGAATTCACGCCCTGCACCAACAACATGGCTGAATACGAGGCCCTACTCCACGGCATGCGAGCCGCCAAGGAGATGAACGTCAATCGCCTTCGATGCTACGGAGATTCCGACCTCGTCGCGGGGCAAGTCGCCGGCACCTGCGACGCCATCTCCCCTACCATGGCGGCGTACCGCCAAGAGGTGGACAAGTTGGGCGGCCACTTCACCGGCTACTCTGTCGAGTGGATCGACAGGAGAAAAAACGAGGAGGCCGACGCCCTCTCTCGCATAGGGTCGGCTCGACTCGCACCACCCGCCGGCGTGTTCCTCGACACAATCTCCAAACCATCAGTCTCTCCCCCGAGGGAGATCGACATCAGAGTCCCACTCCAACCAGAGGCAGCCTTGGTCGCACTCATCACCGAGCCAGACGACTGGACCAAGCCCTACATCGCCTACCTGGAAACCGGCACCCTGCCAGCAGACGAGACAAACGCTCGAATGATCGCTCGCCGATGCAAGTCCTACACCATCATCGACGGCGAGCTACACAAGCGCAGCGTCACCGGCGTGTTCCAACGTTGCGTCCAACCGGCTGAAGGACGCAAAATCCTCCACGACATCCACTCAGGCGACTGCGGCCACCACGCCGCCGCTCGCTCCCTGGTCGCCAAGGCTATGCGACACGGCTTCTACTGGCCCACCGCACACGCCGACGCTGTCGACATCGTCCAGCGATGCGCCGGGTGCCAGAAGTACGCCAACCAGACGCGCGTACCGAGCTCGGCGCTCAAAACGATCCCCATCACTTGGCCATTCGCCGTATGGGGCATGGACATGGTAGGCCCCTTCAAGAAAGCCCCCTCCGGCTACACCCACCTGCTAGTCGCCGTCGACAAATTCACCAAGTGGGTGGAGGCCAAGCCAGTCCGGAAATGCGACGGGAAGACCGCCACTAAATTCCTACGCGAGCTCATATATCGCTACGGGTTCCCAAACAGTATCATCACGGACAACGGCACAAACTTCGCCAAGGGAGCAATGGCCGAATTTTGCGAAGAGCACCACATCCGGCTCGATCTCGCGTCAGTCGCCCACCCGGAATCCAACGGCCAGGCGGAACGAGCCAACCAAAGCATCCTCCACGGCCTGAAGCCGCGACTCCAAGTACCACTCGAGCGCACCGCTGGATGCTGGGTCGAAGAGCTGCCCTCCGTCATCTGGGGAATCCGCACCTCGGTTAACAGATCGACGGGATTCACTCCCTTCTTCATGGTCTACGACGCCGAAGCAGTCATGCCCACCGACCTCGAACACGACTCGCCACGGGTCGTCCACTATACGGAGGCCGCAAACGAGCTGGCCCGCCAAGATGGGCTCGACCAGCTCGACGAAGCACGCGACCTCGCTTGATCGCGCACCGCCATTTACCAGCAAGGACTCCGCCGCTACCACAGCCGACGGGTGAAGACCCGCACCTTCTAGGAAGGCGACCTGGTGTTACGCCTCATCCAGGACAGGAAGGGCATGCACAAGCTCTCCCCTCCGTGGGAAGGCCCGTTCGCTATCGGGCGCGTACTCGGCAACGACGCCTACTACCTCATCGACGTTCGCGGGGACGGCGAGCTCGACGTCAAGCGACCATGGAATGTAAACCTCCTCCGGAAGTTCTACTCCTAGAACCCCACACATGTACTCTCCAGTCGCTATGAAATAAAAGAAACGGTTACCGCAAATTGCACCTACTCTCCATGACTTGTGCCACTCGCACTCGTAATAACAGCGGTACGCTAAAATGCAGAAGTCAACCTTTGGTACAGCGATCAGCACGGCTAAGTAGTGTGGTGTAAGAGCACTGAATCACTTCAGGTCTTGCATCGTCCACGAAAAACGCCAACCCGGAGCCCCATTGGAGTCGCCTAGCTCGACTGGTTTTACGAACCAAGACAACTGCCCTCGCTTCTCACAGCGACCTTGGTCCCCCGCATCCTCGACATAGCGACTCGAACGGCTAAGTACCACGCTCGGGGACTGAATACCAGTTCGTCGCGACCGGTCAGGGAAAACGCCAAGTAAGAGAGCATGTCCAGGACTCGCCACGCGACTGACCCCACGGGCCAGGCAGGAGTGACGCGCTCACACCAACGCGCTAAGTCCTCAACCACCCTCGAGTCGCGCCTAGAACTACCAGGTACCACGCTCGGGGACTCGGCCACCCGACCCCGTTCGCGTACGGGAAAACGGTAAAGTACAGAGCACTCAAGGGAGTCGCCTTGCGACTGGCTCTCCGAGCTCGGGCGAGTCGACTAAACTAACAAAACACATGATAACAACAAACATCATATACAAGGTGAACCCCACAAAAGGGCGGACGCGCTCGGGGACTCATCCAAAATCAATCCAAAGCACACAAACAAATAGCAAAATAAACATGGCGCCCCATTCAATCGCATATTGCATTGTCTTATATTACAAAATATGCCCGCATGGCAGAACTGCTGCTAACACATCAAGGCAAACTACCCTATTCTGCAGGCTTCGATGACGACTCGCCAGAATCCCGGCGCCTACGGATGAACGCGGTGTACGGGTTTGATGGATACGTCGTCAGTTCACCCGCCATCGCCGCGCGAAAAGGCTGCTCGACCTTGAAATCACGATGCGGCGGCTCGGGGTCGTTCGGCGTGACGACCGTTTCCTGGTAGGGAAGGAGGTCGCCCATCGCCCAGACACGCTCCGAGTACGCGGCGGCACGCTCCTGCAACTTGAGAACCTCGGACAGATCCACCGCGCCAGTCGACGAGGGATACCCACTCGTCACATCGTCGAGGTCGAAATCCTCGGGGAAGTGGGCGAGTCCAAGGCTCAGTGCTGTCGACGCTCCACGCCGAAACGCCGACCGCGTCATGAACTCAACGACCGCGGGCGCCTTCTCCAAATATTCCCACACCTCAACGAGGTCGCTGGGAATAACCTCCGTGGGCGACATTTCTTGAAGATAGGCGCGAATGCACGTCGCCGACAGCGTAGCCGAGTCGATGAGCATGCTTACGCATTGCTTCGCGTCGAGCGAGCTCGCTTCTTCTTGGCTACCAATAACGCGACCTGCGAGAAGGAAACAATGATGAGCGCGACGGACACCACAAAAACCCCAACTAACGGAAAGGGAAGGTGCACTCACCAAGCAACGGGCGGGCGAGTCCCGTGATGAAGCACTGAAGCGACGTGTGGTCGTCCTGAAGTCCAGCAATAAGGACTTCCGACAGCTTGCGATCCTCCTCCGCGGCTGCAATGGCGGCCTTAGCTCGCCCGTCCGCCGAGCTTGCTTCTTCCCTCGCCTCCCGCAGCTCGCGCTCGAGGTCGGCGACCCGCTGTTCAGCAGCGCCCAGAGCAGATCGCGCCGCCTCCAACTCACCAGCCGGGACAAGCTCCTGGCGAGCTTCCTCTGCCTTCGCAGCAACAGCCTGGAGCTCCTTGTTCGCTTCCTGGATGGTGGTCAGCTCCTTCTCAGCACGCTGTTGCGCGGCCAATCGGTCCGCCGACTTGAGCTGCAGACCCTGCATATCATCAAAAAAGTTAGTAAAAACGAACCTCCTAAGTGCCCACCCGCTGAAATTCAGCGAGTGCGCACTCGGGGACTGGCGATCAAGAAATTCCCAAGTACCCACCCCGCTAAAATTTAGCGCGTGCGCACTCGGGGACTGGATACGAAAATAAAAGACGAGAAAATAATAAGAATCACGCCGCTGCAAAGCACCGACCTGATCCTCGGGGACTGGATATACCTGGATGGCTGCGCCAAGCATGCCATGAAGTTGCATCGCGTCCACGGACGCGAGTAACGCTGGCGTGTGCCCACGACGCTGGTCGACTTCAGCATCGGCGGTCCCTGGAGCGAGGCTCGGGGATGCAGCCCCGCTCGCCGCGGCCGCCTTGGTCACGAAGCGAGGGAAGGTGGCGATAGAGGCACCCGCTCCAAAGGAAGTCGCCTCCTCCGTTCCAGGCAAGGAAACGCCCTCCTTCGTAGACGCGGCTGCCTCCACCGCGGGGCCGGCCGGCGCGACCGCCGTGTCGTCGGAGACAGTGACAATGTCGTCGCCCTTGGCCTTCTTACTGCCATCCGCCGAGGCAACGACCTCGTCCGCTTTCCTCTTACGGGAAGGATCCTCCTCGCTAGCGGTGGAGGGTACCTGGGCCACGGTCGGGTGGCCCATCCTTTTCACTCCGGTCCTGCACATCAGTCGAATCAGTAAAGACAATCGAAATAGCTATGGAAAATAGGGAAGGCCGAATGCACTCACTTGGTAACTGGGATGAAACGTAGCCCTGTGCAAAGGCCGGCCGGTTTTTCCAGCTCGGGGCCCAGTTGGCGACTGAGCCCTAGTTCCAGGACGTCGCGTGCCCAAGACACGGACGGCTTCTTCATCGTCGAGGCTGCGGCTGGCGCCTCTGGGATACCTTCGGCAGGGGCTTCCTCGCGAACTGGAGCCGCTACGGCCGGAGCCTCCTTGCGGGGCGAAGCCGCCCCAATCGGAACCTCCTTGCGAGGCGAAGTCGCCGCGGCTGGAGCCTTCCCTAGCCCTGAGACTGGCGCGAATGGCGGAGGCATCGAGGCCAGCGGCACTTCCACAGTCGGCGCATCTATCGCGGTTGTCGCTGGGGCCGCGCCGTCATCGGCCGAGATGTGAGCATCAGAGCTGCTCGTCGAGTGCGGCGGCGAGGCCATCCTCGGCGGCTTCGTTTTCCTCTTCGGGGGGGCCCTCGCCTCCTTTTCCTTCTTCTTCTTCTTCGAAGGAGTGGCCTGGCGGCGCGAGGTGGTTTCTGGGAGCTCGTCGTCGTCATCATGACGCTCGAGGCTCCTGCTCGCTTCGATTTCGCGCTGACGTTGGCCGCGGGTCTTTCGGACCAGCGGGGCGATTTCCTCTTCGGACTCGTCCTCGTCGTCCTCGTTGCCCTTCGCGGGTGGCGATTCGCTTGTATCCTGGGCGGATGGCCCCGGGCTCTCGTCATCGGAAGGTGGGAGCCACCCTTCCACCACTTGGAACAGCTGCGATAAATACGAAACAGAGTCAGAATTACCGCGACTGCATACGCTGCGACTGCGAACACGGTAAAGAAATTACCGTCGGAGCCGGACGCTTCGCGGTGAAGGGGGCGACCCCGGCCTGTGCATCCACGTACACCGCCTGGGTGATCTTCTTCAACGCTGGGAGATAGTCCTCCAGCTTCCACTCGTCAAGGCAGGCTTTCGTCGAGTCTCCCCGGCCCGTGTACTGATACATGTAGTGGTCGCGTTGGGCGAGCGGAACGAGCCGTCGCCCAAGCCAGCAATTGTACAAGTTTATCGTCTGAAGGCCCTTCTTCTTTAGGCCACGGATGGCCTGGAGCATCTCGTCGACGACCATCCGCTGGTCGTCGGGGAGCTTGCCGACCTGGAGATGGCGCGGCTCGGAACGATTGGCCGAGTACCGCGGGATCGCCGCCTCGTCCTCCGGGGTCGCCTCGGTCACGTAGAACCATGACTTCTTCCAGTCGCTCGCTGCTTTGGCGGGTAGCATCAGATCAAAGAAAGACGCTTTGGATTTGAGCTGGAACGTCAGGCCGCCCGCGGCTAGCATTGGGCCGCCTGCCTCCTCGCGGCTGATCCGTCCGTGGAACAGATCTTGCCACAAGGGAAAGTAGGGCCGGCAGCCCAAGTAGCACTCGCAGAACGCCACGAAGATGGCGAGCTGCTCGATGCTGTGGGGACCCAGATCCGAAGGCTGGATCCCGTAGTAGGCGCAAAAACGCCGGAAGAACAAAGATGTGGGAAACCCTAGCCCCCGCTCGAGATGACTGGTGAAACAGACGAATTCCCTCTCTCGCGGGTTTGGGGTCGTTTCTCCGTCTGCGGGGATACGCCAACAGCCGGCTCGCAGGATTCCAGCCTCCTCGAAGGAGGCCAGCTGCACCCTCGTGCACTTGGATCTGCCCCATGGTTCGGTGAGAAGGGCCATAGCCGAGGGGTTGGTTGGAAATCGGAGGATTTCGGGTCGATTGGGTCAAGAAGCAAAGGAAAGAGAATGCGCGCACTCGGAAGAAGTGGTGGGCAGTTGGCTCTACGATTGCCTGCCATTCCTCTTATATAGCGAGAGTTACCCGCCAAATCAGGGGGCCGTTACCGCGCGATGATTACGCCGAAAGTTACCGTTGAGTTGCCCTAATGGCTAGTTTGACCACGCCTGACGGTCCAACTCCAGCCACTCGGCTCGCCAGGTCACTCGCTGCCACCGCGTTCGACAGCTCGGCTCGCCCAAGACGCGACTCGGTTCACCGGATCTTCTTCTTCATACAAGAGCCCGTCGACGATTCGACTAGATGCCTACTTTGGAGCCGTATACTCCGACTGCCAGCAGCCACTTACGCCTAATCGACGACGGCCTCGGGGACTACTGATGGGGATACGCCTACTGGGGTATACTCAGCAGGACGTTTCCGACTGGCCCGAGGGCTGGCGAGTGGGCCTGCAGAACGCCGAGTGGATCAAGGCCCAGCAAGGTACCAAGCGACTGGAAGCTGAAGGCCCAGGCGAGTAGATAGGCCCAGTCGGACTAGGTTAAACGATTACCGAAGCTGTAACCGAATCGGTTGAGATATGTAAACCCTAGGGGAGGTGAGCCTATATAAACCTCCCTATGGGGTGAGTAGAGACGCGTTCCCTCATACACCCAAGCGACTCGCCGCCTAGCCGCCGAGCTCGCCCATTGTAAACACCTCCATAATACAATCTAGCAGGAGTAGGTCTTTACCCTCCGGGGGGCCGAACCTGGGTAAAACCCTGTGTCTTTGCCCTCATCTCGCACCGCAGATGGCTGGCCGCCCTTGCCCCTCGTTCTACTACTCGCTGCCGATTGCAGCATCTGCCGTGACCATTCCCACGACAGTCCAGAGTCCAACAATAGTCCCGATTTGTTACGGATCGGGACTAGTATGAGCACTAGTCCCGGTTCGTACCGTTTTCGGTGGCTAGAAGCCCGAGGAAACTTTAGTCCCGGGTTGTTTTGGACCTTTAGTCCCGGGTCATGATACGGCCCGGGACTAAAGGGGTTCGGGCACGGGCAATACCCTTTAGTCCCGGGTCATAATACGGCCCGGGACTAAAGGGTGCGGGCCACGGCAGAAAAACTTAAAATGGCTATTACTTTTGCGTACGATGTCGGGAAAAATGTACAACCTATCAAAATGTGCGGAAAAAATTGTGAGTTTGATTTCAACGGCCGTTATGGATTATTTTAGATTTTTAAAATTCGAAAAGGAAAAAAGTTATTTAAAAATGAATTTTTTTGCAATTTTATTTATTCTATATTTGGATTCCTCACATTTTTCTGATAATTATGGATATATTATTTGTCGAATTTCGATTTACAGATTTAAAGATATTATTTATGCCATATTAAATGAATAAATAGCAAAAAATGAATAAAATATTATTTTATTTATTTTTTACTTTCATTTGATTAAAATATTAATATCACTTATTTATTGTTGTTTACTAAAATATTTGTTTGTAATTTCAAAAAATAAAGATGTATGGCATATTGATATGGGCTAATAGGATTGATATGATAGTGTTGACAACAAAGTACAAATGAGCTTCGCGCAAGGACATCTGATGGAACAGAGAAGTTAAGCGTGCGGAAGGTGGAGTAGTGCTAGGATGGGTGACCGAATGGAAAGTTTGACCACAAGTGTAATTTGACCTAGGATAAAACATACTTAGTACTAAAAATGTTCCAAATCAGAGGATTACGAGACAAACAATTCAAAAGTTTAAGAAAAAAAATGAAAACAAAATGAAAAAACAATATCTTTAGTCCAGGGCCGTATTACGACCCAGGACTAAAGATCATTCGTCCCACCACTGCAAAAAAGGGCCATGCGGTGGCCTCTAGTCCCGGGTTGTAACAAACGGGGACTAAAGATAGGGGCCTTTAGTCCCGATTTCGCAGTCCCGGGTGCAAAATCGGGACTAAAGGCCCTTACAGACCGGAACTATAGGCCATTTTTCCACTAGTGCCACACATATGCGAAATCTGCACGAATGGTATATGTCACAAGCAGAAAAAAAAGCATCAAAAAGATTGGTTTCCGGTGGACGTTAGAAAGGCGCATCACTTCAAACCATACTCGATACATGTTCAAATGACCGAACTGTTTCAGTTATACAACCAGCGCACCCTCGACAAATCTATCATTGGTTCCTACTATTTGTAAGTGATTTATTTCTATAATTAAGTTTGTAGCTCAGCTCGTTCATTGCATTTAATATATTATCCTAATTATATATCCTTTTGTACGATATTATATTCTGCAGAATGAAGATGCTTGAATGCAAAAGAGCTAGAAGATACGACATTGAGTTCATTGACCCATATATCGTTAATGAATATACGTTAAAAAATCCGTGAAGGAAGACCTGTGCAGGTTCTTAACCGAGAATAATTTTGTTAAGGAAATACTATTTCCTTACAACTTCAAGTGAGTGTTTATATCTTGTACACATTTTATTTTTGCTTACTCGATGAGCTATGCATGTATGCTTATGTAAACGCCCGCAGATTCCACTGGATCTTGCTAAATATTCAAGTTGACAAGTCCCTAGTTGAAGTCCACGACTCATTAAGTTAGGACCAAGAGCAGTGGAGCGACATGAAAGCAATGCTCCATAAGTAATTTCAATCATTATCGCATTATATCGGCCTCTTTCATTCATTTCCTGATATCAAGTAACTAATAACTCCTTTGTTCATTTTCTTTGCCGAGCAGGTGTTGGACACGGTTCAGACAGAAAATACCAGGTCCATTCAAAGATGATCTAACTTATAAAATGGTGAAGAGTTTACATCAGCCACCAGAAACTCATTTATGTGGATACTATGTCTGCCAGTACATCCGTGAGTTGACTAGTGAGCGGAAAGTTTAATCACATTATATTTATGATTTACGGGAGAAACTAGAGCCAGACCAGCGCATAAGAGCAATTCAAGAGGAGCTAATGGGATTTATGATGAAGGAAGTCCTTGATGTACATGGAGAGCATTATACGGATGACGTGGAACTCGATTTGCCTTAGTGATCTCCATATAGCTGATATGATATATATATTCACCAATGACCATGTAATTTCAAAACATTTCTTCCTTTTGATATATATATCATCAATATATGCTTGCAAGGGATCGATTAATTATATAGATGCATTTGTCAGGAATATGTAACATGTATTCCTCTAGGGGCCAAAGGCCACAATATATAGTACAGGTACAGGGCAAATATGCAGGAAGCCCCCTAACATATGGGGGAAATACAATATACAGATATATACATCTAACACCCCCCCCTCAAACTCATGGAGGATCCACAATATTGAGTTTGGAGAGTAAGAAATCATGCTGCGCTCTGGTCTGTGCCTTCGTAAAGAAATCCGCCAACTGTAAATCTTAAGGCACATACTGAAGCGCAACAACCTGAGCCTGCACCTGAGCATGTGTATAGAAAGCATCAACACCAATATGCTTGGTAAGCTCATGCTTGACCGGATCACGTGCAACACTAATAGCACCTGTACTGTCAGACAAAACCAGACTGGGTGTGGTAATAGAGACCCCAAAATTCGCAAGTAACCACCGTAACCAGGTCACCTCAGCAGTCAACAAGGTCATAGCACGCAACTCAGCCTCAACACTCGAACGGTAAATTGTTGTCTGTTTCTTCGTCTTCCAAGCAATGAGCGAACCACCAAGAAACACATTGTAAGCAGAAAGTGAACAACGATCCAAAGGATCACTCGCCCACGTAGCGTCCGAATAGCACTGGAGCTGGAGGGAGCTGGAACGAGGAAAGAAAAGGCGACGAGTGATCGTACCACGAAGATAACGAAGAACACGGAGAAGATGACTATAGTGAACAGTGGTAGGAGCAGAAACAAACTGACTCAGAATATGAACAGGATAAGAGATGTCAGGACGAGTGACAGCAAGATAGACAAGACTCCCAACAAGATGACGATAACGCGTTGGATCAGAAAGAGGATCACCATCAGTAAGTTGAAGCTTAACATTAACCTCCATAGGGGTCTCAACAATGCGCTCATCCCCAAGAGAAACACGGGCAAGAAGATCCTGAATATACTTTTCTTGAGAGATGTAAAAGCCATCAGAAGTGGAGGAAACCTCAATCCCAAGAAAGTCTCGAAGAGGACCAAGATCAGTCATAAGAAACTGATCACGAAGACGAGCCTTAACAAAGGTGATATACTCAGGATCATCACCAGTAATGATCATATCATCAACATAGAGAAGAAGAAGAGTGCGTCCACGAGGAGAAGTGTGAACAAACAGCGCCGGATCATGAGCACTAGGGGAGAAACCAACAGCAGTCACTACAGAAGCAAAGCGCTCAAACCAGGCACGAGGGGCCTGTTTGAGGCCATAAAGAGAACGTCGAAGACGACAAACCAGCCCCTCGGGAACAGAATACCCAGGAGGAGGCTGCATATAAACCTCCTCACTCAACTCACCATTGACAAAGGCGTTCTGAACATCAAGCTGGGACACAGACCAGTGACGAATAGAAGCAACATCAAGAAGAGTACGCACAGTGGTCATATGAGCCACAGGAGCAAATTTCTCATCATAGTCACGACCATGCTCCTGCTGAAAACCACGAGCCACAAGACGCGCTTTATAGCACTCAAGAGATCCATCAGAGCGAGTCTTAATCTTATAGACCCACTTACACGTGATAGGACGAACAACGGGAGGGGGAGAAACAAGATCCCAGGTGCCAGTGCGCTCAAGAGCAGCAATCTCCTCAGCCATGGCCAGCTGCCATTCAGGATGATGCTCAGCATCCCGATAAGAAGTCGGCTCGGAGGCAACAGAAAGACCATACTGACTAGGAGAGTAACGGTGGGGGCACGACGCTGATGAACAAGACGAGTAGAGGGAAGATCATTAGAGGAAGACGACGCAGGAGACGACGATGAAGAAGAGGGAATAGTAGAGGAAGACTCCGGAGAACGAGGAGAACTAGGAGAACTAGACGGAGAAGAGGAGGACGGTGTCGAAGAAGAGACATCAGGGGGAGGAGATCCTGAAGAAGACACAATAGGTGTAGAAGGAGGTGTGTCAGGAAAGAGAAGAAAAGAGATATCTTCCACCTGGTAAGTACCGGCGGTGGGACGAGGATAGAAAGGACGCGTCTCATCAAAAGTAACATCACGAGAGATACGCATCCGACGACCAACAGGGTCCCAACAGCGCTAGCCCTTATGCTCATCACTGTATCCAAGGAAGACACACTCAACAGACTGAGCGGTCAGTTTTGTGCGTTCGTGAGGAGCAAGGAGAACATAACAAACACAACCAAACAAGCGAAGCATGGAGTAGTCTGGATACTGTCCATATAGGCGCTCAATAGGGATACCACCCTGCAAGGCAGCAGAAGGCTGAATATTGATGAGGTAAGCCGACGTAGCGACAGCCTCAGCCCAGAAATGCGGCGGGAGAGAAGAAGCAATCATCATAGCACGAGTGGTCTCAAGAAGGTGACGATGCTTACGCACAGCAACACCATTCTGGGCATGGGAGCCAGGACAGGAGAACTGAGCAAGGGTGCCCTGCTCAGCAAGAACACCTCGCAACATCTGGGAGATATACTCACCAGCAGAATCAGCACGAAACACACGGATGGGGGTAGAATATTGAGTATGGACCATGGCCGCAAAACGCTGATATATGGAGAGCACCTCACTGCGAGAGCGCATAAAATACAACCAAGTGTACCGAGAAAAATCATCGATGAATTAAATATAGTAGCGATGGCCCCCTTTCGAAGTGAAAGGAGCCGGACCCCAAACATCGGAACGAACTAAATCAAAAGGTCGCTGAGATACAGACGTGCTAGTAGGATAGGGAAGCTGAATCTGTTTACCCAACCTACAGCCCTGACAATGCAAAGACCCATCTCCTGAGACAGACCCCAGAAGACCACGATGAACTAACGACGACAGGCGAGAGTCACAAAGGTGACTAAGACGATGATGCCACTGCTGAAACGAGCTGGTAGCAGAGGCGACGACCGGAGAAGAACTGGCAGATGAAGTGGCAGCGGAAGGAACACGAATCCAGTCTAACTCCCAAAGTCCTGAAGAGTCACGGCTGCGAGGGCCATCTCCAACCAGGGCCTGTGTGCGACGGTCCTGGACAACACAAGAATCAACATCAAGAATGACGCGACAACCAGAGTCAGTAAGCTGGCTAGCAGAGAGCAGATTCATCTTAAGAAGAGGGACATGAGAAATATCAGGAACAGAAAAATAAGAAGTAGAAAGAGTGCCCCGACTAGAAACAGGAAGAGAGGTACCATAAGCCGTGACAACACGAACAGGAGAAGGGAGAGAACGAAGAGCGGACAGAAAAGAAGACTCAGAGGTCATATGAAAGGAAGCTCCAGAATCCAGATACCACGGAGACGCACCTGACTGTGTAGAAGGTGGTGGTCGTGCAGGGCCTGAAGAATCAGTCACAGAGCTAGCAGTGCCTGTCGAAGAAGAGCCTATGGCAGCAAGCAGACCACGAAGACTCCTGAGAATGTCCTGATCGGAGAGAGCAACTGCTGAAGATCCAAAACGATCCGACTGCCCACGAGCCTGGTGCTGCTGTCGTAAACTGGGATCCTGTGTATAACAGGTGGCCCAAGTGTGGCCATCCTTGTTGCAGTAAGAGCAGTGACGAAGAGAACCACGTCGACCCTGACCACGAGCCTGCTGGTGCTGACTCTGGCCCTGAAACTTCTGGTGCTGACTCTGACCCTGACCTGAAGAGTGGGTAGTATCGGCAGCGACACAGAGGACCGCGGCTCAGTCGAGGGAGCAGACGGCATAGGAGGACCACGAGTAGCAAGTACAGATGGAACCGCAAGAAGACCAGCACCATGGAGACGGGTATCCTCAGCCCGAAGCTCAGACAACACCTCAGAGAGCGGAACACGACCACGAGCATTCAGCTGAGCACGCCGGGGCTCAAACTCCTGGCGGAGCCGAGATAGAAACTCATAGATGCGGTGAAACTCCAAATCGGAGTGCACAATCTGGCAGCATGAGCATGTGCCACAAACAGCAGTACGAAGAGAATCAAGCTGACGCCAAATAACAACACTCTGAGTATAGAACTCATCAATAGTAGAATCACCCTGCTGGAGGGCATGCTCCTGGCGAACCACGGACAGGTAAAGAGCATCCCCAGACGGCTGATAGCGCTGACGAAGATGGGCCCACTGAGCGGCAACAGTATGGAGACTCATGAACTCAGCAGCATACTGGGGCAGAACACTGGAGGTGAGAACAGCGGCAGCACGAGCATCATCATCAACCCACTGAGTGTAAGCAGTCAGAGCGTGTCGATAGGCCTCGAGATCAGAAGAGTATTGTTTGAACTTTAGGTCATAAGCAGCAACAGCACTATCATCAGTACTCTGAGCAGCATCCTTGGCCTCCTGAGAAGCATCACCGCCGAGAACAATCGGCGTCGGCGGAAGAGGAGCCATAGGAGCAGGGGGGCACGGCGGACAGGAGACCTCGCCGGAGAGCACACCCCAAAGACGGAGACCGCGCATGTGAACACGCATAAAGGCAGCGAAATCAGGGTAATTCGCGCCATCAAAGATCACCGGACAGCGAGGAATCGCAACATAACCCGATGAAGAATACATATCTCTCTCTTTTTTTTTTAGACACAGATCAGATCAGATCTAGATCTGACCGGTCCTGACGCAAGCTGACGAAATTCGACGAGATGGTGGCAGGAGGCAGCCGGACAGGGGCGGTGGATCAGACATGCGGTGGCTGGGCAACGTGCTGATCAGGGGCCCGCACCGCAGGAGGCAGACGTGGTGGTTGGGCGACGTGTGGTGGCTGGGCGACGTGCGATGGCTGAGCGACGTGCTGATCAGGGGCCCGCACCGTAGGAGGCAGAGAAGCAGTGGCCGGACAGGGACGCGATCCAGGGAAGCAGTGGAGGCAGACGTGAAGACCCGCGCGGCAGGATGGAGCACGTGGAGCTCGGGCAGATCGATCGGGAATTGATCCGGCTGGGAGATACCAAGATCGATCGGATCCGGCCGGGCGGTGGCGTACGTGTAGGCGGTGGCGTACGTAACGTGGACTAGCAACAGACAGATGACCCGCAGCAGTCAGACGACGGCCGAAGAGATGGCCGGAGACAGCGGCACGCCGGCGGCGGCGACGTCGGAAAAACGACGACGACAGGGACGGTGGCGGCTGTGACGATGTTGCAGAAAAATTGTCTAACCTAGCTCTGATACCATGTCAGGAATATGCAACATGTATTCCTCTAGGGGCCAAAGGCCTATATAGTACAGGTACATGGCAAATATGCAGGAAGCCCCCTAACATATAGGGAAAATACAATATACAGATATATACATCTAACAGCATTAACGTGTCTGTGTATGTACTAGCGTAGAATATGTGTACTTAAATATATGTTTGAAATTATAGTAAAACACAAAACAAAAAAGAAATGAAATGGCAAAAAAAAGGAAATACACAATCTCTGCCGCGGCAGAGAAACACACAATTCTCTGCCGCGGCAGGAAACCTTATAGTCCCGGGTGGTGTTACGGCCCGGGACTAGAGGGTTTCCGCCCCCCGCGGCGCTGAAACAACCACGTGGCTGTTATCAGTCGCGGGTCGTAGCGAGCCGGGACTAGAGGGGGGCCTCTAGTCCCGTTTTCATAGTCCCGGGCCCAAAACCGGGACTAGAGCCTGTTGCGGACTGGGACTACAGCCCTGTTTTCCACCAGTGTTATACTCCAGTCTGACCGATTCGCATCACTACCGATCCGACTACGGGGAAGTGTTAGATTATATCACGGTTTGGACTATATTTGGTAGTTTAAGTTTATAATCTAATTATATCTCTAGTAGTCTTCTTACATCCCAAGTCTTATAATTTATATAAACAGCATTGCCACAATCAATATAGATAATATTTCGTAGTTCTACAACTAGTATAATAAAGACCATGTATGGCTTTTCCTATCAGCCACTTGTTTCTGAGAAGTCGTACAAAGTCATGCGAGTACTAGGTATATATGTCCTCCTCAGTTTTCGTTCACTATCACGATGCACCCGACGACTACGAATTCAAATCCTAGGTGAGCAATAGTAATATTCTTATTCCAATGTTTGACCTGAAAGCAGCAGGGATTCAGGTTCAAAAGCACGCATTCTCCCTTACACGTACGTTAATGCATGTTTCTGCGACACTTCCTCTCCGTTTCTACGGACGTATACTTCACACTACTACTAGTCGAAGTCGAAGAGCACGAACGATTCAAGTGTACTTGGACGACTTCCTGATTTCTCCTAATGCAAACCGAAGCCCCGGCCGCGCGCGTGGGAGACTGGAAGCGCGCGCGGGCGTGCGTGGTAGAAATTTAGGCACGGTGAACTCGAACGAGTCTTGCACGAATTCTCCGATTCGTTCTTCACGTTCGGAAGCACGCAAGGAAACAGTTCTACAGTAAGCTGTACGCCCAACTGAGCGACAGCTTCACAGTTTGCATGCCTCTATATAAACACAAGAATCTTTCTCCAACATAACCAGCAACTGCAGCCTAATACACAGGAACCACACTTGAAGCTAGGAAGGAAACTCGATCTCTTAGTCTTCGCCGCTGAACCTGTCTGGCGTGTGGAAGGATAGCAAGAGATTCTGGTCGGGACGACAATGGCGGTGATGAACATGGCGAAGGCGGTGCTGCTGCTCCTGCTGGCGATGCAAATCCTCAGCGTCCTCGCCGGCGCGGCGAGGCCGTTGGTGATGGGGCATCACGTCCGGTGGATGGAGAACGGGATCGAGATGGTGACCCAGATGCTCGCTAGCCCCGATCACTCACATTCCGACGACACCTCGCACTGCTGCTGATGATCCACGTGCATATATAAACTCCTGAATGTGCACGCGTTAGTTACTTCTGTAGTTATAATTTTTGTTTCAATCAAAGAGGCCGCACCTCTGTTCAATTGTTCCTTGGTTCACTTCGGTATAGATGGAGCAACCTTGAAGATCGGCACCTGATTCTGCTCTTGGTTTAGTTTATGTCGTGATTTCGTGATGTATCCCTTAGTTTTCGTCTTTAGCTTCAGAGATAACAGTGTAAATATGGAAATGGAAATATATTGTGAGTTTAAGAGAAAAGTGGCAGGGCAATAAACTGTCTAGATACATCTATTTCCGCGATAAATAATATGGATCCAAGGAAATATTGTTTTTTAAGATTCGGCAAATGTTGGCTTTCGATGTGTTAGCAGAGGAAAAACCGTACAACAACTTGTACAACTGGATATCGTTCAGGTAAAATTTCGTCCAGAAACGAACATAATAGAGAAGAGAAAGTGAGGGCTGGAGGAGCGACGGGGCCGGGCTCGTCCGTGTGTCACCCCCTTGGGAGTGATGGACCAAATCTTGTTTTTATTACATAGAGGAAACAATACACCATATATTTATAGCATGCCTGTTTGCAAAGATTATATGGCATATAGTCCACATGACATTTATTTTATCTCATCCAACTAATATTGTGATTTTTTTGGTAATTGATTGATTGGAATAGCAAAAAGAATGCAAGGTTTAAATTCAAGTGAGTGTTTGTGTTTTACTCTAGGCATGAAATATACGAAAATGACTATTTTTACACATCAATAGCTAACTATTTTTTGCGGGTTATCCCAATTGATTATGCATTGGATCAGGTGCAACCCTTTAAAAACAAATTTTATTGGATTTAAACAAACAACACGGTTGATAATTTGGCAACCGGATATCGTGTTTATGTATTGGCGTCTCCTGCTATTTTGTTTCCTTTTTAGGTGGTTATACATGTATCCACTTTATGTAATTATTGATATGTAACTTTTTATGAAAGAACTTCAATATGGAAATAAAAGGGTCATATGCATCAATCGATGCAGTGGCTGAGGCTTTACCCTTCAATTTTTTTTAACTTGAATTAAAGCTTTTAGGACAAGCCTAGCATTATCTTCAGTGTATTTGCACATTTTGAGTTCATAACATTCAACGGTTCAAATTTGGACTCCTACCATATAGAATCGTGTGGTTGCAGGCAGGGGCGGAGCCAAGGGGGGGCTAGCAGGGGCTAGACCCCCCCTAACCATCGCCCCCCCTCAATACATAGGTGCAGATTTTAGTACTAAACTAATTGCCTTATAGGCTTAACTAACACTAAGCCCAAATTTAATTGATTTGTCATACTTCTCTATACCGAAAGACAATGTAGCCCATGAATTCGTTTTATTACTCAACCGTAGTAACATGTTTCAACATTCTTTGTTTGTGTAACTAGACCTAATAGGTAGCACCATATGCAATCGTTAGGATCAACTGATTGGATGACTACCTCCATCGCTCACTCCTACTCAATATCCATATGCCACGCGATGTTGCGGCCGTGGCGCCATGCTAGTCAGTCATGTTGTTTGCCAGTTTCTACCTTTGTTAATCATGCCGCAACGCCAGCAACAAGCATGTTATGCTATCGAGTATAGGAATCAATCTTCCTCACTATGATTGAAGGTACCAAATCATTAGTATTTTGTCGATAGATTGCATAACCTTTAGTCTAATTGATTAATTTATAAAAAAATATGCGTCTTTTTTTTTATGTTTGCTTAGTGATAAAAACAACTTATTGCATAATAATTGGAAAATAATAATAGGAAGGTCGCCTACAATGGAATTATCAGGCTTTATACTCATAGAGATAAAGTTGATCCAATATAAACTAATCTTTTGTTTTGTATTATCTACGGTTTAGTGCTACATATTAATATCAGTTCTATGCCGATACTTTGATATATTGTTATGTTTTTTATCCAAACAGTTCTTCCAACACAAAATGATAGGTAGTTATTGTCTTCATGAGAAAAAAATCTTATATATGATCACCAGTATCTTCGCTCCCCTCAATGTCAAATCCTGGCTCCGCCCCTGGTTGCAGGTAGCCATTCTATCCGACTTAAACACGAATTCTTGTACCCTCACTTTTAGAGCGCTCTCTGTTTTCACGAAGGCCTCTTCAGTGCAACTCTAGCTATTCCTAAATTTCATAGAGTGCACCCGAAAAACTACTCCCTCTGTCCTAAAATAAGACTTGGGTTTCTAGATCTGCATATATTTATTTCCTCCATCCCAAGGCTTAAGGCTTTTTTTTAAAGTCAAGCCAAGAAAAGTTTGACCAAATTTTTAGAAAAAACTATCAAGAACTATTATAGTATAGGGATACCATGTGAAAATATCTTTCATGGTGTATGAAAGGGTATGGATTACGTATTGTAACTATTAATAATTTTCTCTAAAAACTTGGTCAAACTTTATGTAGTTTGACTTTTGGAAAAAATATAGGTCTTAAGCCTTGGGACAGAGGTAGTATATATTAAAATGTGTACTGATTCTAAGTTACAACTCATTAAATTCTGGGTTACAATCTTGTTGCAACTTATGTGTAATTCTGATATTGCACGAATCTCGAGGTAAGTACAATGACGAGAGAGATAATTAAGATATAAAAATTTCAAACGTCTAAGAACTAGCAAATCCCTTTGTTTTATTTAACGGAAAATTGACATTTATTAGGTAGTATGCATGCGCCTTTTTTCCTTCGTATACGCTGAGCTGAGAAGCTAAAAATTATTTATTATGATATTCACCCTTTTGTTAGTAAAAGGCCATGCATGCATGGCCTTTCCTAGCAGCCACTTGTTGCTGCGAAGTCGTCCAAAGTCATGCGTCACTAGTGCAGGTCACCCCCTTTAACTCCGGTTGGGAGGGCCCTCTAACAGCGGTTTCCCAACCGCTGTTGAGGGTTCGGTGTTAGAGGGGGTCCCTATACGAACCGGTGATAAAGGGTGGCGCACGTGGGGCTGCCGCAGGCCTCAGCCCCCCCCCCCCTTTAACACCGGTTCGTATCTGGAACCAGTGTTAAAGGTTCTTCTGCCGCGGCAGAGATTTAGGCCGTTTTCCTGTCGCGGCAGGAAAACGGCCTAAATCTCTGCCGCGGCAGACTTCTGCCTCTGCCCCGTTCTGGGCGTATTTCTGCGGGAGGGGGGGAGCGAGGGGGAATCGATCGGGAGCGGTATACACATAAATCGTCATCGGTACATACGAGTACATGAATAATTAAGCAACTATTATTATACACAAATATCATCATCGGCACATACATCGTCATCGTTCATTTTGGTGGATATCTAAAGAGTTCTCCACCAGGCGTGACGACCTCATCAAGTATGAACCCCGCCAATTCCTCTTGAATGACTCGTATGCGTTCAAATGGTAGGAGTTGGTCCCGCATCCGTTCGATCTGAATATATATGAAGAATGGGCCGTCAATATATATATATGAATAAAACTCAACACAATTGATGGTAATAAAATAATGTTGTGGACTTTGTTTACTTACTCTAAGTTGTTCTAGTGCGGCTTAGCCCGTCGCACATATCGTGTTGCGAATGAATTCGCAAACATAGTACCCACATAAGTTATTGTCGTGTCCCTGATGCGCGCACTTTACGAGAATAGAGAGTTCAATGAAAATAATAATCAATAAAGCATGATATAATGGAATTGGAAGCTAGCTAGTATTACTTACATTTTGGTCTACAAATTTTAGTTTTTCTGACCATTCACCCACGGTCCTGCCCGTGAACCTTTTCCAAACCCTGTCCGACAAAGAAAATGGATAAAGGAGTAATTAATTACTTATTGTCATGAAAGTTGCCGATCTAGTGCGATAATATGATTGAAATTACCTCTGGAGCATCTCTCTAAAGTTTGCCCATCTCTCTTTTTCTTTTCGTAACAAGTCCATGACAAGGACTTTTCCTGAGTCGGGTTGAATGACTAGCAGAATAAAGTGGAACCTACGCACGCATAACTCATCATCAGTTACACTTAACATCGAGTAAGCTGAAATAGAATGTGTACAAGAGAGAGGGTAACAGTACTCACGAGAAGTTGTAAGGCAATAGTATTTCCCTTTTGGTTTGTTGTCTCAGTAAAGACGTTAGCAAGTAATCTTCTGTTTGCCCGGGTTTGGTTTCTACCACTTCTTCATGAACTCTATTTGGGTCAACGAACCCAATGTCAAAAGGGCCTCCTTTCCTGCATTCCATAACCTTTTTCCTGCATAATAGTATATACATATATGGTGAGCATATATATATACATGCAATTAATAAAGTGAATGAGATGAGATATAAATTATAGAAATAGTACTTACACACAATAAAGGCTCATGGCAGCTTTGTCGAGTTCCTTCTGATTGAATAGAAAATGCAAGTCTTGAATGTTGAAGTCGATCGCGTCATCTCCGCAGAAGAAAATATCATCTCTTATATGCGTTGTGATCCATTCTACCTTTCTCGTCTTGCAGAAATGAAGGTACCACTTGTGCAATTTTCGCATCTTTGTTGGTAGAGTCTTGAGCTCCTCTTTCTTGACGAGATTCTTCCCATACTTCCATGGCTGTATGGGGTTGGCATCGCATTTGGGCAAGTTGTCTCCCATGACGTTCAAGTATGCAATGTAAGTTATCCTCATCTCATTGGCCTTTCTTTGTAGCTCTGCCTCGTAATCATTTACGGGAGGAACGTCCCGTGTGTCGAACATTTGGAGCGGGGCACATGATTGGTTTTCCTGCTCTCCGAGCATGGGAACTGTTTTCTGGGGTGCCTCACGACTGCTACTTTCAGTCTCCCTACGGCGCCTTGCATCCGCCTTCAAAATCTGACGCTCGTAGTCCGGCACAAGTGGGGTTTCAGGTTTTAAAAGATTATTGTAAAACTTCTCCACCACCGCCGGATCTATTTTCTCCTTTGGCTCGGCCCGTCTAGGTGCAAAGAATTTCTTGACCTGTTATTCCGAGATCCTATTGGTCTCCTTGTCGCTGCGATTCCACGGTAAAACCGGCAATGGCTTGGCGGAAGGCTGCGGGACGTAGTTTTTTGAACTCTTTGGCGTACGGTTTCCTGCGGATTTCTTTGTGGCAGTGCTACTGATGCTCCTCGTGGCAGTGCTCTTCCGCTTACGCTGAGTAGATGGCTGAAGAACCGGAGATGGCTGACGGGCCGGAGATGGCTGCCGCGCAGGAGATGGCTGACGGGCCGGAGATGGCTGCCGCGCAGGAGATGGCTGCCGCGCCAGAGATGGCTGCCGCGCAGGAGATAGCTGAAGCGGCTCAGACTGCTGACGCTGCGGAGACAGCGGGGGTGCCAGTGACCTCCAATTTGGAAGCACAATGTGTTCCTTCTTCCAAAGAATGGTTGTTTTCACTGCAAATTTGAGTTGAGTTTCCCCTTCACCTGTAGCATGGTCAAGCTGTGCTTCCTCATATTCCTTCACAACCTCATCCACCCCGACAATAGCATAACCATCTGGAATCGGTCGGCAGTGGTAAGTTCCACCAGCTACAGGAGGTAAGGCATAGCCGACAGCCACCTTAATGGATAAGCCCATTAATCTCACATGCAGCTCAGCATGTTCGCTCTCCGTGATCTCAGCCACGGGGTATCGAGGACCCGTCATTTCAAGCGTGGGCTGCACGTTCTCCGTGGAAGCCACACTGCTTTTCCGCGCAGAGTCTGGGCCGCGGGCAGCTTCCAATGCAGGCTCTTCGTGCCGCTGAGATGGACCGGTAGCTTGATGGCTCTGTTGTGCATTCACTTGCGCCTGCAGCGCCGCAAGTGCATGTTCTATCTGTGTCATCCGCTCTGTACGCTCTTTTTATTTTCTGCCGCGCCATCTGTAAGAGTCGCTCCAGTCGGCAAACCCATCCTTCCACGTCATACCCCCTGTGCATCGTGCATGTCCAGGGTGTTCTTTTTTACCGATGGCGCGTGTGAGCTGGTCATTCTCTCTGTCGGGATGGAAGGTCCTGGCGGATGTTTTCTCGTATGTCGTGATGAGTTTAGTGACGGGTTTGGCAAGGAGGGTTGGGAAGATACACAATCCTGTTTCTGGGTCCAACCTTGCCCCGATTTCGTAGAACCAAGTCTTTGCACGTAGGTCCCACCCATCTGTCTGGGGTGTGATCCCTCTCTCGCGCAGGGCCTTCTCAGCTTCCTCCCACTTAGGCCTCTGAGATATGTAGCCACCTGACCCCGTCCTCTGGTGATATTCCTTCTTCAGGGCATTAAGCGTATTGGTTTCTGACCTCTTTTTAGCTATAGCACTTTTTTTATATGTCTCAAATTCGGGCCAGTGAGGTCTTATCTTCGCATAATATGCGTCTTCGAAATTTGGAGTCTCGCCAGATTTGACAAATTTGTTCAATTTTGTCTTCCAGTTGCGGAAAGCGTCAGCCATCTTCTTTAGAGTCCACTCTTTGACCTTTTCCTTTATAACCGGGTTGTTTTCATCCTTCTCTAGCGGAAGGGTGAAATTTAACAACAACGAATTCCAAAGCATTTTTTTGGATCTGTCATCGACAAAGGTACCGTCGCCCTTCTTTGGCTTATTCTAATTTTCAATTATGATTGGATTTGGTCCCTAACAAGAACTCCAGCCTGACGTACAAATTTGTCTGCGGTCTTCTTGGGCTCCATCGGCCTGCCATCAACACGGACTGCTTCGATCGTGAACTTTGCACGATCTTTCAACCGCTGGCTCGCGCCTCGCTTGCTCTTTTTCGTAGAAGAAGATGGTTGCTGGCTGGTCGATCCAGAGGGCTAAAAGAAGAAAGAAACGTTAATTAATACATGTAGAAGAAGATTGTTGGTGGAAGTCAGCAGAGGCTTAATCAATGCATATACCTCGCCGGACTTTGTAACCATTAAATTGTGTTCACTGGAGTCTTCATCTTTTCCATGACTAGTACTTGAGCTGTCGTCATCATGTCCCTCCAAGTTCAGATATTGTGAGGTGTCCTCATCAATAATGTTCTCCATTATTTCTTCTTCTTCAAGGTTTCTACTAAGTGGATCCATAGTTTCTAAAACAATAATATTATCTAGAGTAAGAGTGTAAACATTCAAGTGGACTTGGATTTATACACAAATATACATATTATTCATACAAAAATACACAAATAAATATACAGATGAGTCAGAGGTCCAATTTGTATACAAGTTTTAATCTATGCATGTAGTACAATTTATCGAGCAAACAAGTTTTAATCAGGATGAGTCAGCAATCACACACGTGGCAGACCCGTGGCGCTCACCGGTGGGGTGACGTTGGTCTCGTCGGGCGGCGGTGCTCGTCGGACGGATGCGGCGGTCTCGTCGGGCGGCGGTGCTAGCGGCGGGCTCGTCGGGCGGCGGGCGGCGTCGGCGTTGAGGCGTGGCCTATGAGCTCCGAAGCGGCGGCGGCGAGACGCTCCTGCACGGGGAAGAGAGCGAGGTGGTCAGGGCTCCTCGAAATAGGCTTGCGCCCCGCTATATTAATATAGCAATCACAAGATACAACGACAATGTTGGAGCAACAGAAAAGCTAGCAACAGCACAATCTAACCCAAAAAAAAATAAAGAGATAAATAAAAGAAACAAATGCCGACATCGAGCAGATCGACGAACGAAAACGACCCGTGACCGCTGCGCCCTCCGGAGTTGTCCCACCTCACTCCTAGCACTTCGAAGCACCGTGTTTCAAGCAACACCTTCAAGAAGGAATGCGACGTCGACGTCGCTGTTGCCCGGACCTGTCCTAGGGTTTCCCTCGATATCCTCTCAGTGTCAGAGGGTTTGGATGGATTCCCTGTTTCTAAACTTGTGTTCGATCGATCTGACTCAGTGGGGGGGAAAAGGAAGGGGAAGGTGAAATAAGTTATGGGTCCCAAATTGTCTAAAGGGGTCCCACAGTACTTTACATATTTGATAAAAGTCCCTGGTATTTTTGAAAAAATCAAAACAGAATTTGAAATGAAAATATAAACAGAAAATACAAAAGAGAAATAAAAAAGAGTTTTCTGAAAAAAATGGAGCCAGACCAGCTTAACAGGCAGGCCCAGCTTCCCCTTCCCTCTGCCTGCCGCACATCGCAGCTCCCGCGGCCCAGCAGCAGCCCACCCGGCCCGGTACCACTTCATCCCTCTCTTCGTCGTCTTCCTCCTCCCAGGCGCACTGCTCGGTGTCGCTGGCGTCGCCGTTGATCTACGCCGCCTGCGCTCCGCCGTCCTTCGCGCTGCAGGAGAGGATAAGGACGCCCCGTCGACGCCCTTGCTCCCCTATCCACTCCTCCCCCTCCCCAGAGACCTCTCTCTCTTCTCCCTCGCGCGGACCCGAACCCCTAGCCACCCAGGTTCCGTCGATCGCCGCCGTACCGCACCTTCCCGTGCTCGTCCGAGCAGGCGATCGAAACCACCGTGCTCCCCTGCCTCTACTCATCAAAGGAATCAGCGTGGAGCGCCTGCAATCGGCCGTCCCGATCCGTTCTTCCTCGTCACCGACGCCGTTCGCCATCGCCATTACCTCCGTTCCCAAGCTCCCCCGTCCTTGTCGATGTCACTCACGCGTCAAGGGTGAGCTCATGGTCCTCTAGGACCTCTCCAATCCTCCCATCTCTCTCTGGTTCGAGCTCGCGCCGAGAGCCTCCCATTGCCGCCGTCGGCCGTCGTCCCCCCTCTCCTCCTCGCCAACATGGACTCGTCGGCCCGCAACCCGACGAGGGAGTCACGTCGTTGTCGCCCTCCGCGTCGGCTCCGGTGTGGCGTCGGCCACCCCGGCGGAAGTTTTGGCGGGCGCGTTAGAGGGGCGTCTAGCCTCGCTGCGGCGGCGAGCGCCGTGCACACGGCCGGAGCCCCACCGTGTTAGAGGGAGGGGAAGGATGCGGGGAAGAGAGGGTCGGGGGCGGCGGACCTCGAGCTCCGAAGCGGCGGCGGCGAGACGGTGGGTCGGGGGCGGCGAGACGGAGGACCTCGATCGATCTGGCTCAGTGGGGGGAATAAAGGAAGGGGAAGGTGAAATAAATACACACCCCCCCTTTAACACCGGTTCGTGGTTCAAACCGGTGTTAAAGGGGGGATCCGTTTCCCGCGCGCATTTATTACCCTCCCCCCTTTAACACCGGTTCCAGCCACGAACCGGTGTTAAAGGGGGGGTGGTGTGCACGGGAAACGAAATAAATGCCGCCCCCCTTTAACACCGATTCCTGTCTGGAACCGGTGTTAAAGGGGGGGGCATTTATTTCATGCATTAAAGGGGCATTTTTAATTCAAAAAATATGATATGAATTTAGAAAATTCATATCTTTTTCATTTCAACTCAGAAAAATATGAATAATATATCATAATTTTCATAAAAATAATTTCTATCCATTCATGTAAATCATTTTATATTTACTTTACATGAAAATTTTCAAAATAATTAAAACACTTACATATAAATTTTGATTATTCAATTCAAACCAAAATAAATTGTTAAATCCTAAAACTTTGAACATAAGAAATATTAAGCACCTAAAAAACATGAACTAGAGTTACATAATATGAGCATGAACTTCTTGGCATATGTCCTTCCTTATGATCGCTTCAGACGTAACCATGGAGCATCTTCTTTACTTAACGGAATGCTTGGGTCATTTTTCACTGTGAAGGGCGGAATTTCATCAAACTTATTATAATCTTCTGACATGTCTGTCTTGTCCTCGATTCCCACGATGTTTCTTTTCCCTGAAAGAACTATGTGACGCTTTGGCTCATCATATGATGTATTCGTTTGCATATTTTTTCTTTTTTTTGGTCTGGAGGACATGTCCTTCACATAGAAAACCTGAGCCACATCATTGGCTAGGACGAATGGTTCGTCTAAGTTCTTCATAAGATTGTTGAGATCCACCGTTGTCATTCCGTACTTCTTGTCTACCTCAACCCCTCCTCTTGTTAGCTTGACCCATTTGCATCGAAACAAGGGGACCTTAAAATTAGGTCCATAGTCAGGTTCCCATATCTCCTCTATAAACCCATAATACGTGGTCTTTTGCCCATTGTCTTCTGCTGCATCGAAGCGGACACCACTGTTTTGGTTGGTGCTCTTTTTATCTTGGCCTATCGTGTAAAATGTATTCCCATTTATCTCGTACCCTTGGAAAGTACATACAGTCGAAGATGGTGTCCTGGCCAACAAGTGCAGCTGATCCCCAACAGTGGTGTTATTCGTGAGAAGTCTTTGCAGCCAGCCGCCAAAACTCGCCATGTGTTCACTTATAATCCATTCATCAGACTGCCCCGGGTGTTTGAGGCGTATTAAATTCTTGTGTTCATTGATATACGGGGCAACCAAGATAGATCTTTGTAAAACCGTGTAGTGTGCTTGATTGAGAGAATGTCCATCCCTACATATCATTGCTTTACATCCTAGGGTGCCTTTTCCACGCAGTCTCCCCTCATGTCGTGATTCTGGAACACCAATCGCCTTAAGGTCAGGAATAAAATCATCACAGAACTCAATGACCTCCTCTGTTACATAGCCCTTGGAGATGCTTCCTTCTGGCCTAGAACGGTTATGAACATATTTCTTTAAGACTCCCATGTACCTCTCAAAGGGGAACATATTGTGTAGAAATACAGGACCGAGAATGGCAATCTCTTCTACTAGGTGAACCGGGAGATGCGTCATAATATTGAAGAAGGATGGTGGGAACACCAACTCAAAGCTGACAAGACATTGGGCCACATCTGTTTGTAACCCTGGTAGGCTTTCTGGACCGATTACCTTGAGATATTGCATTGAGGAATGCACATAGCTTCACAATGGGTACTCGAACATTTTCAGGTAGAAGCCCCCTCAATGCAATCGGAAGCAATTGTGTCATAATCACGTGGCAGTCATGAGACTTCTGGTTTTGGAATTTTTTCTCTGCCATATTTATTATTCCCTTTATATTCGACGAGAAGCCAGACGGGACCTTGATACTGCTCAGACATTCAAAAAAGATTTCCTTCTTTGCTTTGGTAAGAGCGTAGCTGGCAGGAGTTAAGTGGCATCGTTTACCCTTCTCGTTCTCAGGATGCATAGGATCTTCAGGGGCCTTCAGACGTTGTTGGTCCTGCCGTGCTTCCGGTGTATCTTTTGTCTTCCCATACACTCCTAGAAAGCCTAGCAGGTTCACGCAAACATTCTTCGTCACGTGCATCACGTCGATTGAAGAGCGGACCTCTAAGACTTTCCAATAGGGTAGGTCCCAAAATATAGATTGCTTCTTCCACATGGGCGCGTGTCCGGCATCGTCATTCGGAACATATAGACTGCCAGGACCTTTTCCAAAGATTACTTCTAGGTCCTTGACCATACCAAATACCTCCTCACCGGTACGGAGGACAGGCTTCCTCCGGGGTTCTGCCAGACGTTTGAAATGCTTGCCTTTCTTTCTTACTGGATGCAGGTTCGGAAGAAATCGGCGATACCCTAGGTACACAACCTTCTTACATTTATCCAAATATACACTTTCAATATCATCTAAACAGTGTGTGCATGCATTGTATCCCTTGTTTGTCTGCCCTGAAATGTTACTAAGAGCAGGCCAATCATTGATGGTTACGAAAAGCAATGCTCGTAGGTCAAATGGCTCCCCTTTGTACTCATCCACATACGTACACCTGGTTTGGCCCACAGCTGTAAACGTTCTTTAACTAATGGCCTTAGGTACACATCAATGTCGTTGCCGGGTTGCCTCGGGCCTTGGATGAGCACTGGCATCATAATGAACTTCCTCTTCATACACAACCAAGGAGGAAGGTTATAGATACATAGGGTCACAGGCCAGGTGCTGTGACTGCAGCTCTGCTCACCAAAAGGATTCATGCCGTCTGTACTTAGACCAAACCTTAAGTTCCTTGCGTCACGTGCGAAGTTCGGGTACTCTCGCTCGACTTTTCTCCACTGTGACCCATCAGCGGGGTGTCTCAACATCGCGTCTTTCTTACGGTCTTCCATGTGCCATCGCAACAACTTGGCATGCTCTTTATTTCTGAAGAGACGTTTTAACCGTGGTATTATAGGAGCATACCACATAACCTTGGCGGGAACCTTCTTCCTAGGGGCCTCGCCCTCAACATCGCCAGGATCGTCTCGTCTGATCTTATACCGCAGTGCAGTGCATACCGGGCATACATCCAAATTCTCATACTTCTCACCGCGGTAGAGGATGCAGTCATTAATGCAGGCATGTATATTTTGCACGTCTAATCCTAGAGGGCAGACAACCTTCTTTGCTTGGTATGTACTGTCGGGCAACTCATTATTTCTTGGAAGAAGATTCTTTATTTTTACCAACAACTTTGAAAATGCGCTGTCAGTCACACCATTCTCTGCCTTCCATTGCAGCAAATCCAGTGTGGCACCTAGCTTTTTGTGGCCATCTTCGCAAGTTGGATACAACAATGTTTTGTGATCCTTTAACATCTGCTCCAGCTTCTCCTTCTCCTTTTCAGTTTCACATTCTTCCTTTGCATCAGTAATGGCCCGACCAAGATCGTCATCAGCGGGCCCATCTGCTCCCTCTTGATCTTCATTATCTACCTCCGTTGCATTATCATCATATTCAGGATACATATTATGATAGTTGTCATCATCCTCTTCTTCTTCGTTGTCTTCCATCACAACCCCTTTTTCTCCGTGCTTGGTCCAACAATTATAGCTGGGCATGAAACCGGATCGAAGCAGGTGGGCGTGAATGGTTCTGGTATTTGAGTAGTCTTTCTTGTTCTGACAGTGAACACACGGACATCACATAAAACCATTGTGACCACGGTTTGCATTAGCCACAACGATGAAATTTTGGAGACCCGTAATGTACTCGGAAGTGCGGCGGTCACCGTACATCCATTGCCGATTCATCTGCATTAATATGTAGTATATATCAAAAAATAATAGGGAGATGACCATTTATATATATAGTACATCAATGACACATGAAACTATAGTTGCCGACCTCGACCGAGACGGAAAGAGCAACAAGAAAGCTTATTTTGAGCTCTCGGGCATTTCACCGAACACCTCTAGTGCATATGAAAAAAACACAAACTAGCACTCTTCACACCCTCTTGCTAGGCTCCAAAATGTGTAAGAATGGAAGAGTGGGGTGTGTGTGGGCTGGGGTGGTGTCTTATATAGCCCCCTCCTCCTTTAACACCGGTTCATGTCACGAACCGGTGTTAAAGGGGGGGGGTGCGCGGGCCACTGCTGCAGGGACCTTTAACACCGGTTCGTGGCACGAACCGGTGTTAAAGTGAGGCTCCTTTTTTGCCGCAGGGGCCACGCTGGTACGGCCCTCCCTTTAACACCGGTTCGTGAAAGAACCGGTGTTAAAGGCCTTTTTCGGGATTAACAAAAGACCTCGTTTCCACTAGTGCGTGTACTAGGCATATATGTCCTTCCTCAGCTTCGTTCACTATCACGATGCACCCGACGACTACGAATTCACGTCAAGCAATATTGGTATTATTCTAACGTTTGACCTGAAAGCAGCAGGGATTCAGTATTCAGGTTTCAAAAGCATGCATTCTCCCTCCTTTTCAAACAAAAAAAAGCATGCATTTCTCCCTTACGTAGGTTTTTTTTTGTTGAGAAACTCCTTTACGTTAATGCATGTTTCTGCGACTCTTCCTTCGTTACTACGGACGTATACTTCACACTAGAGCCTTCTTCTGCTACTAGTCGAAGTCGAAGAGCACGAACGATTCAAGTGTACTTGATCCACGGACGACCTCAACACGAGCTCCTGATTTCTCCTAATAATGCAAACTGAAGCGGTGACTCCAAAGTTTGGAGTCCAAACCGAAGCCCCGCGAGCGTGGAGACCGGAGGCGCGGGCGTGGTAAGAATTTAGGCACGGTGACCGAGAGTTTGGAGTCTTGCACGAATTCTCCGATACGTTCTTCACGTTCGCAGCACGCCAAGGAAATAGTTTTACGTACGGTACAACGCTGTACGCCCAACCGAGCGACAGCTTCACAGTTCGATCGCATGCCTTCTATTTAAACACAAGAGGATTTCTCCAATGTAACCAGCAACTGCAGCCTAAAACACAAGAAGAACACTTGAAGCTAGCTAGGAAGAGACCTCTCTTATTAGTCTTCTAGGCTGAACCCTGTCTGGCGTGTGGAGGGATAGGATCATAGGAAGATATTCTAGTGAGGACGACAATGGCAGCGGCGGCGATGAACATGGCGAAGGCGGTGCTGCTGCTCCTGCTGGCGATGCAAATCCTCAGCGTCCTCGCCGGCGCGGCGAGGCCGTTGGTGGTCGTGCGTCACGTCCGGTGGATGGAGAACGGGATCGAGATAGTGACACAGATGCTCGCCAGCCCCGATCAGTCACATCCCAACCCAGACACGCACTGCTGCTGATGATCCACGTGTGTAAATGAACTCCTGAATGCATGTGCATTCATAAGTTACTTCTGTGTACGTACTAGCATAATCTTTATTTCAATCAAAGAGGTCACGCTTCTGTTGAATTGTTCCTTGGTTCCCTTCAATAGCAGTGGAGCAACCTTCAAGATCGATGGGCACCTGATTCTGCTCTTGCTTTAGTTTCTGTCGTGATTTCGGGAGGATGTACCCTTAGTTTTCTTCTTTATTTAGCTTTACAGATAGAGGTGTAAATATGGCAATGAGAATATATGGTGAGATTAAGATAAAATTGGCAGGGCAATAAAAAATATTGTTTTTTTATGAAAGATCAAGCAAATGCTGGCTTTCAAGAATCAAAAAAACCCCTATCCCCTCGCGTCGCTCCTGCGAGTGACCGAGGGGCGCCTCCGCGCCGCCGCCCTACCTTCTCCTCCTCGCCCCCCTCCTCCTCGCCGCCACCGGGCCGCGCCGGCGGCGAAGCCGCTCGGCGTCTATGGCGGCGGGGCATCCTCTCCCCTCGCTCTCGGAGCTGGCGCGGGCCTGCAAGGTGAGCGGCGGCGCTGTGTCTGGACGGAGCGTGGCGGCGGGCGATGTGGCGCTTCGCCGGCAGCCAGCGGGTGCGACGACTGCGCGACACGGTGGCGCGGAGGTTTGTGCGTGCTCGGGCGCGTGCGGCTCGGGCCCTGGCCCTCGTGGCCGGGTAGAGCCCCGGCGTACCGGCGGTCCTAGGCCGGCGGCGCTCCGGCGTGGCGGGTGGCGGCGGGCTCTGCCCTTGGCGGCGTAGGTGGTGGCGGCGGGGTTCTGAGGCTGGGCTGCTCCCCCAGATCTGGGCTCTCTAGGCCCGATCTGGACTGGGGCGGGCCGGATCGGGCATGGCTGCGCCGGTTCTGGTTGGACCTAGGTAGGAACCGTGGCGAGGGGGGCGGCGCTGGTGCCACGTCTGCTGCAGCAAGGCGGCGAGAGCCTCACGGGCACGCCCGGCCAGGCCTAGGGGGTTGTTGGGTAGCGGCGACATGCCTACGTGCTGCAGCGTGGCGGCGAGGACTTCACAGACCCTTCTTGGGTCCGGCCGGGCCCCGGCCTAGTTTGTCCTTGCTGCTGCGTCCGGCCGGCACCCGCTTTTAGCGGTGGAGGATGCCCTCCAGCTGGCTTTGCCGCTGCCGTCCTTCGGCTCCCAGGGGCCTGGTCGGCTCTCGCTGCTGCGTCCGACCGGCTATCGCCTATGGCGGTGGAGGTTGTTCCCTCCCACGGGGCGGCGGCTCTGCTCCTCCTCGTCTACGGTTGTTTGCTTTCAGTTCAGTCGGCCTCGCTTAGCCTGCCATGGAGAGACGGCGATGGTATCCTCAAGACCGTAGTGGTGCATGTTCGTGGGCGTCAAACTTGGGGGGGGGGGGCGCTTCGGTCTGTCCGGGTGATGGGTTCTGGGGGTCGGGAGAAATCCTTGCCGGCGGTGTCGGCACTGACTCGGTGACGCCTGTGGGCGCCACCTTCCTTGTGCAGGGCGTCGGGTGTACCCCCTCCCATTCCCTTTCGTGTACCGGGAGAAATCATAGGACCAGTCCGGGAAGCAGCGTCGTCGTTGTCGCATCCCTTCTTGAAGGTGCTGCTTGGTACATGGCGGTTCGAAGGCAGAGGGGTGTGGTGGGAATTCTCCTGAGGGCACAACGGTCACGAGCCACCAGCGCTTTCGTCGATCCGGCGTTGTCGGCATTCTTTTCTCTTTTATTTCTCTTGTTTTTTCCTTTTGGGCTTTGCTGTGCTGTCTGCCCCAGCAGTGGTCTCGTGTGTGTTCCGGTTTCTTTGGACAATGTGCTGTCTGGTCCAGCAGCGATCTCACCGGTTTGCTTTATTTATAAAGCGGGACGAAAACCTATTTCGATAATGCTGGCTTTCAATTAGTAGAGGGAAAACGTACAACAACTTGCATAACCGGATGTCCCTTGGCAAAATTATGCCCAAAAATGAACAAAATAAAGAAAAAGAAAGTGAAAGAACTTAGGTTACGAGCCGGCCACCCATGGCACTGGATCGTCGACCCTGTGATGCAGAATCATAACCCTTTCGCATGGAGCCATGGTCGATCACAATGTGTTCCGAGGCCGTCGGTTCGGCACACCACCACCACCCGAGACTCCGACCCGGGCATCCTCCGACCTCAATAGAGAAACTACGATGCACAACCTCCGAGACTCCCACAAAACACCAAGGACTTCAAGGGGTGCCTTCAAGAAGGTAACGACATGGACGACACCACCGTCACTCAAACAGAGTTTAGATGCTCACAAGAAGACACCTAGGCTTTCCAGGTGTGGGAGTGGCACGACGATGCCTTCAGGAAGGAATAGCAATGCATGGAGGCACTGTCATCATCGACACCAACCCGTGACAAGTGCGAGGCGTTCGCCTGGACCACCGACATCCTACTACACATGAGCTGGATAGTTGCGCTTCGCAGGCTTCACCACCGGCCACCAACTCCAGCCAAGATCGCTTCTGCAGTGACACCTCGTTCAGTGACCAAAACACCACACTAGAGCATCGACCCCGCCGCCTAGGTCGAGGATATGGGCAGGAGACCTAGAACAACGCGTCATGCTCAGGCGTGGAGCGGGATGGGCTGCGGCCCATTAGCAAGAGAATGGTTTTTTCGACCGGTTTTCAAGTTTTTGGTTATTTTTCTTTTCTTTTTGTTCAAATTTGAATATTTTTAAATTTGAACATTCTGTAATTCAAATATTTTCAAATCTGAATAGTTTTTGAATTTGGATATTTTTTGAATCCGAACTTTTTAAAATTTGACATTTTATGAATTTGAACATTTTTTATTTTCTTAAATTTGAATCTTTTTATATTTTCAACTTCATATTAACTAGAAATATATATATATATGATAGTAAAAGACAATACTTTTTATTGGGCCGCATCTGAGCGGCCCATGAAGCAGAACGCTTCAGGCAGGAGCGAATGGCTCCCTAGGGCAGCCGCCGCCGCATCCATGGCACCCAATGCCGTAGTACTGCGAGTGTAGTTGTCGTGACCATCACCCTCGATGTAGATACCCTGGGTCACCAACAACATAAAGTCTAAGTTGCGTTGTATCAGCTGGAGATCCTCGTGCACAAGAGATGATTCACCCGCTGTCGAAGATTACCCTTAGGCTTTGTCCAGAGCCGACACCTGGCGGCAGCAAGGGAGTCGAGGGAGGAGGAGGAGGAGGGATCCAAGGGCGACACGGCCGGACTCTTTCGTCGGTGTCGTCTTGGGAAAATAATTGTATTGGACCTGGTTTACAAGTGGGCAAACTCGTATGATTGACGTGGAAAAATTTAGATAGATCTAGAATTTGGTTACTAATCTTAGCCATTTTCCTTTGTTTTGGATATGTGTCATTTGCTGAGATAGCAAACAACTTAATGGACGTGAGCCTCGTGATACCCCCTCCCCCTCGCGACGCTCCCCAGGGCGTCGCCAGGGGAGACTTTAGCCGCCGCGAGAGCCCCCCATCTAGATCCAATCGCCGCCGCTGCCGCCGGCCCTCGCCACGGTAGCGGCAGGCCTAGCTGCCAAAGGTGGCTGGGAGGCGGTGCGTCGGAGGTGGAAGCCGGAGCTGCTGGGGCGGCGGAGGCTGAAGCGCGGACCTGGGCGGTGTCCCTTGGTCGGGGTGGAGGCAGCGGTTCTTTGTGGTGGCGATTTGGTGGAGGAGGTGCCGGTGATGGGATTCTGTTGGAAGACCTAGATCGGCTCTCTAACCCTAATTGCCTGCTCGTTCTGTTCTCCGGAAACCATCTAGCGGTGTGGGGATCGCTGTGTTGGATCTAATAAAGGAGGTGTTCCTTTGGTTTCTTTCGCACGAAGACGAAGATCTGCTTGATGTCTGCCCTCGTGGATCTGGTCTGGATAGGAGGGTTCCGGAAGGCTCCGCCGACGAACTTCTATGGGCGTATCATGCCTGGAGATTGCTGGATCGAAAGGTATTCAGCCGTGCGCACCTTGTTTTTCTGGCCATTTGGTTTCAGTGGGAGTGTTGCGAAGCTCTGTTGTTTGTTCCCACCAAGTGCCATTCTTAGAGCCATGGTGAAGTCAGATGCGAAGAATGTCAGGAAAGCGGAAATATGAGGGCAGCGATGGTGATTTTTGTTCTTATGGCGATGGAGAACCGGCTGCGTGATCTGAGACTCGTTGCAGCGACTGTTGATGCGGGAAGACAACACAGAGGGAGTTCTCAGTCTTACCTTGCAGGGTGAAAATCCAAGGTCTGGCCTTAACTGGTTGTGTCTGGCAATGACCTTGTTGAAGGCATTGTTTTGTGAGCGAGGACTTTCTCCAGGGTTAAAACCTATGATCTTTGATCGGGCAACAACGACGGTTGAGCACTGTTTCATTCTTGAAGACGTTGTTATTGGAGTGGATGACTACTGGTGTTGTTCTGATGGTGTTAGTGTCGTTGCTTTAGGGATTAGTTCTCTGTAGCGGGACTTTTTTTTGTAATTCTTTTTTTTAGATGTGTGCATCCGTAGAGCCGCTAGGGCATACGTTGTTGCAGAGGCTAGGTGTAATTGGTATGCCTGTGATATTAATATATACTCTTTTCTAAAAAAATATGCCATTTGCTGAAGTTGGTCCACGCCTCTAAATCTATGAACCAGGTCTCATATAAATATTCTCCGTCGCCCCTCTTGGAAGCGATGGGAACCAAATCTTGTTTTTGTTACAAAGAGAAAATAATACACTATATATTTATAGCATACCTGTTTGCAAAGATTATATTGGATATAGTTCCCACATGACATTTATTTATCACAATTGTTTGGGTAATTGATTGAATGGAATAGCAAAAAGTGTAAGGTTTAAATTCAAGTGGGTATTTTTGCTTTACTATGGGCATAAAATATACACAAAATGACTTTATATTTTTAACAATTCAATAGCTCACTCTTTTTTTACAGTTATTTTATTGGGAGTAAAATCCATGGTTGGTACCTAAACTTGGCATCCTTTTTCGATACGGTCATCGAACTTAGAAATACACTATTTACGATCACTAAATATGGAGGTTGCCTCATTATGGTCACTGGATTTTGTACAGTGGTGTATTTTGCCGACGTGGCGGGCTCTAACCCCGCATTTCAGGCCACATGGATGCAACGGTGAATTTTTCTTTTGCAAAAAGCCCCAAAATTAAAAAATAGTCTTAAATCTCTCTCACCCTCAACCCACCGCAGCCTCACCTGCCTTGTCATCCCCTCCAACTCAGGCGCCAAAGGCCGCGCCAGGCAACGAAGGCGGCCACACAAGCCGCCTGGACTCCGCCGCGCGCTGCCGGATTTGCCTCTCCACGGACTCTCCGAGTCTAACATCGACACGTCCAGACGCCACTCCTCGATCTCCTCCGACTCTGTCGATGGCGAGCTGCTGCAGACCAGAACCTGCCAAGGGTGGTGAGGTGTCCTGTCCTGTCCGCTGGCGGGGCGATTTGCAGCAGGGGTGGGGATGTGGAGCACGGGGTGGCCGAGAGCTCTAGAAAGAAGGGGTGGGGATGGATTCCTTGAGGGGAAAACTGAACCCATCGGTCTTCGTGCTCCCGTCCATGCGCTGCGCAACCTGGGACGAGCAAGGACTCGTAGATGTCCGGCATGTCGTGTTCCGCCTCATGATGGTCACGCAGGCAAAGAGAAGATCCCCTCCATCGCCGATACCAAGCCGTCGACTTCGGCGGGCCTGAAGCAACTACCTAGCAGTAGCAAATCGAGCTGCAGAGATCAGTTCAGCAGCCAGGAGCGGCAAGCGACTGGGGCACATGAGCAGCAAGCAACTGGGGCACGCGAGCAGAAATCAACGAAGGAGGCACAACGCGATTTGGAGATGGAGGCGCGGCTCGCGGGCAGGAGATGAAGGTGTGGCGGCCGCCGGCCACCAGAGCCAGACACGAGGAGACGAGGAAGACAACCTATCTCTTTAGCAATTTTGCACTTTAGCCCTTTTTATATTTATCATTGTAAATTAGTTTCCTATAGGTGCAGTAGAGGCTGGCAGATAGGGTCCACCAGTGCCACATCAGCGAATACATTCTGATACAACGTTCGGTATAGAAGCCGGTGACTGTAATGAGACATGCCCCGTATTTAGTGACCGTAAATCGTGTATTTCAAAGATCGGTGACCGTATTAAAAACGGTGACAAGTTCAGGTACCTACCAGATTTTACTCTTTTATTGGTTCTGTATTGGATTCGTATGTTGTCCTTTTCTTCAGCCGTCAGAGTGCATGCACTCGGTGAGATGTAACTTTTTTTGAACAAACTTCAATATGGAAATAAAAGGTCACATGCATTAATCGATGCAGTGGCCGAGGATTTACCTTTCAGATTTTATTTTGACTTGAATTAAAGCTTTTAAGACAAGCCTAGCATTATTGTTACTCACTGGTTTATTAGGCACGCACGTAGTTTAAAAACAACTTTTGATCATTAATTTTGTTCAACAAATTTTATATAATACCATTAGATTCATCTTTAAAAATAGTTTTTAATGGTATATTTTTGAGGACATATATTGCATATTTTATTATTCAAAATTGATGGTCAAAGATTTTTTTAAACTGCTTATGTGTCTAATAAACTGACTGTAGGGAGGGAGTAGTGTATTTGCACATTTCGAGTTCTACACATCCGACAGTTCAAATTTGGATTCCTACCGTAGCTATACAAGGTAGCCATTCTATCCGACTTAAACACGAAATGCTTGTTGCCCTCACTTTTAGAGTTGCTCTCTCTTTTAGGAAGGCCTCTTAGTGCAACTCCAGCTATTTCTAAATTTCGTAGAGTGCACCCTAAAAACTACATACTAATGAATTCCCGCGCGTTGCAGCGAATCCTAGGATACTTCATCTCTCTGTGACGTTTTGAAAATATTGCCAAGGAACTAAAGAATGTACATATTCTCTTTTCTCTAAATAAAAGGATGAAAGTGCTCAATTGCCAATTCGTTTACCATGGATTGACACTGATAATGGCGGAAAAATCTAAGTCGGTGGTACAGTCATTGGTGTGCTAGAAGCAGCCCCTCACGGTGCAATAAGCGATGTCGAACACTCTACTCACATCCACATTGAGGTGCCACACCATGAGGCGTTCTAAGACACATAGTGCAGTGCCTCAAAGTAATAACATCAGTGGTTGATGAACTGAAACAAACAAAAAACAAGATAATACATAGTGAAGCAACAACGAAATAAATATGCAATTATAAGTAGAACACGAAAACCTAAGAGAGGTTCTCACTAATGGCTAGCCATTTCTCATGTGCAGGTCTAATATATATTCCATGATTGCCTCTAGCTCAAGAAAAAAAGAGCACATACCAATCAAATATGGCTAAAACCAAGTCAAAATTATAATGTGCAGAGAAAGTGTGTGTCAAATTACCAAAATGTTGTGCTATATAGGAGAACCAATTTTTCCCATGTGAAAATATCCCTCTTGAATGCAAGATACAATTGAAACCGGATCCAAGAAAAAGCAAAAGAAAAATATGAATCTTGCTGAATGATGATCACTTGATGTTTTTAATGAAACCCTGACCTGACATTTACCCGAGTATACTTCCATTTCACAACAACAAAAACATCCATACGTGGTTTGGAATATTCTTGACAAATACCTGAAAAATGTGTCGTTGGTGTGAAGCAAATGTGCATTGCGATTTGAGTGGGACAACCAGCTAGCTGATAATTCATAGATCTTGGACACCAACCTCCTAGCAGAATTATCGGTTATCAATGCCATACCAATCATCCACCAACACTGCGGTGACATTTTTGGTGTACAGTAGGTGACATTTTGGGTGGACGGTAATTTATATACACACAACACACGGATTAAAGGGAGTGTGTCGCTTTAATGCACACCTAAACTACGAGAGATCTCAGATAAATCGAAAAAATCCCATCTACCCACCAAAATAGGTTGCTTTGAATTCCCCTTGTTTATTCAAAAGCATAAGCTAAAGGATCCAGTATTACTTCGTTTAACATGGAAGCATGAAAAAATAGAGTTATAATAGTAGTTGGAAGTATTCCGAGGATTATTATTAGAGTTGTAACTTGCATCAAAACAAAGGCACTGCAGAAGGAAATTGAACTTGTATAAATTAATAACAAGCTCTACTACGACAAGCTTTGCCCGGCTCCGGTGATGGAGGGGCTAGGAAGACGGCGCGCCTTCGGCTCGCGCTAGTGTTTGTAGTCGTCGCTAGGTGGTCTAACGACCTATTTGTAATATTTATTACTTTTAGGTCTCTTTGTACTACCATTGATGATTAATATTAGATTGGTGGAATTTCAAAAAAAATAAGGTGGGACATAATGTAAAATTCCTAGGATCGGTCAAAGAAAAAATTAATGTACTTATATCCGTGGTTACACATCTATTTGTTAAAGACATAAAACCTGAGAAAATTTCATAGCAGGTAATCAGTTTAGCTTTACATTAATACACTAGAAAGAGCTTATGTCGCTTTCGACCGTCACCTTCGTTGTCAGAATCACCCGAGGGCACCAGGTAGAGGGAGTGGCTTGGACGGCGCACCTCCTCCGAACAAACATGAGATCAGGTTGCTTAGAATGGTGAAGAGGGATGACACAGCAGGAGAAGTGATAGAGGAAGAATTTATACCTTGACGGAGTGACGCGGGAAACATCCTTGGTCATTGGGAATCGACCGTAGGCACCGCAATGGTCACCTTCTCCTCGCCGTCGCACTCGGCATGGCCGACTACGACTCATTCATGTTAGGCGCCGCCCATGACAGTTCAGTTGCACCTGTCATGGCCGTCCACCGCCGACTTGACGCTGAACTGGTCTTCCACCCCGTCCTCGCCTCGCTTGGCAATCCAGCTTGCACGTCAGGGTGGTAACCAAGCAGCCACATAAGTCGCTCCTCCTTGCCGGCAATGGTCACCTTATCCTCGCCATCGTGCTCGACGTGGCCGACAACGGGTCATTCATGTTAGCCGCCACACAAGCCAGTTCAGTTGCGCCCTGTTGGAGATACGCCCAAGAGGCAATAATAAAGTGGTTATTATTATATATTTGTGTTTATGTTAAATATTTACATCCCATGCTATAATTGTATTAACCAGAAACATTAATAATTGTGTGTTTTATAAACATAAAAGAGTCCCTAGTAAGCCTCTTGTTGAAACTAGCTTGTTGATTAATAGATGATCATGATTTTCTGATCATGGATATTGGATGTTATTAATAACAAGATCATATCATTAGGAGAATGATATGATGAACACACACCCATAGTAAGCATAGCATAAGATCCAGTTATTAAGTTTGTTTTGCTACAAGCTTTTAGATACATGATAACCTAAGCCTTCGACCATGAGATCATGTTAATCATCGTCACCGGATGAGTGCTTTGATGACATCAAACGCCACTTTCATAACTAGGAGGTTATAAAGGTGGCATTGGGTATTCTGAAAGTATGTGTTGAAGAGCATGGATCAAGAGTGGATTTGTCCATTCAAATGACAGATATATATACTCTGGGCCCTCTCAGTGGAATGTCATTCAATTGGCTTGAAAACATGTGACTAGATCACAAGGGATGTCATATCATGGAACGAGTAAAGAGTACTTATCGGTTCCAAGGCTGAACTAGGTATGGAGATGCCGATGATCGAACCTCGGATAAGTAAAGTATCGCGCGACAAAGGGAATCAGTATCGTACGTTAATGGTTCATTCGACCATGAAGTCATCATTTAATATGTGGGATCCATTATGGATCTCCAGATCCTGCTATTGGTTATTGACCGGAGAGGTGTCACGATCATGTCTGCATAGTTCGCGAACCATAGGGTGACACACTTAAGGTTCGATGTTGTTTAAGTAGATATGGAATATGAGTTGGAGACCGAATATTGTTCGAAGTCTCGGATTGGATCCAGGACATCACAAAGAGATCCGGAATGGTCCGGAGAATAAGATTCATATAATGAAAGTCATTTTTCGGGGTTTAGAAATTTATCGGTATTTTGACCGAAGCTTCTTGAATGTTCTAGAAGGGTCCACCAGTAGGCCCACCACCTCGGGAGGGGCCACGTAGGCTGGGCAATGCTGTGGGGGCTCATGGGATAGCCACACGAAGCCCTAGAGGCTCAGCCGGCCAACCCCAAAGGAAAGGGGCAAAACCCTAATAAGGAAAGAGGGAAATTTAGGGGGGTAAGTTTCCCCCTCCCCCTGTTGCTCCGCCGACTTGGAGGAGTCGGCCAAGGGTTGGGAACCCTGGACGCACCCCCTCTATATAAGGAGGGAAGGTGAGGGCGCACCCTTTCCCCTTGACCTCAACCCTATCCGCCGCCTCTCTCCCTCCTCCGTCTTCCTGCTCCGGCTTAGCGAAGCCCTGAAGGATTTTCTCCCCCACCACCACCATGTCATCGTGTGATACGTCGTAAATGTATCTATAATTTTTTATATTCCATGTTTGTTTAGTATCTACTTTGCTATGCTTTTTCTACACTTTGAGGTATTTTTATACATTTTCTGGGACTAACCTATTAACAAGATGCCGCAGTGTCAGTTGCCTGTTTTCTGCTATTTTTGGTTTCAGAAAATCTAGTAAGGAAATATTCTCGGAATTGGACGGGACAAAAGCCAAAGTCAATATTTCACCAAGGAAAACACAGAGACCGAAGGGCTACCGAAGGAGGGCCACTAGGCCGCCACACCCTAGGGTGTGGCGCGGCCCCCTTTATCGCGCCGCCACATGGTGTGGGCGCCTCGGCTGCCCCCTGCCTCGCCTCTTCGCTTATAAAAGCCCCCCGATGCCAAAACCCTAAGTAACCGATCAGATATCCACGAAACAGTCAGTAGCCGCCACCACCATCGTCCCTAGATCGGGGGGGGGGGGATCTGAAGCTCTTCCCGACACCCTGCCGGAGGGGAGAGATCACCCCGGAGGCCTTCTTCATCACCCAACCAGCCTCTGGTATGATGTGTGAGTAGTTCACCCTTGGACTATGGGTCCATATAGTAGCTAGATGGTTGTTTCTCCTCCTTTGTGCTATCATATTTAGATCTTTTGAGCTCCGTTCATGATCAATATCATCTATTTGTAATCAAGCATGTTGTGTTTGCGGGGATCCGATGGATATTGAAATACTACGTTAGATTGATTATTGATTCTATCATGTCTTATTGATTATTGATTCTATCATGTCTGTGTTGTTTGAGATCTTGCATGCTCTCTGTTTCTAGTAGCTATCTTGGCCAAGTAGATGCTAGTGACCCCAAGAGGGAGTATTTATGCTCGATAGTGGGTTCATGCCTCTATTGAATCTGGGGAAGTGACAGAAATCTCTAAGGTTATAGATGTGATGTTGCTACTAGGTAGAACAACAATCTTTTGTTCATGGAACATTTGTATTGTTTACTTTACACACATTTCTTAATGAAATTATCCGTTTCTTGCAACTTAATACCGAAGGGGGTTCGGATGATAACCTGAAGGTGGATTATTAGTCATAGATGTAGTTGGATGGCGGTCTATGTATATTGTTGTAATGCCCAATAAAATCTCATAGGAATCATGAATGTCTAGTATTTTGATTCTTATTCCTTGCTTAGTTCCTGTCAATTTCCCTGCTATAATTTTTTCACCCAACATGTTATGTATCTTAAGGAGAACACCTCTAGTGAACTATGGACCCCGGTCCAATCTTTACCATTGTTACATCATCTACTGTTACCGTTTACTTTCTGCAAGAAACCAGTACCTTCCACTCTATACGTTTAATCCTTTGTTTTCAGCAAACTGGTGACATTGACAACCTCAATGTAAGTTGGGGAAAAGTCTTGAGTTTGTGTTGTGCAGAATTCCAAGTTGTTAGCAACACCTTGGAGTTGTTTCCTTGCTCCTACTGGTTCGATAACCTTGGTTTCATAACTGAGGGAAAACTTGTTGATGTGCTCATCATACCTTCCTCTTGGTGTCTCCCAACGAAGCTCTGCAATTGACTGAGCCACGTCAAGATTTTCTGGCACTGTTGCCAGGGAGTTTTAGGATAACTTCACAAGGGGAGTCCTTCACAACCATTCTCTTTACTTTGTTTTTGTTTTGCTTAGTTCCTTTTGCTTTGTTTTTATTTCTTATTTTTACCAAAAATTACAAAAAAGTTAGTTTGGTTTGGTTTGCCTTTTCTTATAAAAAACGCACAAAAATTAGTTCTTCCTATAGTTCTCACCTTGCTCTAGTTCACCATGTTGATTGATGACCCACAAGTATAGGGGGTGTATCATAGTACTTTCGATAAATAGGAGTGTCGATCCCAATGAGGAGCAGAAGGTGTTGACTAGTGGTTTGGAGCAAGAATTCTCTGTAAATACTTAGCAAACGGATTTTTAGGGTTTTTTGATAATGCAAAGAAATAAAGTGCAAGTAAATAAAGACAACAAATAATTGCATCTAAACACCGCTTTTTCCATCAGAATCCTGACTCCGGAAGTTCATCCTCCAAAAGTCATCCAACATGCAAAAATAGATGAAACAACATAAGTATCACCTCTTAATACAAAATATATCAATGAATAACGGTAAATTATGATATAGAATAGTTATGAAAATTAGACATATCAACTCCCCCCTAGCTTAGACCTCGCTTGTCCCCAAGCGAAAACTGAGCTCAGTAAACATGCCCACAGGTTTATGGAGTCAAGTGTCGATAAAAAAAGAATACGAACAAGAAGCATCACACTTACCAATACACAACTCATAATAGAAAGCAACTCACCATTATATAACTTAACTTGCAACTAGTATGGGAGTTACAATAAAGATGCATAAAGAAAAATCATAATTGGTAATGGCAAACTTTGTTCTTGGTTAGAGAACAGTTGACAAATCATACTTGGTTTTCAAGCAAAGCTTTTGTAATGAAATTTATAACAGGAATCCTTTTGTTCAAACATAAAAGGCTTTTCACAATGATGGCTTTCAAAGTAATACTCATTCAGATAAGAGTTTTGTGCGAAACAAGGAAGATAGGAAATATGATTGAATAAATCATCATATGAATGATTGAAACACAACAACTCAAATGCTTGCTAGAGCTAGAAAGGAATAGGTTTACTGACTCAACAAAGAAGTAAAAGAAAGGCCCTTTACATAGGGAAGCAGGGATTTCAAGTTTCATAAAGAGCTTCCAAAAGATTATGATACTTACTAGCTTTGAGATCTCATTGCCCCTATCATAAGCATCTTGAGGTGATTAAGGTTAAAGTGAACAAATATGGAGTATATGCTTGACAAAGTATAAGTTGGTAATCTCATGTCCCTTGAGTACGAGGGCCGTTCCTCATGCTACTCAACTTTAGTTACCGGTAAGTTCTTGTCATTTTAAGTATATGTGTATCATAGAGAACCGCCAACGGGGTACCCCTTGCCCCATGACACAGGAGCTAGCCCATATCAAAATGACAAGGCAACAGACAATGAGCATCTCAACGATCTTTTTATTTGCTATTTGCATAGATTTTTATTGAGGATGCTTCACAGATTGCTCACTATGGTTATGCTGCAAGTTTCCACCATGATTAGGCATGGATTAGGCTAGCGGCCCAAGAGTTTCTCTAACACATATACATAACTCCATGGACTTACAAGCTCCCCTTTTATTTCACACCGCCGGCATCCGCAAACAAAAGATCATGATATCAATGGGGTAAATATTTACAGGTGTTGAAAGTGTTCCCTGTGATAGCACGGTTCTGCTAATTCCCAACTTATAAGTGCAAGCATATACAAATTAGATGACACAATGGTTCAAGTTTATTAAGGGAAAGAAAATATCAAGTTCGTGAGAGCTTTACTAACTAGTTTTCACATAACAAAAGACTTTTAAATTTGAAAGATAGATGAAACTCGAGAATTTACTTGGAATAGCAATAATGCTAATAGGTAGGTATGGTGGACACAAATGACAAGGGTTTAAGTTTAAAGGATTGGATGCACGAGAAGTATTCCCTCTCAGTATAGGGTTTTGGCTAGCAAGCCTGATCAGCAAGCAAAAGAGTTAAAGGAAACAAGCAAACATACAAGTGATAAAGTCAAACATTAAATATTCCTTGAAAACACAAAAGATCTTAAATAAATAATACTAAGCTTATGAGCCAATCAAGAAAGAAAGAAAATAGTATAAAATACCTGTAAGCGCTTTTCTCTTTTCCTTTCAAACCTCAAAAAGTGTTGCTACTGACCAGAGCTCGGTTTTCCAAAACCAATTTAGATTTACTTGATGCTCCCAAAGTGATACCAATACTAATCAACAAGATCAATCATATAATAGAGATTACAAACTAAAATAATATGTGCAAAAAGTAAAAGATGAAACTTCTCATTAATATTCCATAAAGGTACTCACACCAAGGGATACATAGATAACCAACTAGAGGAGAGATACTTCCACAATGGAAACCATCCTATATGATAACTATTATATTCAAGATAGGACTCTACTAAAAAGGTAAAAAGATGAAAGATAATGATGTGATACCGCGGCACTCCCCCAAGCTTGGAACAAACCAAGGGGATGCCTGATGATGTGTAGCTCAGATCTCTGTAGAGCTTCGTTGGGAGACCCCAAGATGAAGGTATGATGAGCACATTAGCAGGTTTTCCCTCAGTAAGAAACCAAGGTTATCGAACCAGTAGGAGGAAGCAAACGACTCAAAGGTGTTGCTAGCAACTTGGAAACCTAGACAACACAAACTCAAGACTTCACCCCAATGAACAGTGAGGTTGCCAATCTCACCGGTTTGCTGAAAACAAAGGATTAACTATATGGTGTGGAAGGTAATGGTGGTTTGCTGAAAGTAAACATGAACAGTGGAAGATGTATCAATGGTAAAGATTGGACCGGGGTCCATAGTTCACTAGAGGTGTTTTCGTTAAGATAAACAACATAACATGCTGGGTAAACAAATTACAGCGGGGCAATTGACAGGACAGAGCAAGGCATAACAATTCAATACTAGGAATTCATGATCCTATGAGATTTGATTGGGCAATACAACAAGATACATAGACCGCCATCCAACTGCATCTATGACTAGTAATCCAACTTCCGGTTATCATCCGAACCCCCTCAAGTATTAAGTTGCAAGCAACGGATAACTGCTTTAAGCAAAGTGTGTAAGGTAAACAATCCACTTGTTCCATGAACAAGAGATTTTTGTTTTCTCCCTAGTAGCAACAACACATCTACAACCTTAGAGATTTCTGTCACTTCCCCAGATTAAATATAGGCATGAACCACTATCAAGCATAAATACTCCCTCTTGGAGTCACTAGCATCTACTTGGCCAAGATAGCTACTAGAAACGGAGAGCATGCAAGATCTCAAACAACACAGGCATGATAGAATCAATAAGATAGAATAATTAATCAATCTGACAAAGTAATCTCAGTATCCATCGAATTCCCACAAACACAACATGCATGATTACAAATAGATGATCTTGATCATGAACGGAGCTCACAAGATCTAAACATGGTAGCACAAAGGAGGAGAAACAACCATCTAGCTACTACATGGACCCGTAGTCCAAGGTGGAACTACTCACGCTTCATACCAGAGGCTAACCTGGTCATGAAGAAAGCCTCCGGGATGATATCTCCCCTCCGGCAGGGTGCCGGGAAGAGCTTTAGATCCCCCCAATCTAGGGACGATGGAGGCGATGGCTTTGGACTATTTCGTGGAAGATTGATCGGGTACTTAGGGTTTAGGTATCATGGGCTTCTTATAGGCGAAGAGGGAGGCCGAGGGGGTGCCCGAGGCGGTTTCACCCCTCCAGGCGCGGGCCAGGACAGGCCGCGCGGCCAGGGGGTGTGGCCCCCTCGAGGCCCTCCTTCGTCTCGTCTTCTGGCTCCGTGTTCCCCACGGTAAAATATTGACTTTGGCTTTTGTCCCGTCCAATTCCGAGAATATTCATTTTCTGCCTTTTCTGGAACCAAAAACAGAAGAAAACAGGCAACTGACACTGTGGCATCTTGTTAATAGGTTAGTACCAGAAAACATATAGAAATACCTCAAAGTGTAGACAAAGCAAAGCTAAGTAGATACTAAACAAGCGTGGAACATCAAAAATTATAGATACGTTTACGACGTATCAGTGCCAAAACCTGATGACGAGTTACTCCTTCGGTGGTGGTGTTCCCTTATCATCGCCAGGCTTCCAAGGTAAAGGTTCCCCATCCACAAAGGATGTCTTGGTTTCCACAATCCTGAAACTAGCAGCAGAGCTTATGTGTTTAAACCTAGCCTCATACTTACAGTTTTGATTTTGCATGTCGTAGAGCTATGCTTGTAATTGGTTGGTGGTATGATGGAGTGAGAGGATATCATATCGAAGCTTGGCAGTCTCCTTCTTATGCTCGGCGACGAGTTCTGAACTTATCTTATGGATAACGTCCACTTACCGTTCTACCATCTTCTTGTACCTAAAAACTTCTTGCTCCAAAGCTTCCATCCTATCCTCCAGACTGCCTTCTCCTTTAGGGCCCTGAACCTCCTTTATCTGTTCCTTCCCGTCCTTGAGTAACAACTCCTTGGGATGAAACTTCAACTCATACATGTACGGGTTGATGATGTCCGTGGAGGAATCCTCCTTGGGTGATCCAGAGGAAGACAATGTGGCTCGAGAACTGAGAATCTGCCTGACAGAAACAGATAGAAACAAAAACACGAAGAGAACACGATATACGAACCTCGGGGGGTCCGGGTGATTATATATTATGAATTTTACGACATAAGGAAGGTACTGGGCGAAAACGGGACGAAGACGGGATCCGGGGTGGTCTCACCCCCTGGTGGCGCGGCCAGGGGGCCCACGCCACTAGGTGGTGTGGCCCACCCGGGCTCCGTTTCCTTCCCTGTTTCGTCTTGTTACCTTCCATATGGAATAAAAACTGCAAAAAATATAAAGAGAAAAGTTTTTCGCGAACCTTCTGTTTTTAGCACTTTTACCTATTCGGAAACGGACTCTGCAGGTTCCTGAGTTTGGTCTATTATAAATTATTCCAGAGTCACCATTTGAATAATATCAACATATTCATTATAAGATTCTCCAGAAATATAATGTTTGAGCCTTTGACCATTCACCATCTCCTTACATCATTGCCTCCCAATGTTTGAAAATCTCTTCCATATAAAGCTCCACACAATCTTCATTAGCAACATTAGTGTATGAAAATACAATAAACTTTTGGGTTCAAATTTCAACTGAAATCCATCAAAACAAAAGCTACTGTAGAAACTCATTTCAAAAACCCAAAAAGAATCTAAAAGGAAATTGATTTAAGTGGCAAATGCAAATAATGGCAGAAATCTGTCAAAACAGACCAGCAGGTAAAGATTGATTTTTTCGAAAATCCTATTTTGCTCAAATCAAAAAGTGCAAAACTAACGAAAGTTGGATAAAAACTTGGGGTACAAGCAAATACAATTACAGCTCCATCCTACATACTGAGAGTTTTCATGAATTTTTACAATGCAACACAAAAATCTGTCCCAGGACAGCAACTTCTCACAACTCACCTATTTATCAAAAGAGGTTGATCTTGAAACAAAAACCAAACAAAAATGAGGATAAGGAGCGGTTATTACAGAGGTAATAACTTCCAAGACCCAAAGAAACAAAAACCAAAAGCAAACTAAAATGGGTTGTCTCCCAAAAGCTCTTTCTTTATAGGCATTAAGATGGGCATAATAATTTCAATGATGTTCTCATAGGAGATATGGATTTGAAGTGAAAGAGAGCATCAAGAAGCAAATATCCGACACATTTAAGTCTAACCCACTTCCTATGCAAGGGAGTTTTGTGACAAAACAAAATATAGAAACAAAAGGCTACAAGCATAGGAAGACAAAACAAGTGCAGCTTCAAAGCTTACAACATAAAGCGAGGAAACTTAATATTATTGAGATGCATAAAACCATGTTTCCCTCTCTCATAATAACTTTCAGTAGCACTTTGAATAAAGTTGAAAATATAACTGTCACAAGAAACAACTTTATCATCAGAAAGAGAATACTTAAAATCATCAAAAATAGGTTTAAGGTCATAAACTCGATCAATAGAAGCAAGTTGTCCAACCCTAAAATCCTATTTAGGCATATCATTTTAATAAGGATCTTTAGCAAATTTCTAAAACTTAAAATCATAATATTCGCCATCAAATTTATTTAAAACTTTCTCCTTCTTACAGTCTATAATAGCTCCACAAGTGTACAAGAAAGGTCTACAAAAAATGCTAGGACAAGTTTTACTAGCTGCCGAACCAAGCACTAGAAAATCAGCAGGATATTTAATCTTACCACAAAGAACTTACACATCTCTTACAATGACAATTGGACAAATGGTTTCTTTATTAGCAAGGTGAATAACCACATCAATGTCTTCAAGTTCACAAGGACCAATTTCATGCATAATTTCTTTGTAAAGCTCATAAGGAATAACACTAGAACTTGCACCAGTATCACATAAACCATAATAGCAATAATCACAAATTCTAACAGAAAGCACATGGACACTAGCTTTCCTAGTTTTAATAGGATGAGAGACAATATTAGAAGCATCTTCACAAAAGATAATGTGCCCATCTTCTAAATTCTTAGTGACAAGGTCTTTCACAATGGCTACTACAGGTTCAATATTTATTTATTCATCAGGTTCCACAACTTTCTTTGTACCTTTTCTAACCACATTAGCTATAATAGAGTGCTCCTTTACCTTAGCAGGAAAAGGTACTTTCTCAATATAAGGTTCATGCAGAATAGGATCAACAATACAAACTTCAGTATTTCTAGTAGGAACATGATTAACAATATCTTTATAAGGTGCATGGTACTTGTTCCACTTCTTTTGGGGAATTACAATATAAGAGGCAAAATCCTTAAAAAAATTGGCAATACTTTGAGAATCAAGACCATACTCATTACTAATATCATGAAATTCATCAGTTCCCATAAAAGATTTAATGCATTCATAATCATAATTTATTCTTGACTTTCTTCCTTTTTCATTCTCCCATGCTTTAGTATTTTCTCGAATAGGTCTAGGAGATCCCATTTAGCTTCTTATTTCATACGTGTGAATGATCCAGCACTAGAAGCATCTAATACATCTTTATCATGAAGAGAAAGCCTTGCATAAAAGTTATTGATAATAATATTATTAGGGAGTTCATGAATAGGACATTTAAGCATTAGTAACTTCAATCTCCCCCAAGCTTGGGTTGTACTCTCTCCATCACTAGGCCAAAAGTTATATATTTGGTTCCTATCCTTATGAATCTCACTAGGAGGATAGAATTTAGAATAAAAGAGAGGTACTATTTCCTCCCATTCCATAGATTGTCCATTCTTCAGTAGCTTATACCATTCTTCAGCTCTTCCTTTCAATGATATAGAGAGTAACTTTTTCTTGACATGTTCCGTTGTGATACATGCACACTTAAACAACCTACATAATTCATAGATAAAAAGCAAGTGATCACCAGGATGGACAGTTCCATCCCCAAAATAATAATTATCCATAACACGGTCAACAATTCTTGTAGGTATCTTAAAAGGATCTATCTCAGTAGACGGTGGTTCATCTATTACCCTAGCAGTGGTAGTAGTTTTCCCAAATAGGAAACCAAGTGGGTTATCCTTATTGGAAACAAAGTAAAAAACCCGAAATAAAAACAATACTCATAGTAGAAGTTTCCTTTACCAGTTCCACTCTTCAATAGCGCTTCACTCCCTGGCAACGGCGCCAGAAAATAGTCTTGATGACCCACAAGTATAGGGGGTGCATCGTAGTACTTTTGATAAATAGGAGTGTCGATCCCAGCGAGGATAAGAAGGTGTCGACTAGTGGCTTGGAGCAGGAATTCTCTATAAATACTTAGCAAACAGATTTTTAGGGGTTTCTGATAATGCAAAGAAATAAAGTGCAAGTAAATAAAGACAACAAATAATTGAAGAAAGTGGCCCAATCCATTCTTAGCAAAGGAAAAGCCAGTTGTATTACTTATGAGGACCAAACGTTCTCGAGGACACATGGGAATACTGTCAAGTGCTTTTGCTTCATATAGCTGATTAATCTTCTTTGGTTTGATAAGTGTTGTGTGGGTGAAATTTGCTAATTTACTGACCTTACTTGGACTTATACATACTTGTGATTAAACCCCTTGCAAGCATCCACAACTAAAAGAAAATAATTAAGATAAAAACCTAACCACAACCTTAAACTCTGAGATCCTACACTCCCTTGTGCAAAGGTTTCCTAACGGGGGTTTAGGTTTCTGTCACTCCGGCAACCCCACAATTAGTAGCCAAATACACAATGCATTCCCCTAGGCCCATAAATTGTGAAGTATCATGTAGTCGATGTTCACATGACACCACTAGAAGAATAGCACCACAACTTAAAGATCAACCATTGAATAATACCTCAACACAATTCCACTACTAACAACATGACTTCTCCCATGTCCTCAAGAACTAAACAAACTACTGACGAGACATCATATGTATCAAGATCAGAGATGATATAATGATGAATAAAATTCTGAACATAGACAATAATTCAATGGTTCCACTCACAAGCATCAACTACAAAAGTACTTAACATCGGGAAAGTTTCCCCTAAGAACTATGCAAGATTCAACACAATTGTTACAGCGGGATGGAGTGGTGATGATGGTGCTGGTGGAGATGGGTGTGAGGATGATGATGATCCCGATGAAGTCTAGCTTGATGACGGTGTTGATGGCCACGATCTACCCTCTCCAAGAAGGAATTTCCCCGGCACAAATCTATCTGTCGGAGAGCTCTTTCTCTCTCTGTAGTTTCCGCCCCGCAGAGGCGGCAGAATCTTTCTATGGTTGCCCCCCTCGGTATTAGGGTTTCAAGGAGAAGACATAGGCGAAAGGGCGAAGCAGGAGGAGGGCTAGGGTGGCCACACCCCTGGTGACGTGGCCTAGGGTGGCCCGCGTAGGGGGGGTGTGGGCCCCCTATGGCCCATCTCTGCCTCCCCTTCTGGCATCCTTTGTCTTCTGGAAAAATAGAATTTTCCGTGTATTTTCTGATCTTTGCGAAAATTGCATCTAAACGCCGCCTTTTTCCATCAGAATCCTAACTTTGGCAGTTTATCCTCCGAAATTCATCCAACATGCAAAAATAGATGAAACAACATAAGTATCACCTCTTAATACGAAATATATCAATGAATAATAGTAAATTATGATATAGAATAATGATGCAAATTGGACGTATCATTGATCCCTAAGTTCACCCTGAAAGAGCTTTCAATAGGTAGTGGCTCTATAATTGGGAAAGAAAACATTGAAGAATTCTTTAATCATATTAGCAAACATGAGGATATTGAGGACAGATCCTTAGCAGAACTTGCTCCCAATTATGAAATTGCTGCAGCTTCTTTAGTTCACATGTTGGAGGCTAGGTTTTCTAACATTAACCCCATGATGCAAATAATGTTTCTTAAACTTAAAGAAATTGAGGATACTGAAAAGAGGGATTTTATTTTGGAAGCTTTGCTAAAGGAGTTCAATGATGTTGCTAAAGAATCTAAAAAGGTCTTTGATTGTTTTAATATGCTAGGCTCATGTGTATATGTTATGGGTACATTATAAAAGTTGGATAAAACCAAACCCAATGGATAGGAAATTAAAATACCCATACCTTTTAAACTTGTAGGAATGCATGAAGCCTTAAAAAGAATTTTGATTGAATTGTTCCTGAAAATCCGTTCGACTAAATCAATAAACCCAAGAATGTTTAGAGAGGATCCTATAGAACTTATTTGGATGAGATACCTTTCCTAGTTGAAGAAATTTCAAGTATTGATCTTAATGCTTCTTCATTTGAAAATATTTGATTCTTGCTTCTCGTGCCTAAGTTAAAGGTGTTAAAGAAAAGTACTTCTTGGGAGATAACCCAATAGTTTTCTTGAGTCTTGGAAGTTATCACTTCTGTAATAACCTCTCCTTATCATTTTTGTTTGATTTTTGTGCCAAGAATAACCTCTAATGAGAGAGAAGTAAGATTTGAGGAAGTTGCTGTCCCGAAACAGATTTTTGTGCCTCACTCTAAAAATTCGTGAAAACTCTTTGTATATCGCATTGAGCTGTAATTTTCGGAGTAAATCCCCCAGGTTGTTCGAAAACTGCTTTTAGTCCAACACTTTTTGATTTGAGCAACAAAAGGTCTTCGCAAAATCGGTTTTTACCTGCTGGTCTGTTTTTGACAGATTTCTGTCATTATTTGCATTTGCCTCTTATCGATTTCTTTTTGGGTTATCTCTGGTAAATTGAGCTTTTTAAAGGAATTGATACAGTATCTTGTGTTTTTAATGAAAGTTTTGCTGCATTGAAACTAAACCGAAAGGTTTATTATCTTGAATGCACTAATGTTGCTAATGAAGATTGTGTGAAGTTTTGTATGAAGGAAAATTTTCAAATGTATGGAAAGAATAATGTGATGATATGAATAATGGAAAAATCTCAAGCTTGGGGATGCCACCCCATGTCACCCCAAGAAATATTCAAGAGGTACAAGCATCAAAGCTTGGGGAAGCCCAAGGCATCCCCTTCTTCATCAATAAAAATCTCAAGTCTCTTTCTAGACACTTCGTTTTTATTGTTTCGTGCACTGTTGTGTTGTTCTTGGAGCGTCTCAGTTTTCATTTTTGGTTTTAGTTTGTTTAGTTTTCTTGAATAAAGTAGTTGGACCCCCGCTTTCCCTGTGATGTTTCAAATAAGTTGATTGGTGTTGGAGAAGAGTAGAAAGTTTCATGCTTATAGTGGTACAAAAGTGAGCTTGTTTTGACTATGGCTTAGACTTTATCATGTCATGATAGATGTTGCTTTGACCTTATGTTTAGTGATTATTGTTGTAGCCTGACTTGTTCCAAACAATTGATATTTCTTAGTGTGCCTTGAAAGAATCATGCATTGTGTTTGCATACAAAAGCATAATATTGTGGTATTCTCCTTTGATGCTTTGTTTGGGTTGACTTAGCACATGATCACACCATGTTATGACTATGAACCCGCAACCTTAGCCTCTATGATCATTTAGTTTTTTGACTTGTTGATGACCCACAAGTATAGGGGGTGTATCATAGTAATTTCAATAAATAGCAGTGTCGATCCCAACATGGAGCAAAAGGTGTTGACTAGTGGTATGGAGCAGGAAATCTCTGTAAATACTTAGCAAACGGATTTTAGGGGTTTCTGATAAAGCAACAAAACAAAGTACAAGTAATAAAGAAAACGAACAACTGCATCAAGTGGCCCAATCCTTTATTAGCAAAGGACAAGACGGTGGAAATACTTATAAAGACCAAACGTTCTCGAGGACTCATGGGAATTCTGTCAAGTGCTGTCGCTTCAAATAGCTGAGTACTCTTCTTTGGTGTTGTAAGTGTTGTGTGGGTGAATCTATGCTAATGTACCAACCTTACTTGGACTAATACATACTTGTGATTAAACCCCCTTCAAGCATCCGCAACTATAGGAAAGCAATTAAGATGTAAACCTATCCACAACCTAAAACTCTGAGATCCTATGATCCCTTATGCAATGGTGTCCTAACGGGGGTTCAGGTTTCTGTCACTCCGGCAACCCCACAATTAGTAGAAAAATACACAATGCATTACCCTAGGCCCATAAATGGTGAAGTATCATGTATTCGACGTTCATATGACACCACTAGAAGAATAGCACCACAACTTAAATACTAAACCATTGAATAATAACTCAACACAAATCCACTACTAACAACATGACTTCTCCCATGTCCTCAAGAACTAAAAAAACTACTCACAAGACATCATATGGATCAAGATCAAAGATATATGGTGATTGATAACAATCTGAACATAAACAATAATCCAATGGTTGCACTCACAACCTCCAAAACTACAATAGTAATCAACACCGGGAAAGTTTCCCCTAAGAACTAATGCAAGATCCAACACAATTATTACAGCGGGATGTAGTGGAGATGATGGTGTGGATGATGATGATCCTGATGAAGCCTAGCTTGATGACAGTGTTGATGGCGACGATCTACCCTCTCCGGGAAGGAATTTCCCTGGCAGAAATCTGTCTGCCAGAGAGCTCTTTCTCTCTCGGTGTTTTCCGCCCCACAGAGGCGGCGGAAATCTTTCTGTGGTCGCTCCCCCGGTATTAGGGTTCCGAGAGGAAGTTATAGGCGAGAGTGCGGAGTCGGAGGCCGGCCAGGTGGGCCACACCTCCTCTAGGCGCGGGGCAGGGGGCCCGCGCCTGGGGGCATGTGGGCCCCTGTGGCCCAGCTACGCCTCCCCTTCTGGCTTCCTTCATCTTCTGGGAAAATATAATTTTCCAATATTTTTCTGGTATTTTTCTAATCTTCACGAAATTGCATCAAAACAGCTCTTTTTCCATCAGAATCCTAACTCCGGAAGTTCATCCTCCAAGAATCATCCAACATGCAAAAAAAGGAAAATACATAAGTAACACCTCATAATAAGACACATGTCAATGAATAGAGGCAAATTATGATATAGAATGGTGATACAAATTGGACATATCAACTCCCCCCAAGCTTAGACCTTTGCTTGACCCCAAGCAAAAACTGAGCTTAGTAAACATGTCCACAGGTTTATGGAGTGAAGTGTCGATAAAAGAATACAGACAAGAAGCATCACACTTAGCATTACACAACTCATATAAGAAGGCAACTCACCATTATATAAGTTAGCTTGCAACAAGTACAAGAGTCACAATAGAGATGCATAAAGATAAATCATAATTGGAATTGGCAAACTTTGTTCCTAGTCAGATAACAGCTAGCAAACAGTTTCACAAAAAGGTTTTGAAGAAGTTTTCACAACAGGAGCACTCTTTGCTCAAAAAGGTTTTTCACAATGATGGCTTTCAAAGTAATACTCAATAGATAAGAGTCTTGTGCAAACAAGGAAGATAGAGAACATGAGTGAATAAATCACCATATGAATGCTTGAAACACAACAACTCAAATGCTTGCTGGAGATAGAGAGGACATAGGCTTACTGACTCAACTTAGAAAATAGGAGAAAGGTCCCTTCATAGAGGGAAACATGTATTTTAAGTCATAAAGATCTTCCAAAAGATTATGGTACTTACTAGCTTTGAGCCCTCATTGCCCCTATCATAAGCATCTTGAGATGATTAAGGTTAAAGTGAACAAGGATGGAGTATATGCTTGAAGAAATATAAGTTGGCAATCTCATGTCCCTTGAGTACGAGGGCCGCTCCTCATGCTATTCAACTTTAGTTACCGGTAAGTTCTTGTCATTGTAAGTACATGTGTATCATAAAGAACCGCCAACGGGGTACCCCTTGCACATGATACATGAGCTATCCCACAATAAAAATGACAAGGTAAGCATACATTGAGCATCTCAGCAATCTTTTTGTTTACTATTTGCATAGATTTTTATTGAGGATGATTCACAAATTACTCACTATGGCGATGATGCAAGTTTCCACCATGATTAGGCATGGATTAGGCTAGCAGCCCAGGTGTTTCTCTAACACACATACATCACTCCATGGACTTACAAGCTCCCTTTTTATTTCACACCGACGACATCCGCAAACAAAAGAGCATGATATCAACTGGATAAGTATCCATAAGTGTTGAAAGCGTTCCCCGTGACAGCATGGTTCTGCTAATCCCAACGTATATATGCAAGCATATACAACTTCGATGACACAATGGTTCACGTATATTAGGGGCAAGAAAATAAGGTGTGCCATCAAGTTCGTGAGAGCTTTACTAAATAGTTTTAACATAACAAAATAGTTTTTAATTCGAAAAATAGATGAATCTTGATAATTCTGCTTGGAATAGGAATAATGCTAATAGGTAGATATGGTGGACACAAATGGCAGAGGTTTTGGTTCAAAGGGGTTGGAAACATGAGAAGTATGCCTTCTCAAAATAGGTTTTTGGCTAGCAAGGTTGGGTAGCAAGCAAAAGATTTGAAAGAAACAAGAAAACCTACAAGTGATAAAGCCAAACATGCAACCTTCCTTGAAGACACAAAAGATCTTAAATAAAGAATACTAAGCTTATGAGCCAATCAAGAAAGAAAACAAATGATACAAAATACCTGTATGCTTTTTCTCTTTTCCTTTCAAACCTCAAAAAGTGTTGCTACTGACCAAAGCTCGGTTTGCCAAAACCAATTTAGATCTACTTGATGCTCCCAAAGTGATAGTAGTACTGATCAACAAGATCAATCATATAATAGAGATTGCAATCTTGAATAAGAAGTGCAAAAATTAAAAGATGAAACTTCTCATTAATATTCAATAAAGGCACTCACACCAAGGGATACATAGATAATAAAGGAGAGATACTTTCACATGCAAACCAACCTATAAGATAACTTCTCTACCAAAGATATGAATCCACTAAATAGGTAAAAGATAAAATATGATGATGTGATACCGCGGCACTCCCCTAAGCATGGAACAAGCCAAGGGGATTCCGAACCTGATGACGAATTACTCCTTCGATGGTGCTGTTCCCTTGTTTAGGGTCAGAAAACCCTATAGCATCTCATGAAGCCTGTCATTGTCCTCTCGAAGTATATCCACCTTCATCCTCAAAGCACGGTACTTATCACAAAACTCGTCAGTGGTTCGAAGGGCTTCCACTGCCCCAGGGCAGGATCTGAAGTCTGGAATGGAGACTATGATCCCCTGCATGTTACGAGAAAAAGCACGTCCAGTGTTAATTGCTCTTACAAAAGTAGGTTTCCTTGCCCTTGACCCTGTGGTGGTTTGTTCCTCCAACTTTACTTCCTCCATGGGCTTATTGCCTTTGTTGTTGGCGGAGACCATGGTCCTCTAAACTTGAGAAGATTTCCTGACAGAAACAGATCAAAACGCAAACACGACGAGAACATGTTATATGAACCTCGGGGGATCCAGGGGTTATATATTACAAAGTTTCAATGCATAAGGAAGGTAGTAGCACGAAAACGAGGTGGATACGGACCTCGTGAGGCTCACACCCCCTCCAGGCGCGGCCAGCTGGGGCCCGCGCCTGGGGTGGGTGTGGCCACCCGGCCTCCGTTTCCTTCTCTGTTTCGCTTCGTAACCTTCCATATGTAATAAAAACATAAAAAATATAAAAAGATTAGGCTTTCACGAACCTTCTATTTTCACCACTTTTACCTATTCAAAGATGAACTCTGCAGACTCCTTTTCTCCTTCTCCTTGAAATTCCTTTTCTCACAAGGAAAAACACAAACTTCAAAGGCAACATTAGTGTAAGAAAAAACAATAAACCTTAAGGTTCACACTTAAACTGAAATCCATCAAAACAAAAACTAATGTAGCAACTCCTTTGCAAAAACCAAAATAATCTAGAAGATAATCAATAAAAGAGGCAAATGCAAATGATGGTAGAAACCTATCAAAATAGACCAACAGGTAAAGTTTGATTTTTTGGAAAATCTTCTGTTGCTCAAATAAAAAAGTGCAAAACTAATGAAAGTTGGGTAACAACTTGGAGAACAAGCACAGACAAATACAGCTCCATCCGAAATACTGAGCTTCCTCATGAATTTTTATAGTACAACAAAAATCTGTCCCAGGACAGCCACTTTTCACAACTCCTCGACTTCTCATAAGTAGTTGAACTTGACACAAAAACCAAACAAAAATGATAAGGAGCGGTTATTACTGAGGTAATAACTTCCAAGACTCGACAAAACTCTTGGGTTATCTCCCAACAAGTACTTTTCTTTAATGCCTTTAAGTTAGGCTTGAGAGTTTCAAAGATGCTCACATAGGAGATATATATCTAGAGTGAAAGAGAGCATCAAGAAGCAAATAAACAACACATTTGAGTCTAACCCACTTCCTATGCATGGGGGTATCATGAGAAAACAAATTGTTGAAACAAAAATCCATTAGCATAGGAAGACAAAACAAATGCAACTTCAAAGATTTCAACATAAAACGAGGAAACTTAACATTATTGAGATGCATAAAAGCATGTTTCCCTCTCTCATAATAAATTTCAGTAGCACTATGAATAAAGTTGACAATATAACTGTCACAAAAAACAACTCTATCATCAGGATGAGCATACTTACAGTCATCAAGAAGAGGTCCAAGATCATAAACTGGATCAATAGAAGCAAGTTGTTCCATCCTGAAATCTTCATTAGGCAAGCTATTTTCACAAGGAGCTTTAGCAAATTTGGAAAAGTTAAACTCATAAGAATCTCCATCAAACTTAGTTAAAACTTTCTCCTTCTTACAATCTATAATATCTCCACAAGTGTTCAAGAAATGTCTACCAAAAATGATAGGACAAGTTTTACTAGTTACTGAATTAAGCACTAGAAAATCAGCACGATACTTAATATTACCGCAAAGGACCTCCACATCTCTTACAATACCAATGGGGCAAATGGTTTCCTTATTAGCAAGATGAATAACCACATCAATGTCCTCAATCTCACAAGGACCAACTTAATGCATAATTTCCCTGTAAAGCTCATAAGGAATAGCACTAGAACTAACACCAATATCACATAAACCATATTAGCAATGATCACCAATTTTAACAGAAAGCACAGGGACACTAGATTTTCTAGCTTTACTAGGATGAGAGACAATATTAGAAGCATCTTCACAGAAGACAATATGCTCATCCTCTATATTTTTAGTGACAAGGTCTTTCATAATAGTACCACAAGATCAATACTAATTTTCTCATCAGGTTCCACAATTTTCTTTGTACCCTTGTTATTCACACTAATCATCATAGAATACTCCTTTACCTTAGTTGGGAAAGGTATTTTCTCAACATAAGGTTCAGGCACAATATGATTAGTAGTACAAACTTCAGTGCTTCTAATAGGAACATGACTAACAACATCTTTATAAGGTGCATGGTACTTATTCCACTTCTTTTTAGGAATTTCTATGTAAGAGGCAAAGGCTTTAAAACAATTGGCAATACTTTGGGAGTCAAGACCAAACTCATTACTAATATCACGAAAATCATCAGTTCCCATAAAATATTTAATGCATTCATAATCATAATTTATACCTGACTTTCTTCCTTTGTCATTCTCCCAAGCTTCAGTGTTCTCTTGAATACGGTCTAGGAGATCACATTTAGCTTCTTCCTTCATACGTGTGAATGATCCAACACAAGAAGCATCTAGTAAATCTTTATCATGAAGAGAAAGCCTAGCATAAAAGTTATTGATAATGATATTATAGGGAGTTCATCAATAGGACATTTAAGCATTAGTAACTTCAATATCCCCCTAGCTTGAGCTGTACTCTCTCCATCACGAGGCCAAAATTTATATATCAGATTTCTATCCTTATGAATTTCACTGGGAGGATAGAATTTAGAATAAAAGAGAGAAGCCATTTCCTCCCATTCCATGGATTGTCCATTCTTCAGCAGCTTATACCATTCTTTAGCTCTCCCTTTCAAGGATATAGAGAGTAACTTCTTCTTCACATGTTCAGTTGTGATACCTGCACACTTAAATAACCGCATAATTCATGGATAAAAAGCAAATGATCACCAGGATGGATAGTTCCATCCCCAAAATAATAATTATCCATAACACGACCAACAATACTTGTAGGTATCTTAAAAGGATCTATCTCAAAAGGCGGTGGTTCATCTACTACCCTAACAGTGGTAGTAGTTATCCCAAACAGAAAACCAAGTAGGTTATCCATACTGGAAACAAAGTAACAAATAGAAACAAAAATCAATACTCATAGTAGAAGTTTCCTTTACCAGTTCCACTCTTCAATAGCGCTTCACTCGCCGGCAACGGCGCCAGAAAATAGTCTTGATGACCCACAAGTATAGGGGGTGTATCGTAGTACTTTCGATAAATAGGAGTGTCGATCCCAACGAGGAGCAAAAGGTGTTGACTAGTGGTATGGAGTAGGAAATCCCTGTAAATACTTAGCAAACGGATTTTTAGGGGTTTTCTAATAAAACAACAAAATAAAGTACAAGTAATAAAGTAAACGAACAACTACAACAAGTGGCCCAATCCGTTCTTAGCAAAGGAAAAAACCGGTGGAAATACTTATAAGGACCAAACGTTCTCGAGGACACATGAGAATTCTGTCAAGTGCTTTCGCTTCAAATAGCTGAGTACTATTCTTTGGTGTTGTAAGTGTTGTGTGGGTGAACCTGTGCTAATGTAAAGACCTTACTTGGACTAATACATACTTGTGATTTAACCCCCTGCAAGCATCCGCAACTACATGAAAGCAATTAAGATATAAACCTAACCACGGCCTTAAACTCTGAGATCCTACACTCCCTTATGCAATGGTGTCCTAACAGGGTTCAGGTTTCTGTCACTTTGGCAACGCCACAATTAGTAGCCAAATACACAATGAATTCCCCTAGGCCCATAAATGGTGAAGTATCATGTAGTCGATGTTCACATGACACCACTAGAAGAATATAACCACAACTTAAATACTAAACCATTGAATAATAACTCAACACAAATCCACTACTAACAACATGACTTCTCCCATGTCCTCAAGAACTAAATGAACTACTCACAAGACATCATATGGATCAAGATAAAAGATGATATGGTGATGGATAACAATCTGAACATAAACAATAATCGAATGGTTCCACTCACAAGCATCAACTACAATAGTAATCAACACCGAGAAAGTTTCCCCTAAGAACTAATGCAAGATCCAACACAATTGTTACAGCGGGATGGAGTGGAGATGATGGTGTGGATGATGATGATGATCCAGATGAATCCTAGCTTGATGACGGTGTTGATGGCGATAATCTCCCCTCTCCGAGAAGGAATTTCCCCGGCAGAAATCTGTCTGCCGAAGAGCTCTTTCTATCTCGGTGTTTTCTGCCCCACAGAGGCGGCGGAAATCTTTCTGTGGTCGCTCCCCTGGTATTAGGGTTCCGAGAGGAAGTTATAGGCGAGAGGGCAGAGTCAAAGTCCGGACAGGTGGGCCACACCTCCTCCATGCGCGAGGTAGGGGCCACGCCTGGGGGGTGTGGGCCCCCTATGGCCCAGCTATGCCTCCCCTTCTGGCTTCCTTCGTCTTCTGGGAAAATATAATTTTCCAATATTTTTATGGTATTTTTCCGATCTTCGCGAAATTGCATCAAAACACCTCTTTTTCCATCAGAATCCTGACTCCGGCAGTTCATCCTCCAAGAATCATACAACATGCAAAAACAAAGGAAAAGACATAAGTAACACCTCACAATAAGACACATATCAATGAATAGAGGCAAATTATGATATAGAATGGTGATGCAAATTGGACGTATCACTTGTGGTACCACTTTATGTTTGATTGATAATGTTTTGTCGCTCTGCATGATAATGGCCATTATTGCTCTCTTAGTAGGTCGCTCCTAGTCTTTTGCTAGCCTACACTTGTATGAGTAAGCTCTACTCATGCATCCAGCTCCCAAGAAACCAAGTTATTCCAAAGAGTCCACTATAAATTCCTATGCATGGTGTGTTACACCATTCCAAGTATATTATTGTTTTATCTATCTTTCAAATTAAACCTGTTATGTGAAAATTAGCGATTAAAGTTCTCACAAACTTGATGGCATACTTTATTTTTCTTGACCCTAATAAACTTGAACCATTGTGTCATCTATGTTGTATATGCTTGCACTTATAAGTTGGGAATTAGCAGAACCGTGCTATCACGGGGAACGCTTTCAACACCAGTAAATATCTAACCAGTTGATATCATGCTCTTTTGTTTATGGATGTCGACGGTGTGAAATAAAAGGGGATCTTGTAAGTCCATGGAGTTATGTATATGTGTTAGAGAAACGCCTGGGTCGCTAGCCTAAGCCATGCCTAATCATGGTGGAAACTTGTAGCATCACCATAGTGAGCAATCTATGAAGCATTCTTCTTATAAAAAAAGAGAGAGATAGAAAAAAAGAGAAGAGGAAAAGAAAAAATAGGAAAGACGAGAAAAAAGCACCATTTTCCCATGGTAAATAAGAACATTGCTGAGATGCTCACTGTCTGTTGCCTTGTAATTTTGATATGGGATAGCTCCTATGTCATGGGGCAAGGGGTACCCCGTTAGCGGTTCTCTATGATACACTGCGGTGACCCATCATACCACTGCATGATGTAGTACACTATAGTCGTTGACATAACACCAATGAAACACCGTTCACTAGTATTACATCCCTCAGAGTGGTACAACAAAAACACATCAGGTCCAAGACATAACTATAGGTTACAACTCAACTCTTTACACAAGATCCAGAGAACACTCTAGGTTAAAGAGAGAGAAATAATCTTCTTACAAATAAGAATTAGAAATAAATTAATCAAAAACTATCATACTATTAAGACTAGTATCTTAACTAATGGTCTGGCATTGCAGCCATCGCAATACCATACATAAATAGGTTCTATGGATAGAGATTATATTCCTATCTAATCAGTAACTTCGTATTCACTTGAGTTGATGTATATGTTGACTTTCTTGACTTCATTGAAGAGCTTTAGCTTCTGGTGATAATTCCTGGAGCATAACTTGATGTAGACATCGTCTTACTGGATTTATAACCTAGCAAGGGTTAAGAAGATACTTTGAGTACGAGCGTACTCAACAAGTTCACTAGAAAAGGAATGTTTGATGCACTATATCTACAGCCACAGACCATAGGTCGTAGGCCATGCACGTTTTCATAAACATTTCTTCAAAGGTTGCTTTTATTCTGAAAAGCTATGTCCGTCAGCCTTCACGGGTTTACCAGAACTTTCATGGAGTTCCTTTCCCGCCGCATTCGTAGCTCCTTCTCGGAACAGGGAGTAATAAGTTATAGTTCTTACACTCTACAAAGGTGCGTCACTTTACCCATGAGAGACCTTAGGCTTTGTTGCACGGCCGGGAGTATGTCCCCGTTCAAACTTCCTTGGTTTGAGGACCAACCTAAGATCCAAGCCAATCACTGCCTTCTCCGTGACCCCACATGTCTCCTTGGTGTACACCATGCCCACCTTTTGAATTACGACAATGGTTTGTACAGACCATTTAGATGCCGGAACTATCGTGGGAAGTTGAGGGCTCCCACCCATATGCTGCATATCCTCTACGAATTACCAATTAATATGCACGCTACGAGTGATAACAACCACGACCTGCACATCCGGCTCCATTCGAGAGGGAAAAGATACAGCTGACTTCTCCGTCCCATTCCAAATCTCATGGTCAACGCGTAATATACAGCGCAAGAATCACTGGCTACATTGGTTGTTAAGTCCTACATAATATGTTCCTTTACCACCGGAACGCTTATAGTAGGTTATTACCTCATGGTAAATAACCTATAATCACATTATTATGAAAATAGTGTTGTGTGACCTTTTTCAAATGCAAGTGATGACAATACTAGATTTGCAGAATACTTTACAAAAATAATCAAAGGACATGAGCAAGTGTGAACTTGCCTTTTGTGATTGCAAGATTATGCACTCACGGTCTTCAAGACAATATAAAAGATCCAATATCTGAAATCAACATCATTGGTACGGTAAGGACTAATGTTTAAAGAAGAAAGATGCTATTATGCATAAGTAGTGTAATGCAGTTTGGTAAACTCGAATCCTGAGGTAACGTTGTTCTAGGGTTTGGATACTGGAAAGGTTTTCCTTGGAATGTGTGGCCCTTTTAGATTAAGTTTCACACATGTGCTTCTTATTAAGGCTTGTAAATGTGTGTGAAACAACATGTAAACATAATGGCATACAACAATAAGATTTACTAATGAGATGCGCTACTCAAGGACTGCTTATATGTGAATTATCTTATTTTCAAGTTTTACCTTGCAAATGATGACATTTATAAGGAACTAAAGTGTTAACAATCCTAGGTATATAAGTAAAGCTTAATGTAATGTGATTATTATTAATTGTCATTTAATGTTTGAAGTGGCAAAAAGAATAACATTTGAATAAAATCTTACTCAACTAAGCAGAGGCATTTAAGCTTTTAAGTTAATCTTATGAGGTTTTCTTTCTAGCTATAGTCTTTAAGTAAGAAAGAAATTACTCCATTTGAATAATGATAGCATTAGTATTTGAGACTTATCTATCTTGGTTTTTAACTTGGTTAGTTTGGTATTAAGATGCTTTATAACTTAATTATAACAGACCAAAGTTAACTATAAAACATATAATAAAGTCTTTAGCATTATTTAAAGTATTATAAACTAAAGTTAACTTTAAAGACATAGATAGACTTTAGGTGAAATGCTTGTTATATTTATACCTTGTTCACTTTATAATATTTCTTTAAAGTTACTTAAGAATGGTATTACTTTTGTTTGGTAGTGGTTTCTTTACATTATGAATGTATAAAGGGATTTACCTCCCTATAAGGGTGTGGTTAGGGTTTGTGAATAAGTAAATAATATTATTTACTACTTATGAACTCACTTATAGTGTTTTGATTTGTTTATAAACTCGTGGTTAAAGTTAAGGAATAGGTTTTATTTCATTACAATTATTCTCGAAGATTTTATATTAAATAAGAATCCTTTCATAAAAGAATCTGCATTTATGGTTGAAGGATAATTTAATAAAATTATATTTAAAATGTGTTAAACCATTTTGACTTCATAAAATTAGTATTTAAGGCTAATACTATTTATTAGATTTAATTGATTAATTTAAGGAATATTAATAAATTTTATTTGACATTATATGATTTATTAACTAAAGAAATAGGTCTAAATTCAATTTATTAAAGTGTTTAACTTTTTATTTAACTTAAAAGTGGAATATTACATATTTAACATATAGGTATTATTTTTGTGATCATTTTGATATATTACATTTATTTTTGTGATTTATAAATAATAAGATATGATTTTTATAAGGTTTATTACTTTATAAATACTTAATAATTAACAATTATTTAATTAAGTGAAATAATAATGTATGATTATAGTTTTAAAGTATTGTTTTTATTTTTCCAAGATTTTTGGTATTTTATTTATATTTTTAACATTTACCATTATTAAAATATGAATTATCAAAGTATTATTACTTATAAAACTTTTATTAAATAATATTTATTTAAATAATCATCATAATAATATTTGATATTAGTTTTAAGTTGTAGATTTTATTTTTTTGAATTTTTTTATATATTAAACATATTTTTCTGAATTATAAAACAAAAGTTATTAATGAAACAAGATTTAATCTTTTTATTTGTATTGGAATTAATATTGTTTTATCTAATTTCTAAACAGAAAAGAAAATTTGTACCTAAGATAAATCTACCCACGGTCACTGACCAGTGGGCCAGTGACCACGTCATATTCCACGCGAGCAGTGGACTAAGTCCAACACGCTGACATGGCTGGGGATGATGCGGTGATGATGTCAGAGTGACGTCATCCAAGGATGAACCTCCCATATCGATTGTCGACCGATGGATTCTATTTGCGCGCGCAACTGCGGTTGTGTGTATCGAAAAGAGGATGATGCGAGGAGCCTAGCTATGGTGGCACCGCTCAAAAATGGTCATCGGGGACGGCGGTGTAACGTCGGCGAGCGGGGGTGGTGTCGAGATCTCGCGGGGAGGAAGATCCAGGGGAGAGAGAGGAAGAGGAAAGGTGCTTGAGCACCGGTGGCTCACCAGGAGCATGACGGTGGTGGTGGCGAGGCGAGGCAAGCACGGGAGTCGCTGGAATCGAAGGAGGAAGCGGTGGCCGGAGCTCGGGAAGGTGGTGTCCTTGTCGACGATTGGGAGCTCCTCTCGTTGATTCCTTCTGCGAGGCTTCTCACTACGGCGAGGCGAAGCTTCCAGCAGCCACGACGAGGCTTGGGGCGGCCAGAGACGGCGGGGATCGATGGTGTCTGTGAGCTCTAGGGTTAGGGTTTGCGCGCTAGAGAAGAGAAGAGAGGAAATGACGTGCTAGGGTTCGTCCTTGGCGAGGCAGAGGGTCTTGTAGATGACGGCGGGCGGCGGCACGAATCCTGGTGCATACTGGTGCGGCGGAGCTCGACAGCGAGCTACTTGCCCGATCCGTCAGTGAGGAAGACGATGGGGAAAGAGACAACGAAGGGGTACGGGCCAGTGCCGGATCACACTTGGGCAAGATGGGCTGCATTCGAGCTGCTCGCGAGTAGCAGATAAGGAGAAGGGAAAATGGGCTGCGGCCAGAAGCTGTATTCCTCAATTTTTCTTTCGGTTTGTTTTCCTTTTCTGTTTTATTTTACATCTTTTGTATTTTTCATTTGTTTTAGGAACCTTTCTTTATAAAGGTTCTTTGCTGAATACAAGCATCAATAATAAGTTATTTTGAACTATTTGTGAACTTTTATTATATAAAGTTATCACTTCTTTATTTTCTTATACATATGTATATATTTTTATTTTTTGTATTTGTAGGGTCTTTTGATATGAATTTAATTTATCTAATAGACATAAACTTATTAAAGAATGCATTACTATTAATCCATGAGTTTTGATTCTTATTGATTTATAATATTAAAGAAATTTTTATATATGTTGATCCTTCATTATTATTTGATACATAAAGTTTTGAGTACTTAATAGGGTTAATATTATTCTCATAATGTAGGGAATAGTAATGTATATATTTTATTATTACTAACATAAGAGTTAAAGTTTGAATTGAAAATACTTACCATAAGTTCTTTGAAGATTTAATATTCTCATATTTCTTTTATTGATGTGAATAAGGGTTAATGGCTAAACATATTAACTTTATGTTTATGATCTTTATTAATATCACCCTTTAAAATAAATAGTTATTAGTTGAAATGAATTATGAGAGAGAATTGATAACTATAGTTTCTAGGCATATATGATTGAAATAAAAGTTAGGGTTTTAAATTGTAATTGTTTACCATGGGTTTTAGGAGTTGTAATATTTTTTTGTTCATCCTTTTATTTATATGAATAAAGAATATTGGTTAAGACAGATTGTCCCTATGTTGGTTGTAACATCCCTAAAATCATGTTTTCAAAGTTTGCATATCATCCATGCATTCATAATCATTTAAGGATCATTTTCAAAGTCATTATAAAAACAGAAGCATTTGGATGCTTATTATTTTATGTAAGCAAAGCATTGATCAAATGCTACTCTCTGATGAGAGATTATTTGTTTTAAACCAAGATTGTTTGTTCATGAGTGGGTTTGGTTGTGTTCCAAAGCTTGGACAAAATTTTCAAAACAAAATATGGTTTTAAAACCATTTTCATATCTTTATTAACTCTTGTGTAAAGGCACTATTTTATTTTTAAAACTCCAAAGGAACCTGTCACATCCCAAGATTTTCCAAATCTTGTAATGTGAAAAATAAATGAATAAAATAAAACTTTGTTGATTTTCAGGGTGAGAAGAAACTTTTTGATTCCAATTGGAAACCTTCAAACCTATTTTGATCAAGATAAAATCCTAAAGGGATTTAAAAAGTTAAATAAACAATAAACTTCAAAATATTTAAAATTACTATTTTTGGATCTTTTAATAAAAGATTTGGTTTTCAAAATAAAAGGTAGATTTAAAAATAAGGATTATTTTATAGAGCCAAATTAAACCTTGGACAAACTTCTGAAATAAAGTATTTCTATTTGATAAAAATAGTAAAGGTATATTTAAATAAAATAATAAGGATTTAATATCCAAGTTTATTAAAAAGGTTTTACTATTTTAATCAAAACTTATTATTTTATTTTAAACAAGTTTTCCAAGTATTTTATATTTTCAAATAAAACCTATTGATTCTATTTTGGTATTATTTAGTTTTCAAATGGAGTTTTTAAATAAAACAAATCCTATTTGATTTAATAACTAAGGTCCATTTTATTTAATTATTAATGGACCCTAAAATAAAAATGTTATTTTATTTTAAACAAGTTTTCCAAGTGTTTATTATTTTTAAATAAAACCTACTGAATGGTTTTGGTACTATTTTGGATTTCAAATAGAGTTTTAAAAATAGATCAAACCCTATTTGATTTAATGAATAAGATCTATTTTATTTAATTAATAAATGGATCCTAAAAAGATTAAAAAAAATATTATTTTGTTTTGGACTTTGTTTTGTGTTGTTAAACAGAGCTAAACTCAATATAAAGTTTGGTGAATGTTTTATTTTGATTTGTTGATTGATTTGTTTGATTGAATTTCAAAACAGAATATCAAAAGAGAAAAAGATTCAGAACAGAAAAAATAGAGCAAAGACGACCCAGCCCAGCTAAGCCCATCCCAGCCCAGCAACCCACCTCTCTCCCGAGCGAATCGTTCATTTCTCACTCAGGAACTTAACCGCATAGAGGATGACAACTGGACCCCACTCCCCTCACCTCTCTCACGCTGACAAAGGACCCCACGCCAGCTCAGCGTCGTCTTCACCCCGCGACGACCACGCCGGCCGTTTCCTGCCAGTAATGCCGCGGTTGAATTCGCTTCAATGCCTCGCCTTAACCTCGCCGTGACCACGCCCCCTTAAACGTGTCCCCCTTCTCCCCATTTCCCCTCTGTTTCTAGCCCCTCTCCGCCCTAGGGCTGCTCGAATTGCTCATGGTAAGCCACTGACTCCGACGAGGTCCAGTGCGAATTTCGGCGACCCCATGCCACCCCTTGCATCCCCGAGCACACAGGAACCTTCCACAGACCCAGGCGCACCTCTCCGTATCATCAGCTCGCCCGCGCGTGCTTTGCAGCGTCAACACCGACGACGACCCGTAGCGCCACCGTCTGCTCCAACTCCGACGAGGATTCCTGGTGAGTCTAGACCGCCCCTTACCCCCTCTTGGATACTCACAAGTTTGCTGCATCCATACGAACCTGACAGCGCCTTTTGTTTGCCTTAGCACGCTGTGTATCGTCTCCCCCGCCGACGTCTGACCACACCCGAGGCCCAGCTCAACTCCGGTGAGCAATCCGCGTCACCACCGTGCGCCCCTAGACGAGATACTACCACCTTGAGCTTCCCCAGGCTTCTGCAAACGCGGTGAGCATCTTCCCATCCTCTCTTGCTTCCTGTTTCGCCGGCACCGCCACCGTCTGGCCGCTCCGCCGCCAGTAGCCACCGCAGCGCCGCCCATCTCTGGCTGGCCTGTTGTGCACTGTAGGATGTAAATCCAAGCGCCACGATAGAACAGGATCGAAGGGGTACGAACAGTTCTGTGCCGCACGATCTAATTAAAATCCAACGACCCACAGAGAGTGATCCACTCGAACCGTTTTCAGCCAGTAAGAAGGCGCCACGTGGTGAGTGCTTTGTTTTAAAATCAGAAATGTGTCTATTAGATATTCAAACTTGTAAAATCCATAACTCTAGTTCCACACGTCCAAATTTTGCAAACTTTATAGCAATGGAATCAGTGGAACAAACCCTAGCCAACCATGCCATTTTTTTTTAGTAAAAAGCTTCTTGTAAAATGTTTGTTTTTGCAGAAACATTTGTATGCTTGTTTAGATTATAAAAATTGTTCAAAAATGATTTTGGGGATAAAATCTTTGGCAAATGGTGTGATTTGAACCTACTGACCATAGGAAACACTTTTTGGTTTCAAAAATGTATTTGGTGAAACAAAAGAATGATTCTTTGATTTAAAACCATTTCTAGTCAAATAAAAAATATAGTTTATTTATTAAAAATGATTTTGGAAGAAAACTTTTGGGAAATGTTTTGCTTTAAACTTTCTGAACCCAAACACCAAGTTTTATGGTTTGAAAACATATTTGGTGAACCCTATAGATTAAATGCCTTAGTAAAAACATTTCTACCCCACATAAAATGATACCTTGTTTTAAAAATGGTTTAGGAAGTGAAATCCCTTGCAAATGACTTTTTCCACTTTATAAATTGACCAATAGGTGTTTTCAAATGTTTTTGACCCATTAGAAACCACTTTTACAAATAAAACAACCCTTTTGCATGCTTGCATGTGTTGTTTTGTTTTATTATTTTATGTGATGAAATGCTTGAATGGTAGATTGAAATATTGTTTGCTTGATTGAATTGTAGTGACTTGAAGTGTGTGAACATTGCAAAAGAACAAGGAGTGAACTTATACCCTCTACCAAAAAGGCAAGTGATGCTTCATACTTTTGTCCCATTATTTTCACTATGCATTAGTGATATTTCTAAGTAGGTCTTGCATAGAAGTTTTGCTAAGTATAAACCTTGCTATGGGAAAACCTAGTAGATGAAAACCTTAGTAGAATTTCCTAAGTTAAGATTCCTACTACTATCAAGCTTAGCTTAGCTAATAGAAAACATGGGTGGAATATACATTCATACTATGGAAAAATTTCTAAGTCTGAGGACTTGTGTTTTTGTTTAATAAAACAACTAAGTTAATGAATCACCTGGGTGGAATGGTAATTGCTTGGTGGTTTTTGGTTTAGTGGTTACACAAGGCCCATGTTTATGGTTTACCTTGTGTATCTCACTTGTGGATGGCTACCCAGGAACAAAGAGATTTGAGATGTCAAATGTTGAGAAGCTTCAAGTGTAACCACTTGGCAATATGGGCTCTGCCTGGATCACATAGGTTGCTAGAACTTAGCCATTTGGACAGTTGGTGGTAGTGGGATGATAGGTTGGAACGCGTCGATTTGGTCTAAGGAAAGGCTTCTGAAAGATCTTGTCTTGGTGAAACCAAGTCTTGTGGGGAAAGTGCACCACCTCCGCAGAGTGTAAAATCTAAGTACTTAGCCATGTCCCTGGTAAAGGAAAATTTGAGCATCAAGACATGGAAGCTATCAAGAATCTCATCATCCAAATTTCTAAGTTAAAAACTTGTGGGTTGAACAAGGGTTAAAGGATCTTCAATCTTTGATTGGGAGATGTCTTGGGAAAGATTATTTTATCAAGCAAAAACTTAGTGTTTTCAAATGATAAGGAAAATCTATTTTGAGCAATGCAAGCCTCAACTCCACTTAGCCAAATGCATATAGATGATAGACTCCACTATACTACCATAGTATCACTTGCCAATACAATTCAAATGTATTGACCCTTGTGGCTGTAACTTGTTATGTTGCAGGTTTGATTGATTTAGTGAAGTGTGTTGATTAGGATTACAAAGTCTACAACCAACATGTCTGCCTGTGGCACTTTGAAGATGAAGGACCCCATGCTTATAGATATTCTGCTGCAATGTATTGTAATAGCCAAATGAGCTATGTAAGATGTAATAAAATTATGTTATTCCTGGTTATAAAGTTGTATTATGACCCTTGTTTCTTGATATTACATCTTAACTGTGGATGCTAGATATTGATACAGGGACTAGCATTGTAAACACAGGGGAATCTACCTTATTAAAGGTTGGGACCCTTACAGAACCAAGCAAGTTTGGTGAAACAACATGGTTCTATACTAAAAAATGTGCAAGTTTCACTTTATAAAAATTCAGAACAAGTTTGAATTCAAACACATTTGAAATCAATTGAATTTGAAATTCAAACAGAAAATGAATAAAGGAAAAAGATTTGGAAAAAGGCCTGCGCCATCCTTTTAGCCCAACAGCAGACCCAGCCCACTAAGCCCACCCGGGGTCTTCCTCTCTCTCTCTCACGCGACGCAGATCTACCCGCGCTCGCTGTGGACCCAAACGCCACGTGGTCGTCGTCCCCAAACCCCGCACCCCGACCACGTCGACGCCGTCGTTACCTCCATCACTGCCGCGAATGAAGCAGGCTTAATTGCCGATCAATGCCACGCGATCTCCTCGCCCCTCACCGGCTATTTAACCCCCTCTCCTCTCTGCATCTTTCCCCTCACTTAGCGCCTATTCTCCGCCACAAGGCTGCCCATAATCCCACTTGCACCGCCGCGGTACCGATCATATCCGGCGTGCGATTCCGGTAAGCATTGACCACCCCTGCCTCTAATTCAAACGAGCGTTATCAGTATGTCCTTGTGCATCCTCTCATGCATTTCTTTTGCTCTGAATCGCCCTACACCGTTGTCGTGGTATTGCCGACGAGTACGCCATGGAGGGGTCCTCACAGTGCGTGTTTAGAGACGTGGGGTAAGGCGGACGGTTGACGGGTACGAGGTAACACAGCTTACCCAGGTTCAGATTCCACGACGGTGGCGGAATCCTACTCCTGCAATAAATCACTATAAGGGCAATACGCCGAGTTACAAAGATAGGTTCGCTGTGCGAGGTGACTAGAGAGTCTAAGTTATTGTATGAGATTGTGCCCTAAAGGCTCCCATAGGCCCGACTTATATAGTTGCCAGGTCCTAGGGTTACAGGGAAAGTCCTAGCCGGACAGGTTACAGAGTCCTACACCGCCTACCACTAGTCATGTGTATCTTTCACTCCAAGGCTTCGGGTACGCTGGTGACTCCACCGTAGCCTTCCTTTATCCGACATGGGCTTCCCTTCTGGATCCACCTAACTGGGCCGCCCAGCAGGCCATAGGCCATGGTACCAACTGTGGGCCACCCGGGTTAGCCGGATAAGAGACATGCTATTAGGATGCCAATATAGCATATCCCCAACAGTATCCCCCGGAGAACTCCGAGATCTTGCGGCGTCTTGCCTCTTCACGTGGAATGCTCCGTCTAGATGGATGTCGGCAAATGGTCAAGCAATATCTTGTAGTCCTCCCAAAGAACCCTGCAAGGTTTTCTCCGTCTTTGATTTGTAAGCCGGAGAAATGCTGAATCTTCCATCGTACTCTTCCGTAGTCGTATTAAATCCGTCCATGCCGGAATCTTCGATGCAATGGCTCATCTACCCATGTCAGTTATGACGATGTAGGCTTAGGTCAGCGACGCCTCGTAACTCACACATGCAGAGAATGCAATCATATCCGATTTTCCCGCGCGAGCGATACGAACCGTTGGCGGTGGCGGTTGGAGACGTGGCAAAATTACCGCGCACATTCACGAACACGTCGTCTACGCGGCAACTGTTCTATTAGCTGCACGAACCTTGACGCAGAGCATGATAAATAGTAACCGTGGGACACTTGCCACTTTTTACCTCATTCTCTCGCGTCATCGTCTTATTCCTCTAGCCGCACACCTCCTCGAGCTCTCCGCGAGAAACCTCGAAAACCCTAGCTTCCATCTGCGTCAGTCGCATCCTTCCAACCCCCATGGCCAGCAATAGCTCCTCCCCATCGATGGCGGCGTCGCGCGAAGCCACGGCGAAGCCGGCGAGCTCCGTCATCATGCCTCTAGAGGGCTTGGTCATCCCCGCATCAGCGGTGATCGAGACCACCGGCGGCGACCACAATCTGGCGGCGCTGGAACCACTGGAAGAAGAGCCATACTCGCACAAGGGCGACTGGTGCGGCTCAGACGTCACTAACCGCGACATCCAAGAGATGGTCGTCAAAGGCTACCTCCTCGCGACGGAGGGGCTCGCCTGGCGGGCGGCGCCGGCTGGCGAGGTGACACCTTCTCCCCAAGTCGGAGAAAAGGTGTACCTCAAGGCTCACCTGGTACGCGGAGTTCCTTGCCCATCTCCCACTTCTTTCTCTCCGTCTTGAACCACTACAAGGTCCAACCCCACAACCTCTCCCCCAATAGCATCTTAGTGCTTAGCAACTTCGCGGCACTTTGTGAGGGTTACCTAGGGATAAGGCCTAGGTTAGACTTGTTCGTGTACTTCTTCACCGTCAAACGTGAAGTCGGACATAGTAGGGAGGATCTTAGGAACTGCGGCACCATAAGCTTCAAGATTCGTCCTGGCCGGCGGTTCCCCGACATCGTCGGCCATGAGTCCTGCAAGAACTGGCAGCGAACATACTTCTACGGCCCCGACATTCCTTTGGCGGGCCGAGAAGTGACGTACCCGGACTTCATGGATGGAGCCGCCGCTGAAGTTTCCACATGGAGATCCCATGCCTCCCTTCCCTCCGACCTCGACGCTTCTCACGCAATAAGGCGGATCGAATGGTTCGTAGAGACGGGTTTGACCGGCTTGGACCTAGCCATGTGCTGGTTCATCAGGTGAATCCAACCTCTACAGCACCGCGCGAAGTATATGCACGAGTATACCAGTGATCGAAGGGATACCCTCCGGATCTCCGTGGATAAATTCTCGAGCGACTCCGTCAAGCTTCGCCTGAAGGACATCGTCAAGGTGAAGGATAAGCAGCGTGGCTTCACCATCACCTACGACATATTCGTAGACGGCAAGTGCCCAAAGGTAGGTATTTATTTTCCGTGTATGACATTGCTCTAGTTTTTCCGTCTTGCCAATACCATCTTATCTAACACGGTGATTTCTCACATAACAGCTTAGCGGTCTAGATGAGGGCAACCTGGCTGCCCAAATCTACGATCCAAAGATGAAGGAAGTCACGGTCGTGTCCGAGGACGATGTCCCGTTAGCGCGAAAGCAGAAGAGCTCCACCTCTGACGCTGCCGATGGAGGCAAGAAGAAGAAGATAGAGGATGGAGCCTCCAAGAAGACTACCGCCGCCCTGGAGGCGGAAAAGAGAAAAGCCACCGGGATTTTTGCCAAAGCGCCCCCCTAGTGTAAGCCTCTCATTCTCCGACATTGTCTATTTATCTGTCTTGTTCCTGTACTTATGCACTTTGCACATTTCAGGAAGAAAGCCACGACCAGCCTCAAGAAGTCCTCCAAAACTTTGGGGGCTTCTAGAAATATCAAGGACATGCTGCATCGCGACTCCTCCCCTGCCATCGCCCCTGCTACTCCTGCTGTCAAACCCTCCTCTGCTCCGACAAGCTCTCAAGTCCAGGAGGCACCAGGCCCTTCCGCCATGGAAGTGGATTCTGGCACCTCTACCAAACTCGCTATTGTCGGTGAGCAGGCGACGCAGGAGAGCGCTGCTCTACAAATGGCTGAAGCTTCGGCTAAGAATGCCATCAGTAGCGGAAAGGCGGTGGTGGGAGCTGGTACCTCTGCCGAAGGCGGTGCCTCTACTCCCTATAAACCTTTTGAGTTTCCGAAGATAGTTTACCCGATGCTCACGCCGAGTAACACAACTCTGGTTCCTGGAGGAGTACCGTCATCTCTGACGTGCGGTCTTGAGGAGCTACTCCGACAAGCGGATATCTTGCGAGGAAATAGCATTTCCTTCGGCAAGCTGCTAGCCGAGAGTGCTACAAACCTCAAGATTATTACACTTGTAAGTTTTAACTTTGTCTTTTGCATTTCATATGAGTATCCCACTGTAGCCCCCGAGGATGTAGACGGAAAACCATAGGTTTTGCATCTATATGCTCTAAGAGTGACTGAGTTAGAAAAAACTCTCACTATAGCCCCCAAGCATTTAGATGGAATGAATTACTCCGACTAGATGCTTTAAGAGTAGCATAAGCAGTGTTTATAAATTCAATACTGTAGCCCCCAAGCCTCTAGTTGTAACTGAATTAGTTCCGACTAGATGCTTAAAGAAAAGCTAAGCATATTTCGAGTTAAAATCTTTATACTGTAGCACCCAAGCTTCTAATATAGAACTGAATTAGCTCCGACTAGATGTTTTAAAGAAAAGCTAAGCATATTGCTAAGTTAAAAACTCTCGTTGTAGCCCCCGAGCGTCTAGGTGGAAAATCTCCGACTAGATGCTCTAAGTAGACCAAACAACGGTTTAACTTTATACTTGTTTTCACAGAACGAGAATGCTCGGAGGGGCATGGCCAACGACAAGTATCAGAAGATGCACGCAGATCTTGAAGCCGAAAAGGGTAAAACTGCCATCTTGAAGGAACAGATCATAAAAAACAAGAGTCTGTTTTCTTTTTGCGCATTTCCGTCTTGTTTTTGTGCCCACAAACTCCGAGTACTCACTGTGTACTTTGTTTTCTCCGACTTGCAGAACATGTCGCCAAGGCCAAGGACATTGTCGAGCAGTCCAAGCACATCCAGCAGCTGGACAGCGAGAACAAGATCCTTAAGGAGGAGAGGAAGAAGATGCTGAAAATGCACAAGGATTCCATGAAGGCCCTGCAGGATTCCGCCTCCGCGGAAATCAATCGCTTGAAGGAGGAGCTTGCGATCTTAAAAGATCAGAAGCAAGCTGCTGATGAGCAAAACCATCGCCACAGCGAGGCATTTAAGCTCCTCCAATAGGAGAAGGAATCCCTGGCGGACACCCTTTGGCAGGCTAAGACCAGCATCTTCAGTAAGTTTCCTCCGCCTTGTATTTTTGTAGTCTAGATACTTAGAGTTTATTGAACTCATGCGCTCCTTGTAGGAATTTGTAGCTCCTATGGGTTTAACCCGCTCGCCTCCTTCGGACAAGGAATGCATGGTTCTTGCCGGCAACTTTATCAACACCGCCTTCTCCCAAGACAAGGATATTGCCAAGCCCCTCCAGATATATATCAAGGCCTCAGAATCCGTGATGAAGTACTCGGAGATTATGCGCCGAACCCCCGAGCGTGTCACGAGCTGGAAGGCTTCATGTGCACGGGCTGGCGCAAGGATGGCGCTGTCAATGGTGAAGGCGCACTATGACGATGCCGACATCGATACGGTGACCTCTGGCATCCCCGACGTGGATGATGACGGCAAGGAGATTGATCACGAAGCCATCCTGTCATCACTCGCGGGTTATGACACCAGAGTTGACGAGTTGGTGGACGTTGACGTCTTCGTGCCCAGGAACACCATCGACAGCGTCAACCAAGATTCCTCCGAGTCTCCACACAGCGCCGACGTTGAGGGTGATTCTCCGGCTGGTGACGATGATGCCTCCAAGTCTCCTGCGCCCAAAGAATGAAAAACACTTTGTAATCTTTGTTTCACCTTTGGTGTGTGCACTGAAAACTTGGTGATGTAACTTAAGGCGGAAAACAATGGTATTTATGTCCTGCTACTTAAGAACTATTTCCCGGCATTTATATATATTTTTAAGCAAGTGCTGGCTTATCCATTACTCTGGTTCTTATGCTTGAATTTTCATGAGTCGGAAGACTCGTTGTCGGAACCATGCGTTTAGGTGATGATGCCCAATGGCACCATCAATAACCCGAACACAAAATAGCCGACAACAAGTGCCAAAAGTCACTACTCCAGAATCCACATAAAAACGACAAAGAACGTGTAGACCAAAAAACTTAAGCTAACGCGCGTAGGCAGAATTTTCACAAGTGCAAACGCAAGACTTGTGCATAAAGGTTTTACATGATCCAAAAATGAAATCTAAAGGAGGTAAAAGACTAAGCAATATGAGTGAACCAAAGAGCTTTATTTCATTGATCATATAAGAGATACACAATTAGATAAAAAATGCTAAGTGTAGAAAGGACGTAGCTGTGCTATGTTCCATGGCCGATCAAGCTCCGGGTAGTCATCATCCGGGTCACGTCGCTTACGCTTATGATCCTCGTTGGGTCTATCCTTTAGTTCACGATTGTCAACAAGGTAGTAAGACCCATTGAGCAGCGCCTTTCTTATGATGAACGGTCCTTCCCATGGCGGGGATAATTTGTGCGACTTCTTCTGCTTAAGTCGGAGCACCAAATCCCCCTCTTTAAATGAGCGATGCCGAACACGGCGACTATGGTAGCTGCATAGCTTCTGCTGGTAGATGGCAGATCTTTGGCATGCCAAAACGCTCTCCTCCTCGAGAAGGTCCACATCTAGGCGTCTGGATTCTTCAGCGTCATCTTGGTCATAGGCGGCAACTCTTGGTGCATCGTGGAGGATGTCGGAAGGTAAGATGGCTTCTGCTCCATATACCATGAAGTAAGGGGTGTAGCCGGTGGATCTGTTGGGTGTAGTTCGTAAACTCCACAACACAGATGGCAATTATTCCGCCCAGGCTCCAGCTGCTCTATGTAGCGGTGCCTCAAGACATGGCTTGATTCCCTGCAGAATTAATCCATTGGATCGCTCAACCTGACCATTGGATTGTGGGTGTGCCACAGATGCAAGGTCAAGTCGGATGCCTTTTTCCTAGCAATAGGCCTCCACTTCTCCGAGTGACAAGTTGCTTCCGTTGTCGGTGATGATGCTATGTGGGAGACCAAATCTCACCACTAGATCCCGGACAAACCTGAGGGAAGTTGCCCCATCAAGCTTTCTAATGGGTTTAGCTTCTATCCATTTGGTGAATTTGTCAACTGCTACAAGAAGATGCGTAAATCCACAGGGTGCCGTCTGTAATGATCCCACCATGTCTAGCCCCCAGACTGCAAACGACCAAGTTATTGGTATTGTTCGCAATTCTTCAACAGGAACATGTGGTTGTCGGGCATAGTACTGGCATCCCGTGCATGTCTCAACCAGCTTGTCGGCGTCCGCCTTTGGGGTCAGCCAGTAGAATCCTTGCCGGAAGGCTTTTGCGACCAATGATCAGGGAGCGGCGTGATGCCCGCAATCTCCGAGATGGATCACGCGCAGAATTTCCATACCTTCTAGCTGGGAAACACACTTTAAGTATACACCAGTAGTGCTCTTTTTATAGAGTTGCCCATTGATTATGGTATAACCCTTTGCTCGTCGTACTATTTACCGTCTTTCGACTTTGTCGTCGGGCAAAGTTCTGTGTTCGAGATACTCCATGAACGGTTTTGTCCAAGCCGGAGGGATCTTTGTCACCATGTTGACGAAAGAGTCAGCTCTATCCGGGTTGTCGATGTCGGCGCCCTTCACGGATGGTGTGCGTAGATGCTCTAAGAAAACTCCTGGCGGAATTCGCTTGCACCCTGATCCAAGCTTGGACAATAGATCAGCCGCCTCGTTTTGCTCCCTAGGCACATACTTGACTTCGTAGCCCAAGAAACTCTTGGCTATCTCGTCCACTTCGTCTCGATATGCCGCCATCATAGGGTTCCGCGCATTCCAGGTGCCAGCCACCTGCTAGGCAACCAAGTCGGAATCTTCACAGCAAACTATGCGCTTGATGCCAATATCTTTGGCTACACGTAGTCCGTGAATGAGTGCTTCATACTCTGCCATGTTGTTTGTAGCCTCGAAGTGGATCTGCAGAACGTAGTGTAGCTTGTCTCCTTTTGGTGACTGTAGCAGTACACCAGCCCCCGAGCCTTTGAGCAACTTTGATCCGTCAAAGTGCATCACCCAGTACTCTGGTTCTGGCAATGGAGTAGCATCTGGCATCTCTGTCCAATCTGCAATAAAATCTGCCAAGGCTTGTGACTTGATAGTGTCGCGTCTCTTGTAGGTGATCTCGAAGGCGGCAAGTTCAATGCCCCACTTCGCGACCCTTACTATAGCGTCGCTGTTATTGATAATGTCGGACAGTGGAGTCTTGATCACCACTGTGATTGGGTGCTCCTGAAAGTAATGCCTCAGCTTTCGAGAAGCGAGGAATACTCCATAACCTATCTTTTGGTAGTGCGGGTAACGCTTCTTGGACTCCGTCAAGACCTCGCTTACGTAGTAAACTGGTCGTTGAACTCCGTGCTCATAGCCTGGTTCCTTCCGCTCTACGACGACGACGATGCTGATAACCTGGTTGGTTTCCGCCATGTAAATTAACAGGGGCTCACCAGGCTCGGGTGCTGCAAGGATGGGCGCTGAGGAAAGAATATCCTTGAGCTGCTTCAATGCTGCATCTGCTTCGTCCGTCCATGTGAATTTTTCCGTCTTCTTCAACAACTTGTATAGCGGCAAATCTCCAAGTCGGCTGACGAACCGACTAACTGCTGCAACACAACCTGTTAGTCGTTGAATGTCTTTTAGGCATGTCGGACGGTTTATGTTTAAGATGGCCTTGATTTTCTCCGGGTTGACCTCGATTCCGCGCTGGGAAACGATGAAGCCCAACAATTTGCCGGCTAGAACGCCGAAAACGCACTACTTAGGGTTGAGCATCATGTTGTATTTCTGGAGATTATCAAAGGTTTCTTTCAAGTCGGAGATTAAGTCATTTGATTTTTTGGACATCACCGCGATATCGTCCACATAGGCGTGAATGTTTCGACCAATTTGGTCATGAAGGCAACGCTACATTGTCCGCTGGTAGGTAGCACCTGCGTTTTTCAACCCAAAGGGCATCGTGACATAGCAAAACATGCCGTATGGGGGTAGTGAACGAAGTGGCCAATTGGTACGACTTCCTCATCTTGATTTGGTGGTATCCTGAGTATGCATCGAGAAAACACAAAAGTTCCGAGCCCGCCGTCTAGTCAATGACTTGGTTAATGCGAGGAAAAGCAAACGGATCTTTGGGACATGCTTTGTTCAAGCCGGTGTAATCAACGCACATTTTTAGTTCACCGGTTCCCTTTTTGGGGACAAGTACAGGATTGGCCACCCATCGGGTGTGAAGAACTTCTCGGATAAACCCATCCTTAAGTAACCTAGCTATCTCTTTGCCAATGGCGTGTCTCTTCTCATCTCTGAAGCGTCGTAGAGGTTGTATCACTGATTTACATTTTGGATATATGTTGAGGCTGTGCTCGGCAAGTTCCCTAGGTACACCTTTCATGTCGGTGGGTTGCCAGGCAAATATGTCCCTATTCTCATGGAGGAACTCGACGAGCGCGCTTTCCTATTTGGGATCCAGGTTCGTCCCAATGGCGACGGTCTTGGAGGCATCGCCTACCACAAGTTCCACCGGCTTGGTTTCGATGGCGGCCTTGAACGCGGGAGCGGAGTCGGAGATCTGCTTCTTCGACGCGGGCATCTCTGAGTCATTGACCTTGCTCTGGATCTCTTTGAATTCTTCGCTGTAGAGGACAGCTTCTGCAACGGCTGCTTCATTGATCTCGCAGTCCCTTGCCTTGGTAAAGCTTCCAGATACGGTGATGACTCCGTTTGGTCCGGGTATCTTGAGTTTGTTGTAGACGAAGCATGGCTTGGCATTGAACGTGTGGAATATGTCGCGGACGAATATGACGTGGTACACGCTCTTAAAGGGGACCACCTCAAAGGTCATGCACTCTTGGCGGTAATTATTAACGTCGCCAAAGGCTACCTGAAGTGTAATGCACCCAAGGGACCGAGCCTCCCGACCAGGAACTACGCCATGGAAAACGGTGTTGGTCCGCCTTAGGTTTGCCTCCGTCAAGTTCATCTTCTGCAGTGTATCCAGGTACATGATGTTGATGCCGCTTCCACTATCCATCATGCACTTGGTGAACTCCACGCCGTCAATCAATGGGTTGATGACCATGGCGTACTGGTTATCCGTGGGCACAAGGTCTGGGTGGTCCGTACTGTCCCAAGTTATTGGAATCTCTGACCAGCGCATGTACTGGGGAACTGGGGGAAGAGTGGCCATCAGGATCCTTAGAGAGGTCTTCTGTTGTCGGACGGTGGGGGTGCCAAGGAAAGTGTGGTAGACTGGGTCCTTCTTTGCGAAGGATTTTTTCCCTTGTCGTCGCTCTTGGCGGCGTGCTTGGGGTCCACGTCCTCGTCCATGTCACTTGAATCCTTGGACTCCTCCTCCTTCTTCTTCCCCTTGCCCTTGCCTCGCGGTCTGTTCTTCCGAATTCGCTTGTAGCCGGACTCCGGGTCTTCCTTGAGGTCGTTGATGAACTTGCATTGTTGATTGGTATGGGTGGCCTTGCCGTTGGCATCGAGGTGTACGAGGCACGGCATATCGCGGTACTCCTCGTAGGTTTGGGGAACGTGGAGCGGCACCGAGGTGGTTTTACTTCCTCGTTGCTGCCCGCGGTCCGCTCCCCTTCCTCGGTCACGTTGTCCGCCTTCTCCTCGTTCTGCAAAAGTCATAGTGACCATGTAGGTAGATTGCTTTTCTTCTAGAGCGGTTTTCCGCTTTGTACTACTGTTCCTCTGAGCTTGGGTTGGAACGGCCGTTGCCGGCAAAGAGCCACGAGCATCGTCGTCGGCAGCTGCGAACTCACAAGCTAACTGAATCATCTGATTCAAGTCAAGCTGATGATTGTTCTGCAAGCGCTTCAGCTTATGTCGGAGCAACGTGCCCCTTTCCAACCCATCGATGAAGGCAGCCATGGCGGTCTGAGCGTGCACTCCTGCGCAGGCATTCTTCATATCCAGCCAGCTGGAGAGATAGGCGTGAGAAGTCTCATCTTTTTCTTGCACGCACCGCTGTAGATCGCCCACAGTGCTGGGACACTTGTATGTACCCTCAAAGTTCTTGGTGAATGCTTCTTGCATATCCAGCCAGTTGTAGATAGATCTCTCCGGCAAGTCGTCGATCCATTTACAGGCCGTGCCCGCCAATATTAACGGGAGGTACTTGACAACGACGTTGGGGTTGCCTCCGGCAATCTCCACCGCGTTGCCGTAGTCCCGCAACCATGTGGCAGGCTTGGAGGTGCCGTCATAGGGCTTGATGGTCTTGCCAATCCGGAAACCTCTGGGGTAAGTTGCGGACCGTATTGCAGGTCCAAAGCAACGTGGTCCCAGGTATGGTCCTTCCCGGGCCTCGTGGATCTTATTGATCCGCGAACGTGCATCGTACGACTCCGGGTTCTTCTTGTTGTTGTCAACAGGGGATGGGCTGCGTGAACGATGCGGGCCTCTTTCGCCATGGTGACTGCTTGGCGGCGACGGAGGCGGAGGTGGCAGTGGGTTAGCCTTCTTGCTGTTACCCTCCTGCGACGCCTCACGCCTGTCGCGGTTGCTTGTCGGACGAGGAGGGTCGTGGTGTGACCTGCTCTTATGTCCTTGGTGGCGCTCTTCATCATAACGGGTCTGTGCCGCGTTGTCGCAGATGACGATGCCGCACTGCTTTGGTGGGGGCTTATCCGTACGATGGTGAGCCTTGTAGTCTTCCTGACGTCAGGGGGATCAGGGCGGTGGCGATGGGCGGCGAGGTCGGGCTTTTTCTCCGTGGTCGGAGGATATGGGGATAGCATCCTTCCTGTTGCGCGCATCCCTCCGTCTTCGCTCTGATGAACCCGTCCGTGACCCGACATCCTGAGGAGATCTGTCCCTTGGCGGTTTGTACTGGCTAGATCGGCAGAGCGCTGGGTCAGATTCAAGCCTCTGAGAGGTGGCCTTTTCCTGCTGCTTTACCGCCTTGGCCACTAGGTCATAGACCTGTTCTACTGCCTCAGGCGATCTATCCTGCTCCAGAAGGGTCTTGGCGACGGCGAGGTTAAGGAGTGGGGTGGGCATCACCTGCTTGCCTTCACTGTCAATGTATGGCTTGGCCTGTGCCAGCTTCGAGAGAGCCCATACTAGGTTGTGCCGTACACCAGGATCGTTGATAACGCGAGCCGGAGCTTTCTTCGCCTTCTGCTGCTGTAGCAGAGTCTTGTACTCGGCTTCCATTGCTCTAGCTTTCTCTATGGACTTCTGCGCGTTGACCAGATCTCGATCTAGTTTAGCTCCTTGCTCCACGATGGCTTGTGCCTCGTCTAGCAGCTGCTGGCGCTTCTCATCAAGCTGAGTCACGTTCCGGATATGAGCAACGGTTAGTGGCTCGACGAGGAGATTGACGTACATCACTCTATCAGCTGGAGTAACATGGGTTGCTGCCGACGTGGATGCTGGAGGCGGCAAGTTTGCGGTGTTGTTGTTGCTCGGGCCGGTGCCGAGTTCTTGCGGCTGCTGCACTAGGTTAGGCGGAGGAGGCATGACCTTTGCGCGATCATCGTCAGCAGCAATAAGTGGCCCCTTCCCCTTTTCCAGCGCCGTAGGCGGAGCTTGCCCAGGTTGATCTTCATCCATCGTCGTCCCAATGGTGACGAACACCCCTCGAGACATGAGGGTGTTGCTAGCTTGCTCGTCGCGCGAGTATTCCTCCTCCATCTCTTGCATAGCGGAGTCTAGCTCTTCTGGACTGAAGTCTATCTCCTCTGAATCTGCACTGAAATCAGCATAAAGTGCGTCAATGACAGAGTCGGAGGGTGCCAGGACTTCCTCGATGACGGGCGGTGGAGGTGCAACAGCCTCGACAATGACTGGAGGTGGTGGTGCCTCTACGAAGATGGTGGTCGGAGGCGGCGGTGGTGGTGGCTGAATCGGAGGGGCTCCGTCAATGAGCGCAAGCGCTGTCTGAGCTGCCGCTTTGGCCTCCGCGTAGTTGTTGACGGTGTTCACCATGCCTTCGAAGGTAAGGCGTCCTGACGCCTGCTGCCGCCTAAGAGAATGTCGGAGAAGCGTGCCATGGTCCAATCCTTCCACAAAGTGATAGATAGCATCATCATTGGGGTAGTGTCCAGATCGGCTCGTATACAGAGCCATCTGGCCAGGTAGTCGCGGGGGTCTTCGTCTTTTCTCTGAATGCAGCGTGCCAGATCGAAGATGGTAACCACGTCGACGATCTTGGATCTCTGATGTCCAGACGCGCGGACAAAGCCGGCGGATTTGCAGTGATATTCCACCTTTATATCCTGCACAGGGGCGGTTTGGGTGGGCCTTGAATTTTTTCGATCTTTGCCGGCGAACTCCGAGGAGAGACCCAACATTGATCCTTCCGCGAACGTATCCTGCCCGTGGGCGGTCCGTGCGGGCCTTGATGCTCCTCCGACTCCCAGGGAACTAGTGCCCGAGTCGGTTTTGCCGATGAAGAGGTGGATATCTCCGATATGAACGATCGAACACCGCGTAGGGTTCGTCTTCACCGGGATCCAGAATTCGTCAGGGAGGATGATCGGAACATTGCCGGAGAAGATAACACAGCCGATGGCTACGGTTTCGCCGATTCCCGCAAAAATCTTGGTCCTCGCCCGCTGAAGAGCCTGAAGCGCCTCTTGCCCCACGGTGGGCGCCAACTATCGTGGTATTGCCGAAGAGTACGCCATGGAGGGGTCCTCACAGTGCGTGTTTAGAGACGTGGGTTAAGGCGGACGGTTGACGGGTACGAGGTAACATAGCTTACCCAGGTTCAGATTCCACGATGGTGGCGGAATCCTACTCCTGCTATAAATCACTATAAGGGCAATACGCCGAGTTACAAAGATAGGTTCACTGTGCAAGGTGACTAGAGAGTCTAAGTTATCGTATGAGATTGTTCCCTAAAGGCTCCCATAGGCCCGACTTATATAGTCGCCAGGTCCTAGGGTTACAGGGAAAAGTCCTAGCCGGACAGGTTACAGAATCCTACACCGCCTATCACTAGTCGTGTGTATCTTGCACTCCAAGGCTCCGGGTACGCTGGTGACTCCACCGTAGCCTTCCTTTATCCGACATGGGCTTCCCTTATGGATCCACCTAACTGGGCCGCCCAGAAGGCCATAGGCCATGCTACCAACTGTGGGCCACCCGGGTTAGCCGGATAAGAGACATGCTATTAGGATACCCATATAGCATATCCCCAACAGCCATCACCATCGTCCACCTTTGGAAGCGACAGAAGCTCAACGCAACTCCGGCGAGTTATTCTGGTGAGTCCCGAGCGCGCCTTGCCCTCTCTTTGATACTCACATGACCAGCATCGTTCCCCGCATCTAACGCGCCGCTTGTTTCCCTCTGGCATGATCTACAACATCGGCAACATCGACGGACAGCCGTGCCCGATGACAGGCTTCACTCCGACGAGCAATAGCAGCTGAGTCCGTGCGCCCCTGTCTCTCCCTCGACCACCTCGACCACCGCAGCGACCTCACGAGCCCGGTAAGCCCCTCTGCTAACCCCCATCCCCCTCTATAGCCGCCGGAACATCACTGGCAGATCCGCGCCGCCGTCGCTAGCGCCACCCATCTGTGGTCGTTTGATCGATAGTCGTCAGATCTAGATCCAACGCATACGATAGAATCACTTACGCGAAGGGGTACACTAGATCTGTGCCGCACGATCTTCTTTGAATCCAATGGCCCAAGTTGATCGATCCGGCCGAACCGGTACGGGCCAATCAAAACACGCCGCGTGGCCTGTTCTTTGTTTTAAAAATCTGAATTAGATCTATTAGTGATTCAAATTTGTAAAATTCATAACTTTTGATCCACACGTTCAAATTTTACAAATTTTATTTCATTGGAATCAGGAGAAAGAATTATATCCATTTATGCAATGTGTTTAAAGTTTTGCTTCTGTAAAATTGGCTATTTTTGCAGAGACATTCATAGGATTATTTTGAGTATAGAAATGTTTTGAAAAATGATTTAAAGATCAAATAAAGTTTATTTAGAGTGTCTTGGTCTTTTTTATGAATCAATACTGTATACTTTTCTTGTTTGGTGTAGAAAATCATCACATGGCATTTGCATGCATTCATATATTTTTGTTTGTATATTTTTGATATGTGAGTTTGGTGCCATTATTTTATGTGTAGATTTCAGTGCTAATAGTGATTGTGGTTGTGAAGATTGTTGCTACTCCCCAAACTACCAAGGCAAGTGGTGCTTCATGTTTTTATCCCTATATTTTCACCTATGCATTAGAAATATTTTATATAGGACTTGCATTATTATTTTGCTAAGTACTATATGCTATGCTTGGGAAATCCTTGTAGTTGTAGAAATGTTAGATTTTCCTCTAAGTTATGTTACTTGCCATTGCCATGCTTAGCCTAGATAGTAGCAACCAAGGGTGGTTTATATATTCATGCTATGAGAAATATTTCTAAGTCTTTGAGTTATGTTTTGCTTAATAAAACAACTAAGTGAATGAAACACCTGGGTGGAATGGAAAGAATGGTTTGTGTTGAGTGGTTACACAAGGCCCATTTATATGGTTTACCTTGTGTATCTCACTTGTGGAAAGCCACCCAGAAACAAAGGGATTTGTGATGCCAAATATTAGGAAGCTTCTAGTGCAGCCACATGGCATTATGGGCTCTGCCTAGATCACATTGGTTGCAATAACTTAGCCATTTGGACAGTTGGTGGTAGTGGGATGATAGGTTGGAACGCGTCCATTTGATACAAGGGAAGGCTTATGAAAGGTCCTGTCTTGGTGAAAATCAAGTCTTGTGGGGAAAGTGCACAACCTCTGCAGATGGAAGAATCTAAGTAGTTAGCCATGTCCTTGGTATTGGACAATTTGAGCGTCAAGACATGGAAGCTATCAAGAATCTTCTCATCCCAATTTTTTCTAAGTTAAAACTTGTGGTTGAACAAGGGTGGAGGTTCACCAATTTCTATTGGTGGTTCCTTGGGAAAATTTTAACAAAGAAAAATGTAGTGTTTCCAACTGATAGGTAAAACCTATTTTGAGCAAAGAAAGCCTAAGCTACACTTAGCCATATTCATGTAGTAACTTGATGTTAATATTCTACTAAGGTATCACTTGCCAATACTATTCCAGTGTATTGACCCACTGTGGCTGTAACTTGTGATGTTGTAGGTTACTCTGATGATGATTAGGGGTTATGAGTCTACACTCAACATGCTTGCCTGTGGCACATGAAGATGAAGACTTATTTATATTGTTATATTTGAACTCTTGTATTAGGCCTGTGGCCATGGAGTTGTAAAATACTATGTTGTCTCTGGAATGACATGTAATAATGACCTTTGTTTCTGTGTACTTCATCTTAAACTGAGGATGCTAGCATTGATCCAGGGAATAGCATTGCAATCATAGGGATCTTTACCTTTATAAAGGTGGGATCTTACATTGGTGTTCAAGAATGACTTCATCTTTTATACAAGAAAGTTATTTCCTGGAAGGTCTTATGGAAAATAATTGATAAGGATAACTCCTAAGTACATATAATTATGATAGTTAGGAATGACAAAGATGTGCTTATGTGGTTTGCTATAGGAAACTATTCCTATAAAGTTGTATGGAGATTAAGATGATAGATCAATAATATGAAATGAATATTATGTTTAGTTTAAGATTTGAAGTTGAGTGTTTACCAAGAATTCCTATATTCAATAATTCACAATCCAGGACTTCTAATTAAGGAATTCCTTTCCTAGATATACTACTCCTTCATATCCATCATCATGTGTTAACATGATGAGCTTTACTTCACAAGAATGTTCTTATCCATAATTTCTCCTCCTAAATTAATTTGTAATTCTAATGAGCTTGACACTTAAGCTCTATATGATCTTCTCATAACAATAACTCTCATCACTAGAGTACTTCTTATGATTCTAATTCCACTTGAATAATCACCTTCTTACTTCTCAGATTACTTTGTAGTCTCTCTTAAAAATCTCAGAAGCTTGTCACTGAAGCCTTTCCTAATCTTCTCATAGCTATACTTGGTTATATCAACTACTCTACTGCTGATATCCTCCCATCCAACAAGTAGTTACTTTTAACTACATTCATACTCTTCCTTAATCATCTGTCACTAATGACATGGTTATACCCCGCGGGTACATGATCTCAGCATACCTGGTCCATCCCAAGGAAGGCCCACGACAAATATACGCCAGCCCATGAAGACATTCGGGTGGCCAAGGCCCATGACGCCTTCGGATCCTTGGAGAGCAAGACTAGAGTAGATAGGAAATTCAAAGGGGTAAACCCTAAAACCTGTAACCGACTAGGTCTGTGCCTAGGACCTGCCTAAGTCTATATAAAGGCTATGAGGTCACGACCTAGATCTCTGACCTCATTCTTTCGCATACACACATCCACACCAGATTGCATATGCGCACCCCTGTAATCACCGGTTCTGCCGTAATCAAGAGCAGACAAGCAGGAGTAGGGTTTTCCCTCCGGGGGACTGAACCTGGGTAAACCTCGTGTCCCGTGTTGCTTGTTTGCTAACCGTTCCGCGATCTCCATCATCCCCATCTTCTCCCAAACCCAAGTCCATAACAATGGGCATTGACGAGATTAAACCTCGTCAATTGATGCCGTCTATGGGAACTGGGGACGCTGATTGTGCGATTGTGATGGTCCCAACCCGAGCAATCTACAACTCTGCGGCGACGGAGAGTCACCTCCTCTTTGGCGCTTTCGACTTCACCGCCCACTCACCGGCCACCATGAAGGACTTTGAGCCCGTAGTCGACGGACTCGAGATCCTATTCGGGAGCTTCTGCTTCCAGGTGGGGCAAACCGGCATCCTCCGCCTCCCAGAGCGGGTGCCCATGCCATCAATCAGGCCTGCTTCGTGGGCCCCACACCCTGTGCTACGCACATCATCATCAACAGATGAGTCCTACGACAGCATCAGCTGCAACTCCGATCTGTGCGATCTTCCATCAGACGAAGGGACCTACGGTTCCGGATCCGAAAGCTGCGGAAGCAGCGGACCAATCTACGAGCGCTACCAATGCGCCGTAGTCATCCAGAGTGACGTGGATATGCGAGCGCCCAACCCGCCACCAAATCTGCCATCTAACCCGCAGAGCAGAAATGCCAAGAACAGAAGAAGCTAGTCCCCCCCCACCCGAAGGGGACAACGCCGGCCAGGTCATCCGCCTTAGCAAAGAAGGATGGGCCCAGGCATGCGCCGCCGTGGCGGGTAACACGATCCTGCCTGCAGATGCCTCACGGGACCTGCTGATGGCATACCACTTACTCCTCATCGAGGAGCACAAGAAGAAGGTCAAGATGCAAGAGGTGCTTAACAAACACAAGCAAGCAGCCTCGGAGTCCAGCGCGTGACGAGCTGCGCTCTTTGCCATGGGCATCGGCTCCAGCTCGAACGTCAACCACGGCAACAAGCACCGCTCCCGGACGGAGAACATGGACCCCAAGGAGCGCCGTGAGGTGACCCGAACCCTCCACGCATCCTTCATGGAGATGGATGCCGACGACAACATCATCCCGAAAACGCCGCAAGCTGCGATCATGGCAGCCACCGCGTACCTCGCCTCTCACCCACCTCCGGAGGGGGACCCGAAAAGAGCCATGCACAAGTCCGCACTTACCGGACTCGGACTCGTCGGAGGTGCGCTCCACCAAGAAGCTCCTACGGAGCTGAAGAAGAAAGCTACGGTCAAGTTTGACCGCAGCCCCACTCCTTCATCCGAAGAAGAGGACCATGACCTTCCTCGAAGGCACAAGAGCTCGCGCCATCGCAGCCGCGATTACGACGCCAGAGACGCGCTCACACAACGCAAAATCGACAAAGCGCGAGCCAAGCGCGCATGCTCGTCTGAATCCGAGATGGACGAAGACGAAGGAGAACTCTGCGGGGCTCGGTGCTTCAGCAGATCTGTTCGACGAACACGGATGCCGCGAAATTTCAAGCTTCCTTCGGATACTCCAAAGTTCGACGGCACACAAGACCCCAAGGCATGGCTCAACGACCACCTGTCGTCCGTCAAGCTGCACGGTGGAAACAAGGAAACCGCCATGCAATGCCTTCAGCTGCAGATGACAGGCACAGCTTGGATCTGGCTTAGCAGCCTATCTTCAGGATCCATCCGAAGCTGGGAGGAGCTGGCTTACAGTTTCATCCGAAACTTCAAAGGCACCAGCAAGAGCCCCGCCTCGATCGAGGAGTTGCGAGCCTGCACTCAACGAACGGGCGAATCCATTCGCTTGTACATACTGCGCTGGTCCAACACCAAGAACTCCGCGGTGCACATCTCCGAAGAAAGGGCCATCGACGCCTTCAAGGACGGCGTCAAGCGCCAGGACTTCAAGGAGGAACTTGGGCGCGTTAAGCCCAAGACACTCGACCACCTCATGGACATCGCCAACAGGTGGGCCGACGGCAAAGATTCCGTCCACCGGGCGCACTCGGAGGAAGGGGACGACTACGGCCGGCGATGGGAACGCCTTAGCAAGAGGAGATCGCGCGTCTATGACGATCGCGATGGACCCGACATGGTCGCGGCCGGCTATGCCGATCGCCGCAACGATGCCAACCGCAACAGCGGCGGATACCGTGGAGGGAAGTTTCGCGATGGAGGGCGCCCAGAACAGTCGTGGCAGCGCCGCGATCGCGATAACGGACCCTCAGCATATGAAAAACTGTCGGGTCAATGCACCATCCACTTCTACATCGACAAACAGGATGGTAAGAAGAAGGCAAGCCACATGCTCAAGGACTGCCGCGAGTTCCAAAATCTCGGCGAAATCATGGTTCAGATGAGGCAGCAAGCTCCACCCCCTGGATTTGGGAACGCACCCGCACCAGGAGAAATAGCGCATGGAGCTCCTCCACCACTACCTGTAGGAGGCCCGAACCAACCAGTCGCACCAGCACAAAACAACGCTGGGCACGGGTATCCCCCGCCGAAAGGAGCACTGATGATATAGAAGGGGCGCCCAACGAATAGGGTGCAGAAGAAAATCACCCGTCAGATCAACCTGGCCATCCCTGAGTACCTCAGCAGATCGGAGTCCTGCATAACGTTCAGCCGTTCGGATCACCCTTGCCATGTCCCTCGCCCAGGTCATGCTGCCCTGGTGCTCGAGGCGCAGATCGAAGGTTTCGAGATGAGCCGCGTCTTCATGGACGGCGGCAGTGGCATCAAACTGATGTTCGCAAGCACTCTAGCAGCAATGCGGATCCCGCTGTGCATCCTGGAACAGTCAGACACAAAGTTCCACGGCATCGTTCTAGGAAAGGGCACATTCCCCTGGGAAAGATATGGCTGGACGTCATCTTCGGCAAGCTGGACAACTTCTGATGCGAGCGGCTCGATTTCGAAGTAGTGGACTGGCCATCACAATACCACGCCATCCTCGGGCGTGTAGCATTCGCAAGGTTCCTGGCAGTACCACACTACGCGTACCTGCTACTCAAGATGCCAGGACCCAGAGGCGTCATCACGGTTCACGGGAGCTTCACCCGATCAGACCACTGCGACAGGGACTTCAACAGAATCTCCCAGTCATTCGGCATGCAAGATGAACTTGTAAGGCTCCGCGAGGTGACGGACAATGGGCCACCCCCAGTCGCACGACAAAACGCACCTGATATGTCTTTCGACTCCACCGTCAACACAAAGAAGGTGCAGGTCCACCCGACAGATGCCTCCAAGACGGCACTGATCGCCAACGATCTCAGCCCTGCATAGGAAAGTGCGCTCATCGAATTCCTCCGTGAGCACTGGGAAATCTTCGCCTGGTGTCCTGCGGACATGCCAGGAGTTCCTAGGGAATTCGCCGAGGACGCGCTCAACGTCTTTCCAGACACCAAGCCCGTAAAGCAGTCCATCCGGAGACTGTCCGAGCCACGGGCCGAAGCCATCGGGATTGAAATCAACATACTACTCGCTGCAGACTTCATCAGGGAGATTAAAGAAAGCGAGTGGCTCGCCAATACAGTGATGGTCCCCAAAAAGGAAACGGACATCCTACGGATATGCGTGGACTTCACGTCGCTGAACAAGCACTGGCCAAAGGACCACTTCCCTCTTCCTCGGATCGATCAGATCATCGATTCGACTGCAGGATGCGAGAAACTCTCCTTCCTTGACTCCTACTCAGGCTACAACCAGATTCGACTCAAGGTCGAAGATCCAGAGAAAACGGCGTTTATCACACCGTTCGGAGTGTTTTGCTACAACACAATGCCCTTCGGGCTAAAGAACGCAGGTACCACGTACCAGCGGTGCATGCAGGCATGCCTGAAATACCAGAATAGTTGCAATGTCCAAGTCTATGTCGATGACATAGTCATCAAAACCAGGGAGGCGAGAACGCTCATCGACGATCTCCGCGAGACGTTCGATAATCTCGACCACTACAGGATCAAGCTCAATCCCGAAAAGTGCGCCTTCGGTGTCCCATCGGGTCAGCTGCTTGGCTACTTCATCTCCCAGCAAGGGATCGAGGCGAACCCGAAGAAAATCCGGGCCATCATGGCCATGGAGAAGCCGAAGAATCTCAAGGGTGTTCAGCAGCTCGCAGGACGAATAGCGGCATTGAGCAGGTTCATCAGCCGCATGGGCGAGAAAGCCCTGCCATTCTACCAGCTGCTACGCAAGGCAGACAAATTCGAGTGGACACCCGAGGCGGACGACACATTCGAAGATCTAAAGCGGCTGCTATCCACCTCGCCCGTCTTGGTTACACCAAAGGAGCGCGAGCCCCTACTGCTGTACATACCAGCCACACACCAGGTGGTAAGAACCGTGTTGGTGGTCGAGCGACCCGAAGAAGGCAAGACACATGGGGTCCAACGACCAATCTACTACCTCAGCGAGGTATTGACGCCAACAAAACATAGGTACCCTCACTACCTAAAACTCGCCTACGGCATGTTCATGACGGCTCGTCGGTTGAGCCACTACTTCCAGGAGCACCAGGTGATGGTCATCAATGAGGCACCCCTGAACAGCATCCTGAACAACCCGGAGGCCACAAGATGCGTGGCACTGTGGGGCATCGAGCTATCACCTCTTGACATCATCTATGAGAAGTGCCACTCGATCAAGTCTCAAGTCCTCTCGGACTTCCTTGTACACTGGATGGAGCTGCAGCTGCCAGACACCCCAGACATGATGCAGTCATGGACAATGCACTTCGACGGCTCCAAGCGTGAAGCCGGAGCAGGAGCCGGGGTCATACTAACCTCTCCACAGGGCGGAAAGATGAAGTACGTCCTCCAGATGAAGTTTCGAGCCTCCAACAACGAGGCAGGATACGAGGCCCTCATCCACGGCATGAGGATGGCAAAAATCTGCGGCGCAACACGCCTGGTCATCTACGATGACTCCAACCTCGTCGTCCAGCAGACGATGAACGAGTGCGACGCGCACGCCGCCAACATGATAGCGTACCGCGCACTCTACAACGCACTCGAAGGAGGCTTTGACGGCTGCGAGCTTCGGCACGTTGGAAGAGAAAGCAACGAGGAGGCCGACAGACTCGCCAACATCGGCTCCACCTGCGCAAGGGTGCCGCCAGGTGTGTTCCTCGAACAGATCTGCGTGCCATCCATCAAGCGGAAATTCCCCAAGGGATCACCCGAAGAGGAAGAGCACTCGGGGGCCACGCTACCCAAAGGTCATGAAGGACCCGAAAAACTGGACATAGAGGTCGCCGTGGTCAACCTGATGCAGGTCATGGCAGTCGAAGAAACCTGGACACGACCGTACCTCCAGTACTTGATAGAGGGAGAACTGCCTGCTAGCCCGACGGATGCCCGACGCATATCTCGCCGGTCAAAAGCCTTCACCATCATCAATGGCGAGCTGTACAAGTGCAGCATTTCGGGTGTACTACAAAGGTGCGTCACCATCGGTGATGGGAAAACCATACTTCAAGACATCCACGAGGGCATCTGCGGCCATCACGCAGGCAGCCGATCCCTTGTCGCCAAAGCCCTACGAGATGGGTTCTACTGGCCAACGGCCATGAACGACGCAAAGGACATCGTCCGAAGATGCAAAGGGTGCCAAAGGTTCACCGACAAACCACACACACCCGGGTCAGAGCTCAGGACCATACCTTTGGCCTAGCCTTTCGCCCAATGAGGCCTCGACATGATCGGCAAACTGCCAAGGTCCTCGAAAGGGGGGCACGTCTACCTCCTGGTCGCAGTCGACAAATTCACCAAGTGGATTGAGGCCATGCCGGTCACTAACCAAAAGGGCAAGACTGCCATCAAGTTCATTGAATCCATTGTCTACAGGTTCGGCGTTCCGCATAGCATCATCACCGACAATGGATCGAACTTCATCTCCAAAGAATTCCAAGGCTTCTGCGAAGGCCTCGGAATCAACATCACATACGCCTCTGTGGCGCACCCGCAAACGAACGGGCAGGTGGAAAAGGCCAATGGCCTAATCGGCGCTGGCATCAAGAAGCGCCTCATGATCCCACTCGAGCGACTCGCCGGAGCCTGGAAAAAATAGCTACCCTCTGTCCTATGGAGCCTGCGCACCACGCCAAACAGCTCTACCGGCTACACGCCGTTCTTCATGGTGCACGGAGCCGAAGCTGTGCTACCAGCCGAATTACGCCACTAGGCCCCCCGGGTCGTCGCTTATAGCGAAGCCGAATCCACGGGTGCACTCGAAGACGCCGTCGACACACTCGACGAGGCAAGAGACATAGCAGCAGCTCGATCAGCGGTGTACCAGCAGAGCCTCCGCAACTACCACAGCCGACGGCTGCGCCCAAAGTCCTTCGTCGAAGGATACCTAGTCTTGCGACTCAAGCAAGAGCGACCGAAGAAATTCGAGTCGCCATGGGAAGGACCCTACATCATCACCCAAGTCATCCCAGGTGGCGCCTATTGCCTCAAGCACGTGGAGTCTGGAGTCGCATACTCCAACCCATGGAACGTCACACAACAGCGACGATTCTACCCCTAGCTACCCCCCTTTACTTTCAATAAGGCTATTCATCCAAGGCTACTCAGCCGAACAATGTACCTCCTCCATTACGATATAAATAAAGATAAGTGTCTCGCTCCAAAATTTTGTTTTCTATTCACACTTTTACTCCATGCTACAAATGCACTCGGGGGCTCCCCCCAGCTCACGATTTCCTCGACTGAGGATAACACGTGTATACCTGAGTAGCTGACCACGTCAGGCTAACGAAAAGGACATGTATGCGAACAAAGCACTACGTGCTCAAACAACAACCAAACCTTTATAACAAAGGGCAAAAGACGCCTAGACAAATATATACAAATTTTACATCTGTTCTTTTTATAGGTACTACATATTCTGAAGAATAACTTGAGCACTCTGCTCAAAAAGATCTAAGACCTGTTCGGCATACTGCCTTACAGCCGCATAAGGCGGACACATATCCCACTCGCCACCATCCGGCCAAAGAGGCGGCCCAGCCGCCACAACAGATAGATCTAAATCAGGACGGTGTAGCCTCACAAGGGACAGCGCAGCCTTCACCCCTGCGACGAGCTGCTGCCGCACCAATTCCTTGACATGATGCACGTTCCGAAACTTCGACAGAAGGCCAGAGAGAGTCAACGGTGCATCATCCAGCGGAAACATCACATGCAGAACCGACACGAGTGAAGTCTTCACCTGACGAAGCACCCGCGACACTTGGTGAACGCGGTCTTGCACCGTCGCAAGGACTATGGCACAGTCACAGTCCATCCAGAAGAACCCGCTGGCCTCCATGTCCTGCTGAGTCAAGCAGTTGATCCGAACAGCAACGCGCTCCTTTTCCTCCTTCGGAGCAATATTAGCACCTGCAGCACTCGCAAAAGAGTAAGATGAAAGGCCAACAGGTGCATCCGAAGTAACGGGCTATAGCTCGAAAAAACTCATACTGAAGCTGCTCGGACAAGCGAAGCAACTCCGCCATCAAGTACTCCTCTCTGGCAGCGCCTCGATCCGCCTTGGATTTCCAAACGTCAGCATGGCCACACATCGCTAGCAACTCTTTCTCGAGGCTACGGATACGGTCTTGAAGAAACACGAGCTGCGACGCATCATCCAAGGATGGCCACAGCTGCGCCGCAGACGAAGTGTCAACAGGATCATCACTCGAAGGGCCCTAGAGTAACAGAAAGACAAGGACATGAACACGCAGATAAAGGAGCACAGAACTCAGCAAATTCATTAAGTGCAGCAAAAGCCACTACGTGGCACAAGGATTGTTCATCTCAATATTTACAACAAAAGAAGCTACAACTATCCTACAGCTACAACGCCTACGAAGCAGCGTTCTGAGTCGCCTCGAAGCCAGACTGCCTCGCCTTGGCTTCCCCATGCTGCCTTAGCGCGTACTCGGCTAGCAGATCAATCAGCTTCGTCCTGTAACGCTTACAGCGAGCAGCATAGGTGACGAAGGCTACCTCGGATTCGTCAACAGTCGTCGGCATCCAGGAAGTAACCTGATGAAGGTCCAGCTCTGCTCCAGCCGCCAAGGCCATTGCCAGCCCAACGGATGCGCCAATGCCCTTCTGCTTGCGCTTGAACGCTGCAGGAGCTTCGGCTGACAGCGCCTCCTCCAAGGCATCAAATACATCAAGGGCCACGCCCTTGGGGATAAGCTCCTTGTAGAAGCGCCCAAGGGCCTCCTTGGCCTTGGCAAGCGAGTTGACGACGGTGTTGCAGCGATCTTCGACCGCCGCAGTAGCATCATCCAGAGCACTCCCGTGCTCTAGAGCACCGCGATCAAACTCGATGCCCTCGATATCTAAGACAACAAGGAAGAAGAACGAATGAAAGAACCGCGAAAGAAAGACAAGGAAATAAAAAAAGATGAAGATGAAGATACTCACCCGAAACAGCCTTGGCAGCCGTCATAAGCTTGCCGGCCACCTCTCTTTCGCGCGCAGCCGTGGCGGTGGCGAGCTGCTCCTCGCGGTCCGTAGCCTCCTTCTGCAGGCGCTCTTTCGCCTCAGCCGCATGAGCCAACTCCAGCTCGAGGCGCTCCCTTGCACCAACGGTGACCTCAGCCTTCTTCTCCGCTTGACCGAGGCTCTTTTTGAGAGCATCAATATCACGAAGGGAGGTGTTGTGATCCTTTACAATAAACCAATACAAGTGTTGGATAATAGGACATGAATGCAAGAAGAAACAAGGACCAAGGCATAAAAAGTACCTTGCAGCTGTTTGAGGCTGGCCTCCAGCGCCAGGTGCTGCTGCACCAGTCGATTGGCATCTTGCACAAAAGGCTGCAGAAAAAAGAACTACTAGTCAAAAGAAGGGCTCGGGGGCTACGCCCAAAAGAACGAGCAGAAGCAAGTTACACATACGAAAGTGCTCGGGGGCTCCCCTCGAGACTCGAAAGAAAAACGACAAAGCAAACTACCCTACAGATGCCCGGGGGCTCCCCCCGAGGTAGGGACAAAGGAGATAATCACATGATCATCCAAAAAAGGCTCGGGGGCTCCCCCCGTGGCAGGAAGCAGAGTTACTTACATGATTCGACAGCGACTCCGAAGGTCCGCTTGCAGCCTTCTGAGGTACAACCACCCGAACCTCCTGCGGAGAAGGGTCTGGAGTAGCGCCTTCAGAAGTGGCCACCGTCTGAAGAGGAGGAAGCACGACTTTCGACTCCCCCATCATCTCCAGAGCACCATCACTGGAAGAATCGTTGGAGGAGTGGATGCACAAAGACAAATTAGCACAAGTACAAAGGAAAGAAGCAAGAAAGACAATACAAGACTAAAGAAACTTACGAGTCAAGCTCGCTCAAGTTGAACACGGGAGGGGTTCTCCGGACCTTCTTCTCCTCTTTCTTCTCTTCCTTCTTTTCTTCCTTCTTCCGCTTCGCCGGCGGGTGCGGCGCCACAGCCCGCACATGAACGGCAGGAATCGGAGAGGGAGAGCCCCCATGCCCATCACTATGACGGTCAATGCACAGTGGGTTCCTAGGAGTTGGAGGAGTCGAGGCATCCGAAGACTTGCTGGAGCTCCTTGTCCGCTTGCGAGTGTGTCCTCGCTCGACTCGTTGGCCTCTTCAGCCGGAGATCGCGCCGATGGCAGCTTGGACATGGAATCCACTACCTCATTGTCCGGTGCAGCCGGAAACAATTCGGGAAGTGGTGGCGACATGCCCGACACCTTGAACTCCTGCACAGAAGAACAAAATTTGTTAGCAAACAAATACAAGAACAATGCAGTCGAAAATAGCGCTACGCGCACGACCCGGATCTACACCTGTGCAATAGGACGTGAAGCAGAGAACGGAGAAGTCAGCGACTTCCCCGGGATATCCTCTCCAGCCTTGAACTTCAGCAGCGGGCGAAGGACACCGTCAAGATCTCCCTTGGAGAATTCTTCAGCCGAAACCCTCGTCGGGTCACGACGCCTAGCGTAAAGGAACATCGGGTGCGCCCTAGCCTGGAGCGGTTGCACCCGACGTTTCAGGAAGGTGCGGATGATATCCACACCGTTCACCTCCTTATCAGGAATCAGCTGGAGATCCTCCACCCGACGATAGAGAGACTCTATCTCCGTTACCTCGCCATCCAAGATCTGGTTTTTCTAGGACCTCTTCGGCTCGTTTTTTGGGAGGGGTCGAAAGGAACAAGACCAAAATCTTGCCCAGCCACCGTTGAGTTGCGGATGTAAAACCATCGCCTCCGCCAGTACTAGACAGATTCAGACATGGAAAAAGAGAAGAAAAGAAGATTGGGTTTGAGAGAGATGATGCAAGCCCCAATGGGATAAACACCATCAGAACCAGACAGCCTGTTCACGGAATAGAGTTTCCGGAAGAGACCAAAGTGCGGCTCGATACCGAGCCAGCACTCACAGAAAGTGATGAGACATGCAATGTGCAGAAGAGAATGGGGGGAAAGATGATGCAGCTGGATGTCGTAAAGAAAAAGCATTCCACGAAGGAAGTCTTGGACTAGGAAGGAGAAGCCCCGAAGAACAAAAGCAACGAACATAACCCGAAATCCAACGGGGGGACGGGGAATTACCTCGTTTCCTGGGAGTTGTACGGCCTCCCTATCTTGCGGGATTAAGCCCCGCTCATGAAGCTTACGGAGATCACTCTCCCACGTCTCCGTTCGCCACCAGCCACCGCCCGTGACACGGGTGGCGGCAACACTTTTCTTGCCTCCAGCAACGCTTGTACCAACTGCAGACGAAGACTTCTTGGGTTTCCCCATTACGGTGCGGCGGCGCCGACGTTGAGAGCGTAGGACTGAGGATGGAAATGCCCGAGGATATTCCAGCGCGCAGCGAGTCAATTTCAGAGAACAATGGAGCAGTGAAACGAGAAGGGCTGTGGTGAAAAATGATTAAGTTTTTCATCATCGATTATAAGGAAGAAGACGATGCACGATCACCGTCCATCAAGAAGACCTAACGCCAACGGCAAGATCTGACCGTACACGTGTCAGCATCGCAACGAACCGTCGCCCACACGCCGTCCACTACGCGCGGAAATTGAGGAGACGACGTAATTATCTCCACGACGCACGTGACCGGTCAATTCAAGGTCAGAAGGTGGGACCCATGTTCGTCCAGTCACGTCATCTCTGGCGCAGCAGACGCCTGAGGTCATTGATCGTCAGCAATGACGTCATCAACAGCTATACTAGCAACAACCACGATTCCTTCGGCTTCAAACGCTAAGAGTACTCACTCGAATCTATGATTCGACTAAATACTCGGGGGCTACTCCTATCAGGAGCGCTGGCCGCGCACCCGAAAAATGAACAACACATTACAGCATTGAACTGTTTCTTCGAGTCCTACGTCGAGTCTGCGACTCCACTACGGACTCGGGGGCTACTCCCATAGGGAGGATGGATTCAAGCATCCGAAAAATTTGTGTCCTACGGACCTGATGTTGAACAACGACTGAATAAAAGTCTCTGCTCGAGTCTACGACTCGAACAGACACTCGGGGGCTACTCCCATAGGGAGCGCTGGTCGCGCACCCGATGAATTTTCGACTGCGATCCTTCAGATCAGCATGCAACATTTTTTCGGCAACTTTGCCCCAATTAAATGCTAAGTGAGCAACATTCTCCTTGGCCACCCGAAACACCTCCGCGGTGATTGAAATTCAGATGTTGTGTCTGCGACGCAAAGATAAGACCTACAGATATCATCTGATGGCCTGGTAACGCACACGACTGCGCTCTACTAGTATAAATCCATGCCAACAGGCGCGATGAAAAATACCGACGGACGCGTTGGGTACAACAATTAAATTCACTGGAATTTCACTCATGTAAGTCCTCCGCGGCCTGAGTCGAATTACGCCAGCATATGTTCCGGGTTCGAGTCGAGGGACTCGAACCTGAAGAAGATCGTGTTGTTTCGTCCTAAGACAGTTAACTGACCCTAATACGTCGGGTGAGTCAGGCACACGCATCAACAATCCCTACACATGTACTCTTGAAAGACAGAGTTGCACCCAAAGGATTGAAGAGTCCTCAGCCGAATCTACGATTCGACTGATCACTCAGGGGCTACTGATATGGTTATACCCCGCGGGTACATGATCTCAGCATACCTGGTCCAGCCCAAGGAAGGCCCACGGCAACTATACGTCGGCCCATGAAGACTTTCGGGTGGCCAAGCCCCATGACGCCTTCGGATCCTTGGAGAGCAAGACTAGAGTAGATAGGAAATTCAAAGGGGTAAACCCTAAAATCTGTAACCGACTAGGTCTGTGCCTGGGACCAGCCTAAGTCTATATAAAGGCTAGGAGGGAACGACCTAGATCTCTGACCTCATACTTTCCCATACACACCTCCACACCAGATTGCATCTGCGCACCCCTGTAATCATCGGTTCCGCCGTAATCAAGAGCAGACAAGCAGGAGTAGGGTTTCCCCCCGGGGGCCTAAACCTGGGTAAACCTCGTGTCCCGTGTTGCTTGTTTGCTAACCGTTCCGCGATCTCCAGCATCCCCATATTCTCCAAAACCCAAGTCCATAAAAATAGGCATTGACGAGATTAAACCTCGTCAACTAACATTACTTCATTATATGTATACATCAAATCTTACTTCACCTCTATTGCTTAGTATTTCCAAAGAGGAAAATACTACTTCTTTAATCAAATTTTACTCTAACATCATCTTAATCATACTATCTTGTCTCTACTTATCTCCCATGTCTTATATTCAAAATTCACATCATATCATGGTGACTTGTCATGGATTACCTGGAATAACATATCTATACTAGGGTTCAATCATGTTCTATCCACCAATGTCACTTATACATGATATAAGCATTCAATCTTGGTGACAAAAGCATGATCATTAGAATCCTTTGATCATTTATGGTTTAGGTTTCCAGTTGGCTAATCAAGGCTTCCCTCCATACAACATTATATTTGTATTATAATTATCTTCTGTTTAGCTCTATTGGATTAAGAGATATAATTCATCGATTGTACCTACTTGACCCAATAGGACTACTCCTATTAACTATCTTCATTATTCATCCTTGTAAGCTTTACCTCAGATACTTTTCTATTATTTCAGGAGTGAGTTAACTCCATCATCTATCACATTGATCTTATTCTCTTCCAACACTCCCATCCTATAAATGATACCTAAAACTAGCATTACTATTTACTTCTTCTTACTTCTTATCTAAAGGACTGAAGTAAATGCTATGATAAGGACAAGAGTTGATAGGTCAAGAATTGGTGAATCAATAGTTGATTACTCAACATTGATGAACAACAGATACTAAGATAGGGTTCATTAGAGATGATAAAGTTTGATATGGAAAGAAAGATATATAGTGAATGATCTTGACTTGGTTTCTTTCCTACTCAAACTCACTAAAGAGTTAAGGTTAAGTGTTACCATGATACTCATGGTATAAATGGTTGAGATTTAAGATTTAATACAATGATATGATCACCTAAGGATTAAATATAAATCATTAAGTAATGTATTAGGGTTTAATTTTATTACATTTGATCTAACCTTAGATCAAATCATGTTTACCCAAAATAAGGTTTTAGCAAAGGTCATATTGAAACTTATCGCAGTCAACTTGATGATCTACTTAAATTCCATCAAGTTGAGAGAAGCTTCAATCACTTTGACAAGTTTTGTTCAAAAGCACGAAAATTATTCGGATTTTGTATGCATGAATGCAATGCACACTTCTATGTTCAACTTATTTCTAAGCTCTAATGCTGGGATGTTACATACACATATACTTACAATGACAAGACCTTACCGGTAACTAAAGTTGAGTAGCATGAGGAACGGCCCTCATACTCAAGGGACATGAGATTGCCAACTTATGATTTGTCAAGCATATACTCCATACTTTGTTCATTTTAACCTTAATCACTTCAAGATTCTTATGATAGGGGCAATGAGAGATGAAAGCTAACAAGTACCATAATTTTTGGAAGCTCTTTATGAAACTTGAAATCCCTGCTTCCCTTTATGAAGGGCCTTTCTTCCTACTTTTATATTGAGTCTCCACCTTCTATATTTATGCACCAACTAGGAGAGCATAGTTGTCATTCTTAGTTCTATGTGCATTGTCCCAAAACTTGTTGATTGATTCATAATATTGATATTGCTTGTTCTTGAACTATTTGTATCTAGTCACCCTTATGAACTTTGAAGGTGTCCTATGCATTTATGTTTTGCTACTCCATGAGGGACAAGCTGAATACCACTATTCTATGTTTTCTATATGTGAAACAAACAATTGTCTTTCAATGCATGTTATTCATGATCTTTGTTTGTATCCTTTCATGTTGCAACATAGTTGCTATGTCTTATTATGTCTTAGTAAGTACTTTGATCCAAGATTTCAATGCTTGCAAATGGTTTAATCAAGATTGTGATGGTGCATTTCACCTCAAAAATTATTCTTTTTATCACTTACCTACTCGAGGACGAGCAGGAGTTAAGCTTGGGGATGCTTGATACATCGTAAATGTATCTATAATTTTTTATGTTCCATGCTTGTTTAGTATCTACTTTGCTATGATTTGTCTACACTTTGAGGTATTTTTATAAATTTTCTGGGACAAATCTATTAACAAGATGCCGCAATGCCAGTTGCCCGTTTTCCGCTGTTTTTGGTTTTAGAAAAGCTAGTAAGGAAATATTCTCTGAATTGGACAGGACAAAAGCCAAAGTCAATATTTCACCGAGGAGAACATAGAGAACGAAGGGCGACCGAAGGAGGGCCACAAGGCCGCCACACCCTAGGGTGGCACGACCCCCCCCTAGGGCGCGCTGCCACCTGGTGTGGGCGCCTCGGGTGTCCCTGCCTCGCCTATTCGCCTATAAAAGCCCCCTGATGCCAAAACCCTAAGTACCCGATCAGATCTCCATGAAACAGTCCGTAGCCGCCGCCACCATCCTCCCTAGATCGGGGGGATCTGAAGCTCTTCCCGACACCCTGCCGGAGGGGAGAGATCATCCTGGAGGCCTTCTGCATCACCATGCCAGCCTCCGGTATGATGCGTGATTAGTTCACCCTTGGACTATGGGTCCATACAATACCTAGATGGTTGTTTCTCCTCCTTTGTGCTATCATGTTTAGATCTTGTGAGCTCCATTCATGATCAAGATCATCTATTTGTAATCATGCATGTTGTGTTTGTGGGGATCCGATGGATATTGAGATACTATGTCAGATTGATTATTGATTATATCATGTCTTATTGATTATTGATTCTATCTTGTCTGTATTGTTTGAGATCTTGCATGCTCTCCGTTTCTAGTAGGTATCTTGGCCAAGTAGATGCTACTGAATCTGGGGAAGTGACATAAATATCTAAGGTATAGATGTGCTGTTGCTACTAGGGAGAAAACAACAATCTTTTGTTCATGGAACAATTGTATTTTTTACTTTACACACATTGCTTAATGCAATTATCCGTTGCTTTCAACTTAATATTGGAGGGGGTTCGGATGATAACCTGAAGGTGGATTATTAGTCATAGATGCAGTTGGATGGCGGTATATGTATATTGTTGTAATGCCTAATAAAATCTCATAGGAATCATGAATGTCTAGTATTTGCATTGTTATGCCTTGCTCAGTTCCTGTCAATTGCCCTGTTGTAATTTGTTCACCCATCATGTTATGTATCTTAAGGAGAATACCTCTAGTGAACTGTGGACCCCGGTCCAATCTTTACCATTTTTACATCATCTATTGTTACCGTTTACTTTCTGCAAGCAACCATTACCTTCCACACTATACGTTTAATCCTTTGTTTTCAGCAAACCAGTGAGATTGACAACCTCACTGTAAGTTGGGGAAAAGTCTTGAGTTTGTGTTGTGCAGGATTCCAGGTTGTTAGAAACACCTTGGAGTTGTTTCTTGCTCCTACTGGTTTGATAACCTTGGTTTCATAACTGAAGAAAAACTTTCTGATGTGCTCATCATACCTTCCTCTTGCGGTCTCCCAACAAAGCTTTGCAATTTACTGAGCCATGTCATCGTGCTTCTAGGATTCGAAGGGGATCTACTACCTCCACTGCCCGCTGGAACAGGGAGAGGAAGGTCTTGATCGACTCCGTACATGTGACCGAGTGCGGAAGTGCTGTTGGAATGCGACGCCGGAAGGATCATCTACGCGATCTTGAGATCGGCAAGTGATTGACTACATCAACCACGAGATTTGATCTCGTTAACGCTTTGAATCTACGAGAGTTAGTTCTCTTCAATCTTGTTGCACCGATCTAGTAGATTAGATCTTGGCTTTTCCATAGATTGGATCTTGGTTTTATGTTTTCTTGCGATAGATTTTTTTGTTTTCCATGCAACTAACCCTACATGCCCGTCGTGTCCATCCACCGCCGGCTTGAGGAAGAACTGGTCTTCTAGCCCGTCCTTGCCTCGCTTGGCGATCCAGCTCGCACGTTAGGGTAGTGACCAAGCAACCGCATAAGTCGCTCCTCCTTTTCGGCAATGGTCACCTTATCCTCATCGTCGTTCTCGAAATGGCCAACCATAGTTCATTCATGTTATCCACCGCACATGCCAGTTCAGATGCGCCTATTGTGGCCGTCCACCATCAGATTGAGGCCGAACTGGTCTTCCACCCCGTCCTCGCCTTGCTTGGCAATCCAGCTCGCACGTCAGGGTGGCGACCAGGCAGCCGCATACGTCTCTCCTCCTAGATTTCTAACTGGGCATGTTGTGCTCGTCACTGTCCTCCATGAGTTGCTCCTCCTCGCCATCATGCGGGTTGTGGCCCTCCTCTGCCGCCTTGCTAACCGGGCACGTTGCGCTCCCCATCGTCGTCCACGACGTGCATGTCCTTGCCATCATGCGGGTTGTGGCCCTCCTCTTCCTCCTTGACGTGGATCGAATCTTCCGCCCCGTCATATGCGGTGCTTGGTGCTCCCAAGCATGTGCCAGGTGGCGGCGGCGAGCTAACCCTAGTTGCTGCTTCTCTTTGATTCACCACGTTAGAGAGGGGGTGATATGTCGTAAATGTATCTATAATTTTCGATGGTCCATGCCTGTTTTGTATCAACTTTCATATGTTTTGTCTACACATTGAGGCATTTTTATGCATTTTCTGGAACTAGTCTATTGACAAGATGTCACAGTGCTAGTTGCCTTTTTTTGTTGTTTTTGTTTTCAGAAAAGTTAGTAAGAAATATTCTCGTAATTAGACGGAACAAAAGCCAAAGTCAGTATTTTACCTGAGCAAAGACGGAGTCTAGAGGGGGGACGAAGAGGCGCCACAGGGCGGCCGCACCATCCCCTAGTCTGGGCCCACCCTAAGCAATGCCAGGGAATGGTGTGGGCCTCTGGCCCTCAACCGACCTTGCCCCTTCGCCTATATAAACATCCTGAGGCAGAAACCCTAAGTACCTGATCAGAAATCCAAGAAAGAGTCCGTAGCCGCCGCCGCCATCGTACCTAGATCGGGGGGATCTGAAGATCTTCCCGGCACCCCACCGGAGGAGAGAGATCATCCTGGAGGCCTTCTTCATCACCATGCCAGCCTCCGAAGTGATGCGTGAGTAGTTCACCCTTAGACTATGGGTCCATACAGTATCTAGATGGTTGTTTATCCTCCTTTGTGCTATCATGTTTAGATCTTGTGAGCTCCGTTCATGATCAAGATCATCTATTTGTAATCCTACATGTTGTTTTTGCGGGGATCCGATGGATATTGAGATACTATGTCAGATTGATTATTGATTCTAGCATGTCTATGTTATTTGTGATCTTGCATGCTCTCATTGCTAGTAGATACTTTGGCCAAGTAAATTCTTGGAACTCCAAGAGGGAGTATTTATGCTCGATAGTAGGTTCATGCCTCTAGTAATCTGGGAGAGTGACAAAAACTTCTAAGGTTGTAGATGTGTTGTTGCTACTAGGGAGAAAACAACAATCCTTTGTCCAGGGGCAATTGTATTGTTTACTTTACACACTTTTCTTAATGTAATTATCTGTTTCTTGCAACTTAATACTGGAAGGGGTTTGGATGATAACTTGAAGGTGTATTATCATTCATAGATGTAGTTGGATTACGGTCTATGTATTATGTTGTAATGCCCAAACAAATCTCGTAGAGATCAAGATGTCTACTATACGCATTGTTATGCATTCTCAATCTGTCAATTTCCCCGCTGTAATTTGTTCACCCAGCATGTTATTTATCTTAAGGATAACACCTCTAGTGAACTGTGAACCCCAGTCCATTCCTTACCATTGATATACCATCTACTGTTTACTGTTTACTGTTTGCTTTCTACAAGCAATTACTATCTTCCACACTATACGTTTAATCCTTTGTTTTCAGCAAACCGGTGAGATTGACAACCTCACTATAAATTGGGGCAAAGTATTGTGGTTGTGTTGTGCAGGTTCCAAGTTGCTAGCAACACCTTGGAGTTGTTTCCTTACTCCTACTGGATCGATAACCTTGGTTTCATAACTGACGAAAACTTGATGTTGTGCTCATCATACCTTCCTCTTGGGGTTCCCAACGAGCTCTACATATCTGAACCATCAAGAACTTTTCTAGCGCCGTTGCCGGGGAGTTAAGGACAGCTTCAATCTCTTCCTCCCCGTCAATCACTTTTCAGGGAGAAAGAAGATTTTTGCAAGGGGAGTCTCTCACAACCAATCTCTTTACTTTTTTTTTTTTTGCTTAGATTATTTTTCTTTGTTTTGTTTGTTTGTTTTTATCAAAAAATACAAAAAAGTAGTTGCACTGGTTTGTTTCTTTTTATAAAAAATATAAAAAAATTAGTTCCTACATCAGTTTCTATTTCTGCTAGCTTGCTTTACTTTTTCAAAAACAAAAATACTCCTGAAAACACCAAGTTATGTGACTTCACTAGCACAAACAACAATGATTTTATGTGTAGACCTATTGCTTCACCCGTTCCTGAAGCTACTTTCTTTGAAATTAAACCTGCTTGGCTGAATCTTGTTATGAAAGAGCAATTTTCTGGTGCTAATTCTGATGCTGCTGCTCACCTTAATAATTTTGTTGAACTTTGTGAGATGCAAAAATATAAGGATGTAGATGGAGATATTATTAAGCTTAAATTGTTCCCTTTCTCTTTGAGAGGAAGAGCTAAAGAATGGTTTCTATCTTTGCCTAGAAATAGTATTGATTCTTGGATTAAATGCAAAGATGATTTTATTGGAAAATATTATTCTCCTGCTAAGATTATATATATGAGAATTGAAATAATGAAATTTAAACAATTTGATAATGAACATGTTGCTCAAGCTTGGGAAATAATGAAATCTTTGGTAAAGAATTGCCCTGCTCATGGACTGACTGCTTGGATGATTATCCAAACCTTTTATACAGGACTAAATTTTCCTTCAAGAAATTTGTTGGATTCTGCTACTGGAGGTACCTTTATGACCATTACTTTGGTTGTTGCAACAAAGCTGTAGAGGTCCCAACCTGATAAGGTAGAGATCCCTGTGTTTACAATGCTAGTCCCTGGATCAATAGCTAGCATCCAAAATTTAAGATGTAATATCAAGAAACAAAGGTCATATTACAACTTATAACCAGGAATAAAGTAATACATTACATCTTACATAGCTCATTACAATGCAGCAGAAATAACTATATAGCATGGAGTCCTTCATCTTCAAAGTGCCACATGCAATCATGTTGATTGTAGACTTGTAATCCTATTCAACACACTTCACTAACATCAAACAAACCTGCAACATAATAAGTTACAGCCACAAGGGTCAACACATTGGAATTGTATTGTCAAGTGATACTATGGTAGAGTAGTGGTATCTATCATCTATATGCATTTGGCTAAGTGGAGCTTAGGCTTGCTTTGCTCAAAATAAGGTTTTCCTTATCAGTTGAAAACACTAAGTTTTTGTTTGTCAAAGTCACCCAAGGCATATACCAATTAAAAATTGAAGATACTTTAACCCTTTTTCAACCACAAATTTTAACTTAGAAATTGGGATGAGGAGATCCTTGATAGCTTCCATGTCTTGATGCTCAAATTGTCCATTGCTGGGGACACGGCTAAGTACTTAGATTTTACTCTCTCAAGAGGTAGTGCACTTTCCCCACAAGACTCGACATGCATCGGGACAAGATCTTTCAGAAGCCTTCCCTTAGACCAAATGGACGCGTTCCCAAACTATCACCCCTACCACCTTCTGTCCATCTCGCTAATTTACTGCAACCTATATGATCCAGGCAGATCCCATAATGCCATGTGGCTGCACTTGAAGCTTCTCAACATTTGACATCTCAAATCTCTTTGTTCCTGGGTGGCTTTCCACAAGTGAGATACACCAGGGAGGCCATAAAAATGGGCCCTAGGTAACCACTCAACACAAACCATTCTTTCCATTCCACCCAGGTGATTCATTCACATAGTTGTTTTATTAAACAAAACACAAGTCATAAACTTTGCATAATATCGTAGCATGAATAATCCACCCTTGTTTTCTAGTAGCTAAGCATGGTAACATGGCAAGTTTCGTCCTAACTTAGAATAATTCTACTAAGACATCTTATAGGATTTCCCATGGCATAGCTTATACTTAGAAAAATTCCATACAAGTTCTACTCAAAATATCACCAATGCATAGTGAAAATAATAGGACAAAAAGTATGAAGCACCACTTGCCTTTTAGTAGAGAAACTAGGTTCACTCCTTGATCTTGCAAATGTCACACTCTTCCAAGTTCACTACAATTCAATCAAGCAAGGCACAAATTCAAAACTAGCATTCAAACAATTCATCACATAAAATAAATAAAACAAGGCAATGCATGCAAGCATTCAAAAGATTGTTTTATTGATAAAGTGGTTTCTACTAAGGCTATAAACATTTCAAAACACCTATTGGTCATTTATAAAAGTGGCAAAGCCATTTAAAATCAAGTTAGTGAAAATAGGCCATTTAAATCATTTTTGGTTTTGTTAGAAATGATTTAAATCAAAGTAATAGTTTCTAGTGTTATCTAAATTTGTTTTTAAACACAAATTTTAGTGTTTATGGTCAAAGTGTCTAAAACAAATCCATTTTCAAAAGGTTTCACTCAAAAACCATTTTTAAATCAAAGCATCATTTTGTTTTACTAGGAATGCTTTTATTCAAGGAATAATTCCTTAGTGTCACAAAATATACTTTTAAGTCCAAAAGTTGGTTTTCATGGTCATTAGGTTCAAAACAAACCATTTTCAAAATATTTTACCCAAAAAATCATTTTTAGAATAAATTTTATACTCAAAATAGGCCTAGAAATGTTTCTGCAAAAACACCTAATTTTCTAGAAGAAAAAAACTAAACTAAGGTCATGGTTGCAAAGTTTGCATTTTTGTGAATCCATTGATATAAAATTTGCAAACTTTGGCCAAGCATAACAAAAGTTATGAATTTTACAAAATCATTCATCTAATAGAAATGTTTCTGCTTTTAAAACAAAAGACACGACACGTGGCTATTTCTTATTGGACGGTACCGGTTCGCACGGCTCAAGCAACGTAGGCCGTAGGATTTAAAGTGATCTGTGCGGTCCAGATGGAACATACATATTCGTTTAAGTGATCTGTTCTAATCCATGTGATCAAGATCTAACGGCTGCTGTGCACTGACCAAAGTCTGGCAGCGCAAACTGGCAAGAATTGGCGGTGGCACTCAGGCGACGGTGGTCCGGCGAAACATGAAGGAAGGGAGGAAAGGAAGATGCTCACCGGGTTTATTGCGACGTGCTGACGCTCAATGTGGTCGAAGGAGGGCCAGGGGCGCATGGACGTGTCGGCAATTTTTCGCCGGAGAAGCTCCTGTTGATGGGTGCACTCGGGCATCGTCGACGATGGATCTACAAGCCACGGGAAGACAAACGAAAGGTAGGGTTATATGCTTAAGAGTGATACGAGTATGTGTGCGTCATCAAGAGGGAAGGGGGCAATCAGGGAGTACCGTGGGAGGTTGCCGGAGTTGCAACAGACAACAACGGCGCTCTGTCGTCGTCGTTGCCGATGCTATCGGGTGCGTGAGGCCGAGCAGAGGGTAAGGGAAGGTGCGCAATGTTCTGGCGATCACGATCGTGGAATCCAGGGGTCAAGGGGAGGTGAGGGCTGGCCGAAATTGAACGGAGAAGCTCGTCGGAGAAGTGAGGTTTCGAGAAGAAATTGGGGCAGCCCTAGGGAGGAGAGGGAGCGACGAGTGAGGGGAAAGAGAGAAGGAACGTGGGAGCTTATGAGGGCACGGTCACGGGGAGTAATGGTCGCGACATGAATGCGAATTAATGCGGTCTTCAAATGCCAGAAACAGCGAGGAGGAAAGAGGGGGCAGGGTCAGCGGGTGGAGATGATGAGATGAGTTGGCAGTGGGGCCAGTTAGTCAACGGGGGCATGGGTTAGTTCGCAGGTGAGAAAAACGATTCGCGGGGAGGGGGAGAGAGTGGGCTGCGCTGGACTTGTTGGGCTAGTTTAGGCTGGGCTGGTTGTTTTTCATTTCATTTTTTTCTGTTTCTTTTTCTAATTCTGATTTCTGTTTTCAAATTCAAACACTCATTTGAATTCAGATTTATTTTTCAAACCTTTTCCAAACTTTCAGTATGTTTTAATACTATTTATTAATGTATTTTAAAGTCCATTTTTGAATATTTTCTTATATTCTCTTATGGTTAAATATTTATTCAAAATAGACATTTGTCTTTATTTAAATAAAATCAAATATGGTTTTAAACCCTTATAAATTTTATTCAAATAATTCTTTCATTCTCTTTAAGTTAATTAGGTAACTTTAATCCACTTGGGCAATTTCAATTATTATTTTTCCATGATTTGATTAATCATTTATATTGGGGATTTTATCTTCATTCAAATAGAGTTGAATTTGGTTAATGCCCATATAAATTTACTTGAATAATCTTTATCCCTTTATTTTATTTGGATTTGGATTATCTTGATTCCATTTGCTTATGGATTTAATTCAAGTTTTAAATTGTCTTCTAAATAATTTTCTTGGGATTTATTATTTAGTTTAGGCAATTTGTCTTTATTTAAATAAAATTGGATATTGTTCAATCCTTATGATTTTATTTAAATAATCTTTTACTCCTATTTATTATTTAATGAACTTTTATTTGTTTATGTTCTTGGCCAAGATTTAGTTTGACATTTAAATATTCCTTATTTATTTCTTTCTTTGCATTATAAAATCCATATCTTTTTATCTATAGCTCCAAAATTGGTGATTCCAATTTGTATAATTTTATTTAATATTTGTTTATCTTTTTAAAAACCCTTCGGATTATTTTGCTAACAATTTGGTATGGATTTTAGCTAGGAGCTTTATTAGCTTTAAAATTTACTTTCTTTATCTTATTAAATTCATAAATTTTTATCCATGGCTCCAAATTAGATGAAACCAAATTCCATGGTTTTGTAATATTTTTGTTTATCATTTTGATCATTTATAAATGTTTGTTGCTAGATTTTTATATGGATGAAATCCATAGTCTTAGGGATATCTTGGAAATGATTTTCTTCCATTAGGGTTTTAGGGTTTTGGTTCAAATGTTCCAAATGTTTAAATTTCATGATACATTCATTGATGATTGCATTTCACTTGATTGAAATTTTGTTGGATTCCCTTTTATTCAAATTTGATCAAGAAGGGTTTTGATGTTTCCATTTAGAAGCAAAAAGTTTCTTTTCACCCTAAATTTCAACAATTTATTTCTTTTGTTTATTTATTTTTCACATTTCAAAATTTGGAAAATTTTGGGATGTGACAAAAGCTCCCTGGTAATATGATGGTTAACTATTCTGAGTGGCACACTGAGAGAGCTCCACAAGGTAAGAAGGTAAATTCAGTTGAAGAAACCTCCTCCTTGAGTGATAAAATTGATGTTATTATGTCTATGCTTGTTAATGGAAAAGATCATATTGATCCAAATAATGTTACTTTAGCCTCTTTGGTTGCTCAAGAAGAGCAAGTTGATGTGAACTTCATTATAAATAATAATTTTAGCAACAATGCGTATAGGAATAATTTTGGTAATAATAATTATAGGCCATATCCTCCTAATAATGGTAATACTTATGGAAGTTCCTACAACAACAATAGAAGTGCACCCTCTGAACTTGAAGTCATGCTTAAGGATTTTATTAGTAAACAAACTATTTTCAATAAAAATTTTGAGGAAAAGCTTTCGAATGCTGAAAAAATATTTCATCTTTGTCTGAAGCACAATATTCTTTGATTAATAAAATGGTTGCTAAACCTTAAACTATGGAAAATCCTTTTGCTGCTAATAATGCCATACAAGTTAGAATTGATGAAAATGTTAGATTGTTAGCTGAATTGCATGCTAGGTGGGAAAGAGAAGATGAAATTGCTAGAAATAATAATATGACTAAAGTTTGTACCATTACCACAACTAGTAATGTTGATGCTAGCAAACCACCTAAAGTCCCCATTCCTTTCTCTAATACAAATGCTAAAATTCTTCGAAATATGGGAAACAATAATTCTACTACCTTGGATGCTAATTTTGATCTTGATGGTTGCAATATTTCTGAAGTAATTATGTTCTTACAAACTCTAACTAGAAGTCCTAATGCTAGTGATATGAATATGGCTTTTACAAAACACATTATAAATGCTCTCATGAAAATTAAGGAAGAAAAAATGAAACATAAAGCTTCTATTCCTATGAAATTAGAAGATGGTTGGGAACCCATCATTAATATTAAAGTGAATGATTTTGATCTCAAATCTTTATGTGATCTTAGTGCTAGTGTCTCAATTATGACTAGAAAAATTTATGAAATGCTTGATTTGCCACCATTGGAAGATTGTTATTTGGCTGTCCATCTTGATGATAATGCTAAAAAGAAACTTATGGGGAGCATTAATGATTTTCTTATAATGGTTAACAATGCCTTTTTCTCCGTTGATTTCTATGTTTTGGATGTTGAATGCAATGCTTCTTGTCCTATTACTTTGGGAAGACCTTTTCTTAGAACTGTTGGTGGCATTATTGATATGAAGGAAGGCACCATTAAATATCAATTCCCACTCAAGAAAGGTGAAAGTACCGACTTTGAATCGACTAAGGGGGTGAATATGAGACTACCAATTTTTAATTTGTTACTCAATTTTAGGCTTAGCAAGAAGGTAAGTTCTCCAGATATGCAACTAGATGAACAACCTATATGCTAGAGAACTAACAACTAACACAAGAGAGGTAAAGAGCAAGTAGTAAACGTAGGGAACAAGATAACCGGAGCGGGGACATGGAGATGTAATTCCCGTATTTCACTCCCAAGGGAGCTACGTCTACGTTGGAGAGGTGTCGGGGCCACACAAGGTCACCCGAGCGCCACAAAGGCCTCACCTTCTTCTCCGGTGATCTCCCCCACAAAGGAGGCCTCACAATCCACTAACCGGTGACCTTAAAGGCGCCAACCAAAACCTTTACAACAAGGTTGAGGGGAAAGCTCCACAACTCAACTGGAGGCCCTCAACGACACCACAGAGATTTACAACACATTCCCTTAGCTCCGAGGATGCCCTACACCGTCTAGGGTTCCAAGAAACCCAAGAGTAACAAGATCCACAAAGGATAGGTGGGGGGAATCAAAACTTCTTTGGTGGAAGTGTAGATCTAGGTCACCTCCCTCATCTCTCAAAAGAGCAAGTGATTTGAGTCACTAGAGAGAGAGAGATCTAGTGAGGTGAAGCTCTAGTATCAATGGAGGAGAGAGAAAATTGAAGAGTTAGGTAGGAGGAAGAAGGAGGGCGCTTTAAATAGGCTCCCTCCAAACTGAACCTTTGGACAGTTCGCGACCTCGCCGGAAGTTCCGCCCAACATAGCACCAACAGTAATCAGGCCGTTGACGCACGCTCCAAAAGCCTGACCGGAAGTTCCGGTCAGAACGACTGAAAGTTCCGGTGAAACTTCCGATGCAAGTTCCGGCCCGAGTAACGTCAAATAGAACACTTCCAAATAGAAGTGTACTGAACCTGAGAGGAACTTGGAGCAGAACAAGGGGCAGAACAACTGGGTCGCAAACATTGTCTGAACGGAAGTTCCGGCATCTGGGCGGAAGTTGCGCTCAGGGTCTCAGTGGAAGAAGCGACGGAAATTCCTGACCGGAACTTCCGGTGGAAGTTCCGCCAAATAGAACATATCAAAATAGAAAGTCCTGGGAGCTGGCCGGAACTTCCATCGGAAGTTGGACCGGAACTCAACCCGCAGAGATCCCTGAGCGGAACTTTCGGTGCCTTGCCGGTAGTTCCAATCAGACAAAAAATGCACCAACTGATCAGAACCTCGCTCACACTCAGATGCATAGGATGGCTGTGGCAGTCCATATATAGTTTGTGCAAGAGAAAGATGATTCCCCACAGCCTTCCAAGGTGGACCCCCTCTTAATAGTACGGCTATCTAAATCAATAAAATGAGAGAAATAGAAGAACAAAAGACGAGCGTCTTCACGAGATCCCAAAGAGAGCATCCACACACTTCATAAAAACCATCAAAAGCAATTAACATGAAACTCAAGCACACGGTTAGATCACAAGTGGGATTGTCATCATCACCAAAATAGCAATGGAAAACATAGTCCTTTCAATCTCCCCCTTTTTGGTGTTTGATGACAATCCCAAAGATTTGCATAAAAAGGAGCAGTTTTTGCAATGGATGGAACAAGCTCCCCTATATGTGTGCAAGGTAGAGATAAAGCTCTAAGGACAAGACTAGCATACATGTAAGGAGGCTCCCCCTTTATATTGGAAAAATAGCACATATGCAAGGGAACAAGATAGAGAACATACCATTGCACCAAACAAATGTGGTTGGATACAATAGATGAACAAATATCAATGAAGACTATGAATGCTCCACCACCATATACAAATGGCCATAAGCCAACAAACAAGCATACCATACACCATGCATAACATACCACATAGACTCATACAAATAGCACAAATAAGTCCACAAGCACACACATAAACTAGAGAGTTCACGAGCAAGAAAATATCAAAGATAAAAACGAACTCGTGACTCAGCCCATGCAAATCTTGTGAGCAACCTAATAGACATCTTTCTCCCCCTTTGGCATCAGGACACCAAAAAGGGAGAAAAGACCACTCTAATCTCCCCAACCATCAACATGAGGAGGAGAAGGCTCAGGGTCCCAAGAGGCATTGTTCCACGCAGGCAGGGGACCGATGACTTCATCCTCAGATTCGTCCTCAAACCACTGGCAGTTATCGCGAATCCACTCATCCCTGGGTGCGGTGAAGGAGCTAGTCTCTAGAGAACAAGAAAGACTGAGTGCTGTCAAAATAGCCTTCTAACGCCGAGCACTATTCTGCTGATCAACATAAGACTGATACTCACGATTCTGGAGAAAGCAAAATGTCTTATTCACCTTCCCTAGTAGTTTCTTGGCCCAAGACGTCTGCCTCTCAAGAGAAGGACCACCAGCACTAGAGCCACTATGAGCAGAAGAGGGACCACCAGCACTAGCCTTCCAAATAGCTTCTTCCTTATTTTCTTGGGTCCTAGGCTTCTTGTGCTTACTCACACGCAGCTTCTTCTCCTCGTGAATAGTGATGTTGTACTGAGGGTAGCGGGAACCAGTTGCTTCAAGCCACTTGGCATTGATGAGAGTCTGAATGTATGGAGCATAGGGGCAGGAGCGCTTGTCAATAATGGCTTGCCAGATCTCATTGTAAATGAAGTGCATAACATCTAGCTTCCTGATGACCCACAAGTATAGGGGATCGCAACAGTCTTCGAGGGTAGTATTACCCAATTTATTGATTCGACACAAGGGGAGCCAAAGAATACTTGCAAGCCTTAACAACTGAGTTGTCAATTCAGCTGCACCTGGAAATAGTTCTTCCTCGAAGAAGTTTATTAGTAGCAACAGTTTTGTAGTAGCAACAGCAGCAGTAAAACAAGAGCAATAGTAACAGTAGAAGCAAACAGTAGGATATGAGCGCGGTAGGCATAGGGATGGATGGACATGCGTTGCATGGACGAGTCTAAACATGTAACTTCAAGATCTAGGGAAATTGCAGATAAATAAGAATAAGCATCCAAGTACTAAACAATCATAGGAATGTGCTCCATATATAGTCATGTGTGCTCGCAATGAGAACTTGCACAACATCTTGTGTCCCGCCAGCTCGTGGCAGCGGGGCCTCAAGGGAACTACTGGCAATTAAGGTGCTCCTTTTAATAGAGCACCGGAGCAAAGAATTAACACTCCGTGAACACATGTGATCCTCATAACACAACCATCCCCTCTGGTTGTCCCAATTTCTGTCACTTCGGGGCCTTTGGATCCAGACAATGATATGTGTACACAACTTACAGATAAGATCACAAACAATACTATCATAATGATTCAATAATAAGTTCATATCTGAGATCATGGCACTCGGGACCTAGTGACAAGCATTAAGCACAAAAAGTTGCAACAATGTCAAATAGCACTAATAGAGATACTAGGCACCATGCCCTAACAATCTTATTCGATTACATGATAGAACTCATCCAATCCCTACCATCCCCATAGCCTACAACGAGGGATTACTCACTCATGAATGAGGGAAACATTGATGGTTGATGGAGAGGCGTTGGTGACGACGATAGCGATGATCCTCCCCAAATTCCCCGTCCCGGCAGGGTGCCAGAACGGAGTTTCTGGTTCCAAATCGTGGTTTCTGGTGGCGGCAGCGCAGCGGAAATATTTCTGGAAAAACGTTGACCCCCCTGAGTTTTTAGGTCAGAAGGCATCTTATAGGCGAAGAGGGAGCCTGATGGGGTGCCTGGGCTGGCCACACCCCCTCCAGGCGCGGGCTGGGCCCACCCGCGCGATAGGGGGTGTGGCCCCCCCTAGGGATCCACTCCGTCTCGTATTCTGGCTCCGTGGATCTTCTGGTGAAATAGGATTTTTGGCATATTTTCCGGGATTTTTCCTAATAGTTGATTTTCTGCACAAAAACTAGACACTAAGGTAATTCTGCTGAAGACAGCGTTAGTCCGTGTTAGTTGTATCCAAATCACACAAGTTTAGAGGAGAAACAATAGCAAAAGTGTTCGGGAAAGTAGATACGTTTTGGACGTATCAACTCCCCCCAAGCTTAGCTTATTGCTTGTCCTCAAGCAATTCAGTTGAAAAACTGAGTGCGATAAAAGAACTTTCACGAACACATTTGCTTCATATGATGTATATATTCTCAGCATAGGAGTAGATACTTAAACCATTCATAATAAGAAGTATGCAACTAAGTCTACTCAATAGTGATTGCAAGCTATGAAGAGAAACCAACTCAATAATAATAAGTATCATGAAACATAAACATAAGCAACATTGCAATGCTCATAATAAGGTATGATAGAGTGGTATCTCGCCCTCCTTTGTTTGTAGATCACAATATAAATGCCAAGGCATCTCTGAAGTTCAAGTGAAGACTAGAAGTAAAGATATCAGAGATACAAGCATCAAAGTCATGACATAATTAACCAAGTTTTAAGACAAGCACATTACACTAAGAATGACAGCTATGCTCTCAAGAAGGTGCTCATATAATAAGTGGTGACTCAACAAGGAGGTGAAAAGGTTTTGAAAGGTTTGAAAGGCTTCCAAGTGTTGAAAGTAAGGTACTAATTAGCTTTGATCTCTCATTTCCCCTATCATAGGCATCTTTATGTGGTTAAGGTGAAAGTGAGGTCCAATATGAGTTATATGCTTGATAGACCATAAACTGGAAATCCCATGTCCCTTGAGTACGAGGGTCGCTCCTCATGCTACTCAACTTTTGTTACCTGTAAGTTCTTGTCATCGTAAATGCATGCATATCATAGAGAACCGTGTAACATCCCAAAAATATTGAACAATGATCATCAAATTCTAATCACCAAAATTAGGGTTAACTAAAACTTTTATTAAATAAAAATCAAATGAATGCATGTGTGTATGTGATGATTGTATAAATACATGAATGGACTTGTGTGATTAATCTAAATAGCAAGGAATGGTTTAAAGATAAAGATAACATCATCTAAAGCACTTCCAAACAGAAACAAAACAAGAGAAAATAAAAAACAAATCTAATAAGGCAAATGGTCATTTTTGCCAATCTTGCTCACTAGGCCACTTTGAGTGTTTCTAGTCCAAGATTTCAAACAGAAACATTTCCAATTATTTCCACCCCTTGCTAAACCAGGTAAAAGTGAATCAAAGCCCACCTTTCAAACTTGCAGAAAAATTTAGCAACCTCATTCAAATCACAAGTGAAAATTGAATCTTTATCATATGTGAAGATCACACATTTTCAAAACCCAACCAAACCAGTGCACCTTGACCAATCCAACTAACCCAATACTCCCTAGTATGTGCCTAGTAAACCCATTTGAATTTCTTTCGGCCATTTCATCAAACACCTTGTGATAAGCAAACAACAAAACATTAAACACTATTTGCAGCAGTGAATTTGGCCAACCTTGTTCCCTCTCTGGTTGCAACAAGCTCTTAGTAGATCATCTAGCCTCTTCAACAATCCTTAGCACCACTGTGAGCAAGCCTATCCATCAATGGTGACCATGCCGAGAGCAAACTTTCCACCCCCATTTCGATAGAAAGCTACAGGCCTATCTAGCCTCGCCAACCATGTCTCACAGGCACTCCACCGTCCACCGCCATAACCTGTCCAAGCCCCGAGCGCAACCAGCCACTGGACCACCCAGGATGCACGCGACCATTCTCTCTGCGGCCATGCCGAGAGCGCTCCAGAGCGCCCCGCTCGACACACTCGCACAGACGACGCGCTGCCCTCTCCGCTTGTGTAAGTGATCGCCAGCACCCCGCCAGACAGCCCTGTTTGCCGCCGCGCGGACCATGCATGTTGTGCGCCATTAAAACCACCGTTGGACCCGCCCAGAGCGCCGTGACGTTCCAACCGATCAGCATCGCCCCACGCCACGAGACCATGTCGTTGAGCTTCACCAGGGAGCACAACATCATCCCCTACCTTTGCCCATGCTAGTAGCCGCTGTGCCGACGATCACAACGAGCTCCACCCGCACCCGTTGGTCCCCTTCAGCCACTATAAAAGGAGACCTCCCCCGCTCGTTTTCTTCACACCAGTTCACTCCCCACATCTAACTAATCACCCCCACTCACTCCCGGAGCAAGGCGAGCACCAGGCGGCCGGAATTTCACCGGAGTTCGCCGCTATAGAGGAGGAGAGGCGCCATCGATTGGGGCCGCCCCAGGAGAAGCTGACGGTACCAGGAGAATCGCTGTTGTCGACTTCGTCGTTCGCCCCCGTCGCCGACCATCGCCTGAGCCCCGGTGAGCCTCCCACGACCCCCACCGGCTACGCTAGGGTTCTGTCTCGCCGGCGCTGCCCGACGTGGACGACGAACCAGAGCCGTTCGATTAGAGTTAGATCCTACGGTCCTAATCGCCCCATACCGCTTCGCCCCTCGTTGTCTCACTGACGATTGGGGTCACTCACTTAACCAGCCCGCGCACGCGCTGTGCGTAGTGGGCCGGCCCAGTTAAACATCCCGCGCGACCCAACAATTCAAACTTAGGTTTATTCATTTAATTTCAAACCCAGTTCAGTACCTAGATTCAAAAATCAACCTAGCTTGATTCACAGAACCAAAATGCATGAAACCAATTTTGTTAGAAAGGTATTGGAGTGCTTAATCCAAGCCCGTTGGATTTAAACCATTTAGATTTGTAGACCATCCAGGGTAAAAATAACAAGGCAGAAGCTTTCCTGCATTCAAACATTTTTCAAAATCAAACCACAAAAGCTTTTGAGTTGATTCCAACTCTCAAAAATCACATTTAACCGTACCTTTCAGAATATATAAAAATATATAGGTTTACTTACATACATAATGATCTAGTAATAAAAGAATGCCACATAGGCATTTATAGTCACTTTAATTAAATAAAACAAAAAGGTTAAACTTTATTAAATAATGACACCAATTTAAATCACATTCCCATGTACTAAAATATGTGGTGATGACATGTGTCAATATGATCCCATGTTTGAGTGGGAGAATATTAAATCTTAAGTAGTTTTTCAATGAGTAGAAATTACTTTTCTAAAATAAAATAAATAAGACAAGTGCTTTAATCTTTGTAATGTCAGTGATGATACTAAATCATCTAGTGTGAACCTTTGTGTGATGATTAGAAATAGTTAAGTATTGTTTGGTGATTGTGTACCTCGTATTTATTTATAGACGCTAGTACCGACAAAGGATACGAGGAAGAAGGAGGATACTACGAGGAAGAACCCGAGGAGAACTTCAATGATGCAATCCTAATACTACTAGTAACTTAGCAAGCTATTAACTTAGCAAGCTTACACCACTTGATACCCAATCTTAGTTTTACTTGCAAGCTTAATACTTTATTCCTTTATCAAAGCTTTCTCTTAGAGTTTACTTAGTAACTTGTAGATTCTAGAAAGATAACTGAAGGTAGCATAAAGAGCATAAAATTTGGCCTAAGTTAGATCATCTTGATGTCATCCTAAGGCAAGAGGATGAACTTAGCTAATACCCACTTGTTTACCACCCCTCATTAGTATTTATTCCCACCTGTAGATGCTAGTGCTAAGCATAAAACTTGATCAACTTTAGATGGGAATACTTGGTGAAAATGGTTATGAAAACCTTAGAATGATGAGTCATTCTACTGAAATGTTTTGACATGTGTTTCCGAACACCACATGAATTTAATGATGAAAATGTTAAGGCATGAGCCTTAGCCCTTTATAAAAATAATGGTTGTTTGGATGCGATACCATTCCAATTTTACCGTACAACCACAATACCCGAAATTTGGGTAGGGCTTGACCAGAAACTTATATACCTTAGTATGGGTTCCCTTGCGGCCAAGGTTTGAGCTGAGGCTACCTTGTGAAGATTGTCCACCTGTGTAGTACCCAACATGACAGTTAGTCATGGTTGGGAGGCCAAACTCACAGGAGAGGTGCCTATGCTAGGGTGTGTAACAGAAAGTTTAGTATTGATTATCCGCATACTGAGTATGGTGAATTCAGGATTGTTCCTGACGGATGTATCGAATGTTGTGGTGAAAGTGTACAATCTCTGCAGAGTGTCAAACTATTCGAATAGCCGCGTCCGCGGTTATGGACAGTTGGAGTGGCCATACTGTTCTATCGTCAGATGTTTTCAAAATAACTTGTGAAATGATTTATGACTTTGACTTGACCATAATAGAGTTGTGATATGAAATTCAAGTTCCCACTTAAGTGTTATAAAACTTTCAACTAGCTTTCTTTTCCCTTGAACCTTAGTAGAGGTAAATCTGGCTTTTTGCAAAACAACCCTAGAGCTTAGTATATCCTTTTCAAAACCACATCACTTGTTAGTATTCGTTTGCGAGTACTTAAAGAGTACTCATGGCTTTGTCCCTGGCTATTCCCATGGCCAGACTATGAATAGGAGTATCAGGATGATGGACCCCAGGAAGGTTACGACAACTAGGATCATCTCCCCTCGTCAGCATTGCCTGTGACCATGAAGATGGAGCTTCGCCTACGCTATCGTTATTATTACGTTATTCCGCTGCTGAAATTGTATTAAGAACTGGATCATGTGATCCTTATTTGTGTAAGACCTTATGTATGGTTTGTAATGGATGATGTACTGAGATATCCAATCTGTTATGTCTCACAAAAATGGTAATCCTGGGATTGCGATGTATGGCATAACAGGCATCTGTGATTAAAAATCCGGGTGTTGACAAACCGCCAACAGGATACCCCTTGCGCATGATACATGAGCTATCCCATGATCAAAATGACAAGGCAAGCAGACAATGAGCATCTCAGCGATCTTTTTATTTGCAATTTTCATAGGTTTTTATTGAGGATGCTTCACAGATTGCTCATTATGGTTTGTTGCAAGTTTCCACCATGATTAGGCATGGCTTAGGCTAGCGGCCCAGGAGTTTCTCTAACACATATATATAACTCCATGAACTCACAAGCTCCCCATTTATTTCACACCGACAACATCCGCAAACAAAAGAGCATGGCATCAACTAGATATGTATCCATAAGTGTTGAATGCCTTCCCCGTGATAGCACGGTTCTGCTAACTCCTAGCCTATAATTTGCAAGCATATAACTTTCATGGACAGTCACAATGGTTCAGGTTTATTAAGTGCAAGGAATAAAGTGTTCCATCAAGTTCATGAGAGATTTACTAACTAACTTTCTCAAAACAGACAAGCATTTTATTTGGAAGAAAACAAGGCATAATGAATATGCACTGAATATCAAATGATGCTAATAAGTAGGTATGGTGGACACTGTTGGCAATAATGGTTTTGAGGAATTGGATGCACGAGTAGAGCACATACTCAGTGCAAGCGAAGGCTAGCAATAGAGAGGGAGCAACAAACGAGAGAGCAATAACTGTCATAATCATGCTTGCAACAAAACATGACTAATTATGGCATGAAAGTGATACAAGGACTCTGAGGCAAAATAAATCATCGAGGCTTACTGACTAATGTTTAGTCATATGCATGCGTTAGCATGTGCCAAGTCGATTCACATGAAACATTCAGAGAAGGATACCACAATATCATGGAGTAAGGCCTATCATATATTTTGAAAGACACATCTGGTTTTCGATTTTTAGCAAGCATTAGCGAGAACTATTAGCAAGCTGGATCTAATCACAAGAAAGCAAGAACTACTAAGCATCCATCAATAACATACACCTTACATGAACAGACTAGGCATGCTCACAATGATGAGTATATGTACAAAAATGAAAATAAATAGATTTCGTTACCAGCCTCTTACCACACCTCAAGTTGTTTTAATCTTCATTATTGCCCTTCACTTGTGTGGTTTGAATAATAACATGAAAATCAAACTCCACTGAGGACGGCTGAACCGTCCAAAGAACTCACAAAATCAAAGAAGAAGAATAAATATTTTTGGTGTTTTCGATTATTAAAGCAAGCAAACAAAGCAAAAACAAACAAAGAAAAATATTTTTGGATTTTCTTAAGGCAAACCAAAGCTAAAAAGAAAAGAAACAAAGCAAGAGAAACAACGCAAATATTTTTGGTATTTTTGTGTTTTGAGAAAGCAGAAACAAAAACCAAAAAAAAGCGAAACAATGAATATACAAAGAACCGACGAAACAAGATATATAGATGAGTGTGATGTCGGTATTCCTCCCCCCAAGCTTAGGCTTTTGGCCTAAGTGGGGCTCAACTCCATGGTGACCAAGAAGGTTCACCTCCGTAGTACGATGAGGAGGCCCCTTCGTCCTGGTACGAGCTCGAGGACTCCCCTGTGTAGTGCATAGAGGGGTCATATGAGGGTGCGTCCCCCTGATAATGTCCATGGAAGCCAAGAATGCGCAGCTTCTCTTCCATCTCCTCCTTGGAGCGTGACAAAGTTCCCTGGTAAATACTTGTAACACCCTCAGAATCGGACCTATGCAAGTTTGAGCAAAATTCGCCAAAACCCGCATAGAAACGATTCAAAGGTGCCCACCAGGCACTTTCGTGCGGGTGGAAAACGAAGTAATAACATTACACAACAGTCCTCGATGGGACCCACAGAACATATATATATAACAGCGACTCAAAAGAGTCAAGAATACAGATATACGGTACAAAGATCCAAATCATCTTGAAAGCATTAGAGCGTCCGACTACGGACAAGATGCAAATGGGGCTAAGAGCCCTGAAGAATAACCAATGGCGTCCATAACCCTGCCCAGGCCAAGCCGGAAGGGTAACCCTGCTAACGACGTCGATCTCACAACCTGCTTAAACAAAAGGGGTGCCGACAAAGGCAAAGGAAAAAGAGGAGCGTCAGTACTGAGGCCAGTACACGGCGAGGCTAGAATTCGGCGGTCCTCGCCTACAAAGGTATGGTGGACTGAGCGGCAGCGGCAGCATGCACTAAACAACCTATAGAGACTCGATACAACTGGCGTCAAACAGAGAGGGTAAGAATGACCTACTCGGAACCAAGCTGATACTATCACCAATCAAACCCATCCTGGTGTTTCCCCCTCGACACCGATCGAGGAAGTCAACCGAGGAACTCACACAGTTGGCATTTTTATTTATTCAGTTATAGTTGCGGCTCCTTACTAGTCAGGTTTAAATAATCGTCCTGAATAAAGTAGGCAGTGGGCACTTTTAGTTAACCATTACGTTATAGTTGCAACAATTACTAATCAGATACAGATAGCATGAGATAAACCCAAAAACCCGGCAGTTGTTGGTACTTTTATCAGCCATTCCGTTATAGTTGCAATAATTACTAGTCAGATACAATTGTCGCAAGCGACAACCAAACAAGCAATTGTGGGCAGTATTAGTTAGCCATTCCGTTATAGTGAAGCTGATTACTAGTCATTATAAGTCAAATTTATAGCAGTAAACTTTAGTTATGCTTGTCTATGATCGAGAAACTGTGCTCCAAGTCGTCCATAACCGCGGACACGGCTTTCAGAAAGTTTTAACCCGGCCGGGGTGCACAAATAGCAACACACACACGATCAACCTCGGAAAAACCAAATAAAAACCCAACGAGGTCTTCACGACAGAGCAATCACAAGATTCAGAAATATTTCAGGGGGCCACCCCTTTGAGTAGAACCCGCAACGGAGTAGGCAAGCTCCGAGACGGCCTCAAGGTCTGCGTCAATGGCTGTGAGCGACTGGGAACCCCAAACGGGGCTTGTCGACACCGCGTAATCACTCCGCTTACCTAAACAGTACAGTGTGCAGTACCTCGCACAATCGTAAATAAAGCAGTAAAGCATGGCATAAGTACAGGATAGTAGTAAAACCTCAAACTAGTTTGTGGCCCCAAGAAATAAGACGGAATCAAGCTCTGGCTAGGGGGGGCCCATATCTCCCCATATGTGGATAGTGCGATAAATCAAGGAACAGGTATCAAGTACTCGGGGTCTTACGGGACACAAGTGGGCGTTCGGAAACCAAATATTATCTATCACCCACCGATGCCTCTGCTTATTCAATTTTAGTTGTTAAACAGAAATTAAAGTGACGATAAGTAAAGCTAGAATCATCTCCAACAACAACATGCGGCAATACATCAACAACTGTGGCATTTGACAACACGCAACATTACTTGAGCAAGCGACTACGACGCGCAAGTCCAACTATCTACCAAACAACAGGTAATAGGATGTGTCCAAGGCAATATGAGGCTGCAGGAAATATCACGGGTACGGAAAACTAGAGCATCGCAACACAGATAGCAATAGATCAACAGGAGGGAAGTAAATACTATAAAAGTAAGATAGGTAGAAAGGGGGAGATGCTCGCCTGAAAACATTGTCGAAGGTTTTCCCCGAAGATCGGGGCGAAGCTCACATCAACTCAACGGCCTTATCCGCGAAGAAGCAAAACACTAGAAGAAACACCGGATGCAATATTTAATACTAAGGCAGAAGATCGGCATGATGCATGTATGATGCATGGCATGGCGAAGATGCGATGCAATTAGGTCATATTAAGTGGAACCGGGGTCCGACAATTAGTTAGGTGATTCAAGTTATTTAAAAGCCCCGCAATTTAAATGTTGTTTAGCAAGGCAGAATAGATCACCGATTCGCTACACAAGGTTAAATGAGGCCAATATGAGACTAGATTTGCCCGCATATGAGCCCCATATTTAATTATGAGGTGAATCGGCATAAGGCCCCCAAACCACATGATGAGATGCATGCATGAACAATTATTATGCGACCAGTTGTTATTATGTTATAAAATAGGGTTCGAGGAAAAAGGGTCACACATTTAGGGTTCGGCGATCTTGTTAGGGTTCCGGGGTTCGGGGTTCGACAGGGTCCAGGGTTCGACGGTCCGTTCTCGGCTCCGGGGTCGTTCTCGGTAACGGGGTAGGTCTTGGCGTTCCGGGAACCGGACTTGGTTCGGTGTCGGGGTTCATCGGATCTTCCGGGTCGGTGCCGTCCTTGTCGTCGCGCAGATCTTGTCGGTTCCCACGGTCGATCTTGCCGTTACGAGGATCTTGTCGGGACCGTGTACCGGGTCGGTCTTGGCGTCCGGGCCTCGACGTCGCATCCTGGGGAAAAGATCTTGTGGCATCCGGGGGCATCGGATCATGCTGTCGGTCTTGTCGTCTCTCGCGGGGTCCTTGGCGTTCCGGGAGGGCGTACTTGTTAAGCCGGTGGCGTTCTTGGCGGTCATCGGGTCCGGACTTCGCCGGGATCGGTCTTCGGTCTCCCCTGTTGGTGCACCTGAGGTTCTCGGCGGTCTTGTAGATGGACAACGGGTTAAGGTCTCGGCGTCGGGGTTGTGGGCGAACTTGGGGTGCTCCAAGTCATCCCTAAGGTACACAAGCGAAACCACCTGTCACAAACACACGAGCACGCGCGGACGCGCACATGGAGGGCGACAGGAGCGGCAGACGCGGTCCGGGGAGGTTTGGCGAGGTCGGCGGCGGAGCCTAGACGCGGCGGCCGGGGCGACGCCGTGGTGGGGCGGCTCGGGCGCGGGCTCGGACGTGCAGGGACGGTGACGGTTGAGCGGCCACGGACGGCGACCGGCGGGACGACGCTGAGGCCGGCGAAGGCAGACGCGGTTCCTGGCAGGAGGAGCCTGGGGAGGATGGGGCGACGGCGGCGCGCCGGGGCAGGGGGCGGCGGATGCGGGGCCGGCGAGCAGGGAGCCGGCCGCGGCGGCGGTGGACGAGCGCGGGAGCGGTGCAGGCATGGTGAGCGGCGGAGGCGGTGGAGTTGCAGGGCGGCCGCGGACGCGGTGCTGGGCGGTGGCGGAGGCGCAGCGTCGGGCGAGGGTGCCGCAACGGCGAGCGCGGAGGGGGAGAGGGGAGGCGGCCTGGCGGGGTGCCGCGGCTGCCTGGGGCGGGGCGGCGCACGGGAGGCGGGCGGTGATGGTGGTGGGCGGCGCGCGGGGCGCTCGCGGTCGCTGAGGGGGCCGGGGAGGGGCGGCGAGCGGAGCCGGCGAGGGTTGGGGAGGTCCGGCGAGCAGCGCCGCAGCGGGAGCTCGAGGGGGCAGGCGGAGGAGCAGCAGCGGCCAGAGGGATGAGGGCAGAGGCGGGGAAGGAGAGCTTCGGCGGTGGCGTGCAGAGAACAGAGAGGAAGGAGAAGGACGGGGCCAGGGGCGACTGGGTCAGGCGCGTGGAGAGAGAACGTGGGGAGGGGAGAGGGAGAGAGAGTGGGGCCGGGGGTGGGGGAGCGACGTGGTGGAGGCTGGGGCGGGACCCGCGTGCAGGGAGCCAGGGGGGGGGGGGCGGCCAGGCAGGGGCTTGGCAGCGTGCTGCACGCGTGTGTGGAGGTTAGGTGGGGCAGGGAGTGTGCTGTGTGGGGCAGGTGGGGTGGTTTTAGCATAGGTGGAGAGAGGGGGCCGAGGTGGCACTTTGTGGTTGGGTGGGAGGAGAGGAGAGGGTGAGGTGGAGGGATCTGATTGGAGGGAGTGAGGTGGAGGGTGAGAGAGGGTAGATAGATGGGTAGGTTTAGGAATAAAGGGTGGACTGGTTGGACCGATTTAAAATCTGGGGCGGTCGTTCGGGTCGGGCTGGCCCGTTTGACTGCCCCTACTAAAATAAATAAAACTTTTATTTAATTTAATTGGGCCGTTTGCAACCCGATAGCAACAAAACAAAATTATTCCGGAGACCCGGTGTTTGACATTTGAATAGAGATGGGGCGTCTGGAAAACAAATCGGGGTTTGGAGTTTTATGCAAACTATGCATGATGATGACGATGCAATGCACAAATTCAACGCGATTTTCTAGTAGTGGTTTTGCGGGATGCCACAATTCGACACCACTAACAATGGATCTCGCCCTCGAGATCCGCCTCATGGTACCGGAAGGAAGGTCGGCGTTCTCCGTCTTCTCGCATCATGTAGATCTTCGCGACACCACTAACAAGAGGTCGTTGATCCCGATCATCAAGAGAACACTCCGGAAAACAACGGACGAAGTTAAAGGTAAGGCCACCTCTAACTTCCATTGAAGGAGTAGAATCGCATCGATCCACTATTCAACATACAGAGCAAATGATAAGAGTAGTGGTATGGTCGCGACTCCATCCCGCACTCAAAGCATTACTCTGTACACGAATAGACAGATTATGCAACCAACCCTCGGATTCAGACTGAAGATCTCGACAAGCGAGGTTCGGATCAAAGGAGTGATGCAGAATCTGCATCGGATCTGGCGTAGAGGATGTCGTCACGTCGGGGAACACCGGATAGCTCAAACAAGGAACAAAGAATGGTAACACCGTAGACGGATTCCGCAGGCAGCACGAACACCGGATGGTAGAACACCGTTATCGAAGAAGGAAGCGAAACCCTGAAGGTACGACGGAAACCCAACCACGAGAAATCCTGGACTCGAAGAGGAAGGAGAGAGCAGATTCAAAACACGTCGAGATAAGAGGGGAATAGCAGAGGGGTAAGGAGTAAAATCAGACCTAATCAGAACTATCCAACCGATTTTTAAAAATTAGTTTTGACACCCTACTTCGGCCGTTAGCTAGGTTATCCTACAGGCTGGACTTGTGGGGTATCGCAACTGCTGAGCTCTGATACCACTCTGTAACACCCTCAGAATCGGACCTATGCAAGTTTGAGCAAAATTCGCCAAAACCCGCATAGAAACGATTCAAAGGTGCCCACCAGGCACTTTCGTGCGGGTGGAAAACGAAGTAATAACATTACACAACAGTCCTCGATGGGACCCACAGAACATATATATATAACAGCGACTCAAAAGAGTCAAGAATACAGATATACGGTACAAAGATCCAAATCATCTTGAAAGCATTAGAGCGTCCGACTACGGACAAGATGCAAATGGGGCTAAGAGCCCTGAAGAATAACCAATGGCGTCCATAACCCTGCCCAGGCCAAGCCGGAAGGGTAACCCTGCTAACGACGTCGATCTCACAACCTGCTTAAACAAAAGGGGTGCCGACAAAGGCAAAGGAAAAAGAGGAGCGTCAGTACTGAGGCCAGTACACGGCGAGGCTAGAATTCGGCGGTCCTCGCCTACAAAGGTATGGTGGACTGAGCGGCAGCGGCAGCATGCACTAAACAACCTATAGAGACTCGATACAACTGGCGTCAAACAGAGAGGGTAAGAATGACCTACTCGGAACCAAGCTGATACTATCACCAATCAAACCCATCCTGGTGTTTCCCCCTCGACACCGATCGAGGAAGTCAACCGAGGAACTCACACAGTTGGCATTTTTATTTATTCAGTTATAGTTGCGGCTCCTTACTAGTCAGGTTTAAATAATCGTCCTGAATAAAGTAGGCAGTGGGCACTTTTAGTTAACCATTACGTTATAGTTGCAACAATTACTAATCAGATACAGATAGCATGAGATAAACCCAAAAACCCGGCAGTTGTTGGTACTTTTATCAGCCATTCCGTTATAGTTGCAATAATTACTAGTCAGATACAATTGTCGCAAGCGACAACCAAACAAGCAATTGTGGGCAGTATTAGTTAGCCATTCCGTTATAGTGAAGCTGATTACTAGTCATTATAAGTCAAATTTATAGCAGTAAACTTTAGTTATGCTTGTCTATGATCGAGAAACTGTGCTCCAAGTCGTCCATAACCGCGGACACGGCTTTCAGAAAGTTTTAACCCGGCCGGGGTGCACAAATAGCAACACACACACGATCAACCTCGGAAAAACCAAATAAAAACCCAACGAGGTCTTCACGACAGAGCAATCACAAGATTCAGAAATATTTCAGGGGGCCACCCCTTTGAGTAGAACCCGCAACGGAGTAGGCAAGCTCCGAGACGGCCTCAAGGTCTGCGTCAATGGCTGTGAGCGACTGGGAACCCCAAACGGGGCTTGTCGACACCGCGTAATCACTCCGCTTACCTAAACAGTACAGTGTGCAGTACCTCGCACAATCGTAAATAAAGCAGTAAAGCATGGCATAAGTACAGGATAGTAGTAAAACCTCAAACTAGTTTGTGGCCCCAAGAAATAAGACGGAATCAAGCTCTGGCTAGGGGGGGCCCATATCTCCCCATATGTGGATAGTGCGATAAATCAAGGAACAGGTATCAAGTACTCGGGGTCTTACGGGACACAAGTGGGCGTTCGGAAACCAAATATTATCTATCACCCACCGATGCCTCTGCTTATTCAATTTTAGTTGTTAAACAGAAATTAAAGTGACGATAAGTAAAGCTAGAATCATCTCCAACAACAACATGCGGCAATACATCAACAACTGTGGCATTTGACAACACGCAACATTACTTGAGCAAGCGACTACGACGCGCAAGTCCAACTATCTACCAAACAACAGGTAATAGGATGTGTCCAAGGCAATATGAGGCTGCAGGAAATATCACGGGTACGGAAAACTAGAGCATCGCAACACAGATAGCAATAGATCAACAGGAGGGAAGTAAATACTATAAAAGTAAGATAGGTAGAAAGGGGGAGATGCTCGCCTGAAAACATTGTCGAAGGTTTTCCCCGAAGATCGGGGCGAAGCTCACATCAACTCAACGGCCTTATCCGCGAAGAAGCAAAACACTAGAAGAAACACCGGATGCAATATTTAATACTAAGGCAGAAGATCGGCATGATGCATGTATGATGCATGGCATGGCGAAGATGCGATGCAATTAGGTCATATTAAGTGGAACCAGGGTCCGACAATTAGTTAGGTGATTCAAGTTATTTAAAAGCCCCGCAATTTAAATGTTGTTTAGCAAGGCAGAATAGATCACCGATTCGCTACACAAGGTTAAATGAGGCCAATATGAGACTAGATTTGCCCGCATATGAGCCCCATATTTAATTATGAGGTGAATCGGCATAAGGCCCCCAAACCACATGATGAGATGCATGCATGAACAATTATTATGCGACCAGTTGTTATTATGTTATAAAATAGGGTTCGAGGAAAAAGGGTCACACATTTAGGGTTCGGCGATCTTGTTAGGGTTCCGGGGTTCGGGGTTCGACAGGGTCCAGGGTTCGACGGTCCGTTCTCGGCTCCGGGGTCGTTCTCGGTAACGGGGTAGGTCTTGGCGTTCCGGGAACCGGACTTGGTTCGGTGTCGGGGTTCATCGGATCTTCCGGGTCGGTGCCGTCCTTGTCGTCGCGCAGATCTTGTCGGTTCCCACGGTCGATCTTGCCGTTACGAGGATCTTGTCGGGACCGTGTACCGGGTCGGTCTTGGCGTCCGGGCCTCGACGTCGCATCCTGGGGAAAAGATCTTGTGGCATCCGGGGGCATCGGATCATGCTGTCGGTCTTGTCGTCTCTCGCGGGGTCCTTGGCGTTCCGGGAGGGCGTACTTGTTAAGCCGGTGGCGTTCTTGGCGGTCATCGGGTCCGGACTTCGCCGGGATCGGTCTTCGGTCTCCCCTGTTGGTGCACCTGAGGTTCTCGGCGGTCTTGTAGATGGACAACGGGTTAAGGTCTCGGCGTCGGGTTGTGGGCGAACTTGGGGTGCTCCAAGTCATCCCTAAGGTACACAAGCGAAACCACCTGTCACAAACACACGAGCACGCGCGGACGCGCACATGGAGGGCGACAGGAGCGGCAGACGCGGTCCGGGGAGGTTTGGCGAGGTCGGCGGCGGAGCCTAGACGCGGCGGCCGGGGCGACGCCGTGGTGGGGCGGCTCGGGCGCGGGCTCGGACGTGCAGGGACGGTGACGGTTGAGCGGCCACGGACGGCGACCGGCGGGACGACGCTGAGGCCGGCGAAGGCAGACGCGGTTCCTGGCAGGAGGAGCCTGGGGAGGATGGGGCGACGGCGGCGCGCCAGGGCAGGGGGCGGCGGATGCGGGGCCGGCGAGCAGGGAGCCGGCCGCGGCGGCGGTGGACGAGCGCGGGAGCGGTGCAGGCATGGTGAGCGGCGGAGGCGGTGGAGTTGCAGGGCGGCCGCGGACGCGGTGCTGGGCGGTGGCGGAGGCGCAGCGTCGGGCGAGGGTGCCGCAACGGCGAGCGCGGAGGGGGAGAGGGGAGGCGGCCTGGCGGGGTGCCGCGGCTGCCTGGGGCGGGGCGGCGCACGGGAGGCGGGCGGTGATGGTGGTGGGCGGCGCGCGGGGCGCTCGCGGTCGCTGAGGGGGCCGGGGAGGGGCGGCGAGCGGAGCCGGCGAGGGTTGGGGAGGTCCGGCGAGCAGCGCCGCAGCGGGAGCTCGAGGGGGCAGGCGGAGGAGCAGCAGCGGCCAGAGGGATGAGGGCAGAGGCGGGGAAGGAGAGCTTCGGCGGTGGCGTGCAGAGAACAGAGAGGAAGGAGAAGGACGGGGCCAGGGGCGACTGGGTCAGGCGCGTGGAGAGAGAACGTGGGGAGGGGAGAGGGAGAGAGAGTGGGGCCGGGGGTGGGGGAGCGACGTGGTGGAGGCTGGGGCGGGACCCGCGTGCAGGGAGCCAGGGGGGGGGGCGGCCAGGCAGGGGCTTGGCAGCGTGCTGCACGCGTGTGTGGAGGTTAGGTGGGGCAGGGAGTGTGCTGTGTGGGGCAGGTGGGGTGGTTTTAGCATAGGTGGAGAGAGGGGGCCGAGGTGGCACTTTGTGGTTGGGTGGGAGGAGAGGAGAGGGTGAGGTGGAGGGATCTGATTGGAGGGAGTGAGGTGGAGGGTGAGAGAGGGTAGATAGATGGGTAGGTTTAGGAATAAAGGGTGGACTGGTTGGACCGATTTAAAATCTGGGGCGGTCGTTCGGGTCGGGCTGGCCCGTTTGACTGCCCCTACTAAAATAAATAAAACTTTTATTTAATTTAATTGGGCCGTTTGCAACCCGATAGCAACAAAACAAAATTATTCCGGAGACCCGGTGTTTGACATTTGAATAGAGATGGGGCGTCTGGAAAACAAATCGGGGTTTGGAGTTTTATGCAAACTATGCATGATGATGACGATGCAATGCACAAATTCAACGCGATTTTCTAGTAGTGGTTTTGCGGGATGCCACAATACTAAACAGAGTGGTCTGGGGTAGAGGGATCTCTCTCTCTTCCCCTTCAGTAAACAACATTCTATAAACTAGGATCTCAAGGGTAGAGCCAGCAGTGACAAAGTGGTGCGCTTTCATGGCAGCAAGATCGAGCCTCTGAGGAGCCAAAACTGTATCATTTGGATAAACAGCAAGGTCTAAGGTAGAAAAAACACGTGCAACAATAATTCCCCCATAAATGGGTCCCTTAGCAGCTAAGCTACGAGCAATGAGAGAACCAAGATTGTACCTGGTTTCATTGTTGAGTGCAGCAGCTAGGAAGGCCAAATGACAGTTGGAAATATTGCTAATGTTCTCCCTACCGAGAACACTAGTGGCAAGATAATAAGCAAAGTACCTGATAGCTGGAAGTTGAATATTTCTTATCTTTCCCCGCTGGGCTCTACGGTCATCATCATTGTTTATCCCGCGGTAGAGCTCCAACAAATCCATGGGTTGAGCTAGTATCTTCTTCACCGTCCCAGCTGTACCAATACCCAGGATCTCACAAAATTTCTTCAATGTCATTGAGTAAGGCCTGTCATAGATTTTGAAAGACACATCTGGTTTTAACATGCTGTTAGAAAAAGAGAAACTCTCCACAAAGGTTTTAGTGAGTGTAGCACATTGCACACTCTCATCCTACATATAACTTGTTAGTACAACCCTCTGAACCAAGGTTAGAAAATCATTGAGAATCCTAGCATCACGCAAAAAGGTAGGATAAGGAAAGGTGGAAGGGTGCGCATCTCCCTCATCTCCCTCGTCCCCAAATCGCGGTGTAATGAGATCCTCATTGTATGAGGGCCTAGCTCGGGAGGATGATCTTGAAGGCCTTGTCCTTCTAGGTGCATCACTCTCAAATATCTCACCATAGGTGTGGTTGTCCATGTCCCCTTTTTTCTGAAATTTTTAGACAAACATCAAACCAAGTGATTTCCAAGGTGATAATTGATGAGAAACTACTATAGGAACTTGCTAGAGGGCTACACATGCATCAAAATGAAATTTCTAAGCATAGAACAAGCATGCAAGATCACACAACCTGTCACCTATAGCAGAAAAATACTCAAGATACAATCTACCAATCACAAATCTAATTGGACAAGCGGAGGAGGCACATACCAAGAAGCAATCCCTCCAAAAATCAGCAGCAAAGATGGGATGAGCAAGGAGATCGAAAATAGGGAGCAAGAACAACAGGAACTCAAGCTTGAGAAAGTTTTCCGATGTTTTTCAGGAGAGAGAAAGAAGATGGCTGGGAGGAGGCATCTTGGAGGGCCACAGGTGGGCCACACCCTGGCCAGGTGCCACCTGGGGCTGGCCGCGCCACCAGGGGGTGTGCTGGCCTAGGGGGGCCCTGGGCCACTCCAGGTGTCCCTCTGCCCCTTTTTTCGAGGAAAAATTTAATATGAATTTTCTGGGATTTTTCGGGAAACTTTATTTTTGGCTAATTTTCAGGGTATGAAAATTGATTTTCTCACAGAAAATATTTTTTTAGAAGAAGCAAAAGCAAACCAAAACCAAAACTATAGATGTTCTAAGACACTCTAACAAGCAATCAACTAGCAAAACCAAAGCTAACAAGAGAAAAAGCAAAGACTAGGAAGGAGAAAAGTAAAAGTGAGCAAATATAACCACAGTGAAAACATTATTTTGTTCATTAAAATCCTTTTGTTACCAAGGTTGATCAAGTCTTGTTACCAAAACAATCTTATATGAAACAAAACTTTGCATTCCACAAAGTGATTATGTTACCTCATACTTGATAGCAATGGTCCCAATCATAATAGTTTCAAAATTTTCTTATGGAATGGGACAATATATTTCTCCAACCTTGATGCTCTCAATATTTTCAATGGAATTCAGGCAGTAGCTCTTAGCAACCTTCTTGGGGAAATAAACAGTATGCTCTTTGTCATCAATATTAAATGTTACTTTTCCTTGATTGCAATTGATGACAGCACCTGAAGTATTAAGAAAAGGTCTCCCAAGAATAATGGACATATTATCATCTTCAGGCATCTCAAGCACAACAAAATCAGTTAAAACCAAGCAATTATGAGCCACTTGAACAGGAACATCCTCACATATACCAATAGGAATAGTAGTTGACTTATCAGCCATTTGCAAAGATATATCAGTTGGTATCAACTTTTCTAGATGGAGTCTCTTGTAGAGCGAAAAAGGCATAACACTAACTCCAGCTCCCAAATCACATAAAGCAGTTCTAACATAATTGTTCTTAATACACCAAGGAGTAGTTGGTATACCTGGATCTCCAAGTTTCTTTGGAACCTTACCATTGAAGTAATAATTAGCAAGCAGAGTAGAAATCTCCTCATTAGGAATCTTCCTTTTATTAGAAAAAATATTCTTCATCTACTTTGAATAAGGAGGCAAATTAATAGCATCGGTCAAAGGAATTTGCAAAAATAAAGGTTTCATCCACTCACAAAACTTGTTGTAGTGTTCTTCCTCCTTTGACTTGTGTTTCTTATTAGGAAAAGGCATAGGTTTCTACACCCAAGGTTCTCTCTTACTACCATGTTTTTAGCAATAAAATCTTCCTTAGTGTACCTAGTGTTCTTAGTGTGCTTCTCAGGTTCTTCCTCAACTTCCTCCTTATCAGGAGCATCATTTTTATCATTACCACTCTTAGTTTCAGCATGTAAGATCCCCCCTTTATAAAGGAAAAGGATCCCTGTGATTGCAATGCTAGTCCCTGAATCAATAGCTAGCATCCACAATTAAGATGTAATATCAAGAAACAAAGGTCATAATACGACTTTATAACCAGGAAAAAATAATTTATTACATCTTACATAGCTCATTTGGCTATCACACTACGGTGCAGAAGAATATAACAATAGCATGGGGTCCTTCATCTTCAAAATGCCACAGGCAGTCATGTTGGTTGTAGACTTGTAATACTAATCAATAAACTTCACTAACAGCAAACAAACCTGCAACATAATAAGTTACAGCCACAAGGGTCAATACATTTGAATTGTATTGGCAAGTTTCACAACTATGTAGAAATATGTGGATCCTATCATTACATGCATATTTGGCTAAGTAGGGTTTAGGCTCATTTGCAGAAAGCAATATAGTTTTATCCTATCTTTTCAATATAGTTTTGATATTTTGTCAAATCTTTCTGAACTTCTTGGAAAACTCCAAGTGCTTCAAAATCCCTTGTTGTCACCATCAAGTTTTACTTTGAGAAATTTGAATGTCGAGATCTTCCATAACTTTAGGCCTTAGTTGCTCAGTATTGTCCATAACCGCGGACACGGCTAAGTACTTAGAATTTGATCTTCTGCAGAAGTTGTACACTTTACCCACAAGACACAATCACATCTTGTTGCCACCAGTGGCCGCTGGATAAGTACTCACCAAGATGGAGTACTGGCAGATTGAGAATGTGACAAAGTCTTTCCATATGAGTCCTCCCAATACACAATGCTAGCTTGTCATCCAGGCACCAATGTAGGGATATATTTCCCTTACACAATTCTAGTCAACCTAAAGATGCCAATGCATCGGTCTTCCACTATGTAGTTGACTAAGCCAGAGCCCATTTAGCATGTGGCTGCACACGGAAGCCACTGTACGAGAAACATGTTCAATCTCTAAGTCCCTGGGTGGTTTTCTTCTAGTGCACATACAAAAAGAGATAGTCATATAAACATGGTTCCTTTTGTTGCCACCTTGTCCAACATCTTGCGTATCCTTTTCCACCCAGGTGGTTCATTGAGTACTTGTTTTATTATATAAAACATATATCTTTCCAACACTTCATATAATCATAACATGTATCCCATCCCATATATATAGCAGGGCTAAGCTTACTACAACTACAATGTTTCCACTAAGGGAGATATAAGGGTATCCTATTAGGATTTAGCATAGCATAAAATATAGTAATCCTTATCATGCATGTTACAAAAATCCACTAAGTGCAATGAAAATAGTAGGACTTGGATGATAGTGTCACTTGCCTTTTTAGTAGAGAATGTTGGTTCACTTCTTGATCTTGCAAATATCACACTCTTCTAACTTCACTACAATTTCAATCAAGCAAACACATTTTCAAACCAATATTCAAACAATTTATCACACATAAAATAATAGAAAGAAGGTCATGCATGCAAGCATGCAAAAGATAGTTTTATTTGCAAAAGTGGTTTCTACTAGACTCTAAACATTTTAAAGTTCAAAGTGGTCATTTACTAAAGTGGTAAAACCATTTGCAAAAGGTTTTATCTATAAACCATTTTTAAACCAAATCAATATTTTATGTGGTTGAAAAATGCTTTTAGCAAAGCAATATTCTTTAAAGAGTTCACCAAATATATTTTCATTCTCGAAACTTGGTTTTTAGGGTCAGAAGGTTTGAATCAAATCATTTCCCAAAGGTTTCACTCCAAAAATCATTTCTAAACCATAAAAAATATTTTATTTGACTAGAAATGAGCTAATTCAAGTATTTATTCCTTATCTTCACAAAATACATTTTTAAATCCATAAGTTATTTCCTAGGGTCAGTAGGTTCACAACAAACCATTTTGCAAAGATTTCATATTAAAATTATATCTGGAACAATTTTTATATTCAAAATAAGCCTACACAAGTTTATGCAAGTTAAACCAATTTTCCATAAGCAAATCATTAAACAAAGTGCATGGTTGCAAAGAATTTGTTCTGCTGAATCCATTGATATAAAATTTGCAAAATTTGGACGTGTAGAATTAAAGTTATGAATTTTACAAGTTTGCATATCAAACAGATTCTAATTTCTGTTTTAAACAAAACCTTGTCCACGTGGCGTGTTTCTATTGGACGGTACCGCTTCATGCGAATCATCCTCTGTGAACCGTTGGATTTCACTTAAATCATACGGTGCAGATGGACTCATACCCCTTCAGTTAGATCTATTCCTAGCCAGACGATTCGCATCGCACGGCTCACAGCAGCTCGACCAGTAACTGGCGGCGCTGGCGGCGACGACTGTCGGCGCACGCTCGGGCTACGGCGGATCCGGTGATTCAGGAAGCAAGAGGGATAACGGAGGTGCCTACCGTGCTCGTGGGAGTGTGGAGAAGCTCGAGGTGTGGTCGTCTTGGCGAGGGGCGCACCGGGGAGGCGACGATTGCTCGCCGGAGTGTGCAGCGGCGTCGGGCGGCTTTGTTTGTCGTCAGAGGTGAGGCTGCAGCTCGTGCCGAGGCAAAACAAGGACATGGTTAGATGTGTACTGTCCTGGGGATCTTAGGAGCATCAACAGGAAAGCTCGGGGCGGTCGGAGATTACCGGAGGAGCTCGACGGAGACGAGACAGACGGCGGCGACGCTCTGTGTCGTGCTTGTCGACGCTAGGGGACGCGCGCAGGCGAGTGGAGCACACGGGCAGGTGCGCCTGGTGCTGGCGAGCAAGGTTGCATGCTCTGGGAGGAGAGGGGCGGCTGTAGTTCTCCGGAATTGGCCGGGGACACCGTCGGAGACAGTGGCGGTGCAAAAGAAAATTGGGGCAGCCTGGTGGCTGAGAGTGGCTGGATTTTGGGGGGAAAGAGAGAGGAGGCGTGGGCGTTTATGTACACGTGATCACGGCGAGGAGTAACTCCGGCATTAACTCGAATTCATCGCCGCAATCAAGGGCAGCAACGACGAGGGGGAATTGTCGCGGTGAAGATGACGATGATGTGGCATGGGGCCGTGCTGACGGTGAGGGAGAGAGAGTGGGAGTGGGGCCTGCTTGTCGGTGACTCCGCGGGTTCTATTCTGGGTGGAAAAACGTTTCACTGCGGGGGGGTTAGTTGGGCTGGACTGGGCCTGGCAGATGGGCTGCTGTTTGTTTCTTTTTTTTATACAGAATGCTTTTTCTTTTTCCAATATGAATTTTTGTTTTGATTTTCAAACAAATAATTCAAACAACAAATCAATTCAAACCACCACCAAACTTTGTATTGATTTTAGTTCTGTTTAACATCATAATCCAAAGTCCAAAATAAAATAATTTTTATTCTTTTTAGGATCCATTAATAATTAAATAAATAGACCTTAGTTATTAATTTAAATAGGATTTGATTTATTTTAAAACTCTATTTGAAAACTAAAATAATACCAAAATCATTTCAGTAGGTTTTATTTGAAAATATAAAATACTTGGAAATCTTATTTAAAATAAATTAACAAGTTTTAGTGTTTATTTAAAATGGAAAAGCCTTTACTTTAATAAAATTGGATATTAATAAATCCTCATTATTTTATTTAAATAAACCTTTACTCTTTTTATCAAATAGAAATATTTTATTTTCAAAAGCTTGGCCAAGATTTAATTTGGCTCTATAAAATAATCCTTATTTATAATTCTACCTTTTCTTTTGAAAACCAAATCTTTTTATTAAAAGATCCAAAAATAATGATTCCAACTATTAAAACTTTCTTTATTAATTGTTTATCTTTGTAAATCCCTTTAGGATTTATTTGATCAAAATAGGTTTGGATGTTTCCAATTGGAATCAAAAAGTTTCTTCTCTCCCTAAATTTCAACAAAATTTTATTTTGTTTATTTATTTTTTCACATTTCAAAATTTGGAAAATTTTGGGATGTGACAGGCTACCATCCTTAAAAGAAATCTCGTCCCGAGATTTGGGAAGGCTAGGGTTACAAGTTGGCTTGAAGACAACTAGGGTACTACCACCCTTAAAATAAAGTCTCATAGGGTTACATTGATGGTTCACTTGACTATGGTTCAACACTTGATATCCAGACAAGGAATCCTTATTTGACTCAACTGAGTTATCTAAATCCTGACATCCACTTCTTCTATCTCTTCAAAGTTTCCATCCATGTCAATGTGGTTCACATGTCCTTTCTGGGTCACATTGTAGTCATCTCCATTGGCTCTTCTAGCATCCTTTTTCTTTTTCTTCTTTGGACAGTCTGATGCATAGTGTCCAAGTTCCTTGCAATTATAGCACTGCAACTGGCTAATATCTTTCTTCCTGAAAGTGTCATGTTGGTTCTGACCAAGTTCATCTCCATTGTCAGTATTATTTCCATTATTATCACTCCCATTGTTGTTGTGGTGATACTGATGTGGTTCAGAATCTTCCTTGCTCTTTCTGAATGAATGCTTCTTTTGTGATGATCCTGAGTGATTCTTGAGTTTATGCTTCCTCTTTCTGTTCTCAACTTGATTCATCTTGTTTTCCAAAATGGTGGCTTTGTCACAGAGTGATTGATAAGTTGGGACATAGGCAACAGCTAGATGCAGATTCAACTCATCATTAAGTCCTTCAAGGAATTTCTCCTTTCTCTTAGCATCTGTGTTAACTTCATCCGGTGCATAGCGTGCCAGATTGTTGAATTCTTCAATATACTCAGCCACACTGAGGTGACGCTGTTTCAGATTGTGAAACTCCTTTTTCTTCAAGTACATCACTCCAGGTGAGATGTGAGTTGCTCTGAATCCATCCTCAAAAATAGCCCAAGTCACATCCTCAAGGGGAGTGGTGATCTAAAAATTGTCCCACCATGTTGCTGCTGGTCCTTCAAGTAGAAATGCTGCAAACCTAACTTTCTCTTCGTTGGTGCAGCCAACAGTCACTAAGTATTTGTTCACTGAACGTAACCAGTCATTGGCTTCCATTGGATCAGTTGTTCCAGAGAACCTTGCAGGCCTAAGTTTCAGAAACTTGGTGAGCATGTCAAGTGCTGGAGGATTATTCTGATTGTTGTTGTTGTTGTTGTTGTTGTTGTTGTTGTTGTTGTTTTTCTGATTCTATATGAACGTGGTTATCATCTGCATCAGTTGTGTCTGATCTGTCATCATCTGCTGCATCTCAGGAGTGATGTTATTGTTTTGGTTGGGGTGGGCACGACGGGGAGGCATCTGTTGGTTTGATAGGAATAAGTAATGATGGATAGGTTTTAAGAAGTTCTAACACACAACTCAAACCAACCAAGTTCAATCAAACAATCAAACAATCAACAAGCAAGTATCCACTTAACAACTTATGAACTTAACTCATGAGTAGAAGGAAACAACAAGTTTTCTTGAAATATATAACTTAGTATAATCATACCTCATAGGTCAATATGATCCATACTCTAACTTGATATCAATGTCTTAGATAGTTGGTAGGAAATCTAATGTCTCTTGGTTCTCACTTGTAGTCCTTAGTGATGTCTAAGTTGAAGTCCTTGGTGAAACTAAAGTTAAAGTCATTGGTCATGGTGGAGGCTTTGTCCATCAAGTTGAAAAGGAAGAGGTCTAGAATCAAAACCAAAAGGTTGAGGAAGGAGTTTACAAGATTGTTTGTAAATAAGTTTTGGAACAAACACATGCCTTATTTTTCTAAGGGGTTTTGTCCAATCCTAGGGTTACAATCCTGCAGGAAACACAGTGCTCTGATACCATCTGTAAGATCCCCCCTTTATAAAGGAAAAGGATCCCTGTGATTGCAATGCTAGTCCCTGGATCAATAGCTAGCATCCATAGTTAAGATGTAATATCAAGAAACAAAGGTCATAATACAACTTTATAACTAGGAATAAAATAATTCATTACATCTTACATAGCTCATTTGGCTATCACAATACAATGCAGCAGAATATCTATATAGCATGGAGTCCTTCATCTTCAAAGTGCCACAGGCAATCATGTTGGTTGTAGACTTGTAATCCTAATCATCACACTTCACTAACATCAAACAAACCTGCAACATAATAAGTTGCAGCCACAAGGGTCAATACATTTGAATTGTATTGGCAAGTTTCACAACTATGTAGAAATATGTGGATCCTATCATTACATGCATATTTGGCTAAGTAGGGTTTAGGCTCATTTGCAGAAAGCAATATAGTTTTATCCTATCTTTTCAATATAGTTTTGATATTTTGTCAAATCTTTCTGAACTTCTTGGAAAACTCCAAGTGCTTCAAAATCCCTTGTTGTCACCATCAAGTTTTACTTTGAGAAATTGGAATGTCGAGATCTTCCATAGCTTTAGGCCTTAGTTGCTCAGTATTGTCCATAACCGCGGACACGACTAAGTACTTAGAATTTGATCTTCTGCAGAAGTTGTACACTTTACCCACAAGACACAATCACATCTTGTTGCCACCAGTGGCCGCTGGATAAGTACTCACCAAGATGGAGTACTGGCAGATCGAGAATGTGACAAAGTCTTTCCATATGAGTCCTCCCAATACATAATGCTAGCTTGTCATCCAGGCACCAATGTAGGGATATATTTCCCTTACACAATTCTAGTCAACCTGAAGATGCCAATGCATCGGTCTTCCACTATGTAGTTGACTAAGCCAGAGCCCATTTAGCATGTGGCTGCACACGGAAGCCACTGTACGAGAAACATGTTCAATCTCTAAGTCCCTGGGTGGTTTTCTTCTAGTGCACATACAAAAAGAGATAGTCATATAAACATGGTTCCTTTTGTTGCCACCTTGTCCAACATCTTGAGTATCCTTTTCCACCCAGGTGGTTCATTGAGTACTTGTTTTATTATATAAAACATATATCTTTCCAACACTTCATATAATCATATCATGTATCCCATCCCATATATATAGCAGGGCTAAGCTTACTACAACTACAATGTTTCCACTAAGGGAGATATAAGGGTATCCTATTAGGATTTAGCATAGCATAAAATATAGTAATCCTTATCATGCATGTTACAAAAATCCACTAAGTGCAATGAAAATAGTAGGACTTGGATGATAGTGTCACTTGCCTTTTTAGTAGAGAATGTTGGTTCACTTCTTGATCTTGCAAATATCACACTCTTCTAACTTCACTACAATTTCAATCAAGCAAACACATTTTCAAACCAATATTCAAACAATTTATCACACATAAAATAATAGAAACAAGGTCATGCATGCAAGCATGCAAAAGATAGTTTTATTTGCAAAAGTGGTTTCTACTAGACTCTAAACATTTTAAATTTCAAAGTGGTCATTTACTAAAGTGGTAAAACCATTTGCAAAAGGTTTTATCTATAAACTATTTTTAAACCAAATCAATATTTTATGTGGTTGAAAAATGCTTTTTGCAAAGAAATATTCTTTAAAGAGTTCACCAAATATATTTTAATTCTCTAAACTTGGTGTTTAGGGTCAGAAGGTTTGAATCAAATCATTTCCCAAAGGTTTCACTCCAAAAATCATTTCTAAACCATAAACAATATTTTATTTGACTAGAAATGAGCTAATTCAAGTATTTATTCCTTATCTTCACAAAATACATTTTTAAATACATAAGTTGGTTCCTAGGGTCAGTAGGTTCACAACAAACCATTTTGCAAAGATTTCATATTAACAATATATCTGGAACAATTTTTATATTCAAAATAAGCCTACACAAGTTTCTGCAATATCAACCAAGTTTCCAGAAGTAAATCATTAAACAAAGTGCATGGTTGCAAAGTACTTGTTCTGCTGAATCCATTGATATAAAATTTTAAAAATTTGGACGTGCAGAATTAAAGTTATGAATTTTACAAGTTTGCATATCAAACAGATTCTAATTTCTGTTTTAAACAAAACCTTGTCCACGTGGCGTGTTTCTATTGGACCGTACCGCTTCGTGCGGATCAGCCTCTGCGAACCGTTGGATTTCACTTAAATCATACTATAAGGTTCCCAACCTTTAATAAGGTAGAGATCCCTGTGTTTACAATGCTAGTCCCTGGATCAATAGCTAGCATCCATAGTTAAGATGTAATATCAAGAAAGAAAGGTCATAATACAACTTTATAACCAGGAATAAAATAATCCGTTACATCTTACATAGCTCATTTGGCTATTACTTTACATTGCAGCAGAATATCTATAAGCATGGGGTCCTTCATCTTCAAAGTGCCACAGGCAGTCATGTTGGTTGTAGACTTGTAATCCTAATTCAACACACTTCACTAACATCAAACAAACCTGCAACATAATAAGTTGCAGCCACAAGGGTCAATACATTTGAATTGTATTGGCAAGTTTCACTACTAAGTAGAAATATGTGGATCCTATCATTACATGCATATTTGGCTAAGTGGGGTTTAGGCTCTTTTGCAGAAAGCAATATAGTTTTATCCTATCTTTTCAAAATAGCTTTTGATCTTTGTCAAATCTTTCTGAATTTCTTGGAAAACTCCAAGTGCTTCAAATCCCTTGTTGTCACCCTCAAGTTTTAACTTTGAGAAATTTGAATGTCGAGATCTTCCATAGCTTCAGGCCTTAGTTGCTCAGTATTGTCCATAACCGGGGACACGACTAAGTACTTAGAATATTGATCTTCTGCAGAAGCTGTACACTTTACCCACATGACACAATCTCATCTTGATGCCCCCAGTGGCCGCTGGATAAGTACTCACCAAGATGGAGTACTGGCAGATTGAGAATGTGACAAAGTCTTTCCATAGAAGTCCTCCCAATACACAATGCTAGCTTGTCATTCAGGCACTAATGTAGGGTTTCAAGTTCCCTAGCACAAATCTAGTTAACCTGAAGATGCCAATGCATGGGTCTTCCACTATGTAGTTTACTAAGCCAGAGCCCATTTAGCATGTGGTTGTACACGGAAGCCACTGTACGAGAAACATGTTCAATCTCTAAGTCCCTGGGTGGTTTTCTTCTAGTGCACAACAAAAAGAGATTGCCATATAAACATGGTTCCTTTTGTTGCCACCTTGTCCAAAATTTGAGTATCCTTGTCCACCCAGGTGGTTCATTGAGTACTTGTTTTATTATATAAAACATAAGTCTTTTCAATACTTCATATAATCATAACATGTATCCCATCCCAAATATATAGTTGGCTAAGCATACTACAACTACATTGTTTTCACTAAGGAATATATAAGGGTATCCTAATAGGATTTAGCATAGCATAAAATATAGTAAACCTTATCATGCATGTTTCAAAAATCCACTAAGTGTAATGAAAATAGTAGGACTTGGATGATAGTGTCACTTGCCTTTTTAGTAGAGAATGTTGGTTCACTTCTTGATCTTGCAAATATCACTCTCTTCTAATTCCACTACAATACAATCAAGCAAACACATATTCAACACAACATTCAAACAACTTAATACACACAAAATAACAAAAACAAGGTCATGCATGCAAGCATGAAAAAGATAGTTTTATTTGCAAAAATGGTTTCTACTAGGCTCTAAACACTATAAAGTTGAAAGTGGTCATTTACTAAAGTGGTAAAACCATTTGCAAAAGGTTTTATCTATAAACCATTTTTAAATCCAATCATTATTCTATGTGGTTGAAAATGCTTTTATCAAAGCAATAATTTTATATTGTTCATCAAATAAGTTGTTAATTCACAAAACTTGGTGTTTAGGGTCAGAAGGTTTGAATCAAAACATTTCCAAATGGTTTTACTCAAAAATCATTTCCATATCAAATTCAATATTTTTATTTGACTAGAAATGAGATAATTCAAGTATTTATTCTTAAACTTCACAAAAATTATTTTTAAATCCATGAGTTGGTTCCTAAGGTCAGTAGGTTTACAACAAACCATTTTGCAAAGATTTCACATTAAAATTATATCTAGAACAATTTTTATTCAAAATAAGCCTACACATGTTTCTGCAAATTCAACCAATTTTCCAGAAGCAAATCATTAAACAAAGTGCATGGTTGCAAAGTACATGTTCTGCTGATTCCATTGATATAAAATTTGCAAAATTTGGACGTGTAGATTTAAAGTTATGAATTTTACAAGTTTGCATATTAATCAGATTCAAATTTCTGTTTTAAACAAAACCAGTGCCACGCGGCGTGATCTAATTGGCCGGTACCGTTTCGTGCGGATCGGCCTCTGCGAACCGTAGGATTTAAGTTACATCTAGTGGCTCAGATGGGCTCATACCCCTTCGTCTAAGTTCTAATCTTAGCCGCAAGATTTACATCTAACGGTCACAGACGCTGGGCCAAAGATTGGCGGCGCTGCGCGGTGGCGAGCGGCGGAGCACGCTCTGGCGATGGCGTCGCAGTGATTCCAGGAAGCAACGAAGACAGGGAAGTGGCTCACCGTGTTCGCGTGATCGAGGTGAAGCTCAAGGTGACGCTGGCTTGGCGAGGGGCGCACTGGAACAGAGGGAATCTCTCGCCGGAGTTGGTGGCGGCGTCGGGCACGCTCAGGTGTCGTCGGGGATGGGGCTGCAGGTCACGCCGAGGCACGACAGGGGAACAGTTAGACGCGGGCTGAACTGGGGATGATGTGAGCATCAACAAGAAGTGCCAGGGCGGTCGAGACTTACCAGGGGGAGGTCGCCGGAGAAGGGACAGACGCGGCGGCGCGTTGAGGTTGATGAAGCCGAGCTTCTAGAGCGCGCGGGAGCGAACTGGTGCTATGGGCAGGTGTGCCTGGCGATTGGGAATGTGCTAGCATGCAGAGGGAGGCGAGGGGTGGTCGTGGTTCGCCGGATTTTGCTGGAGAATGTCACCGGAGCAGCGGCGGTGCAAAGTCGATTCGAGGCAGCCTGGTGGCAGAGAGGAGGCGGTGTTTGAGGGGAAAGAGAGAGCGAAGAGGGGCGAGTAAATACGTGTGGTCACCGGAGGATTCAACGCAGGCATTAACTGGTATTCATCGCCGGAATTACAGCCAGAAACGGCGAGGCGACGAGGTCGCGAGGTTGATGACGCCTAGCTGGCGCTGTGGGACCTGCCTGTCAGCGAGGGAGAGAGAGGGAGTGGGGCCCTGCTGTCTGTGACTCTGCGGGTTTAAATATGGGTGGAAAACGATTCGCAATGGGGAGAGCTGGTGGGCTGCGTTGCTGGGCTTAGTGGGCTGCGTCCGTTTCTATTTTTTTCCTTTCTAATTGCTTTTTCTTTATCTATTTGATTTTCTATTTTGATTTTCAAACAAACAATTCAAACAACAAATGAATTCAAACCTTTGCCAAACTTTGTATCATTTTTAGTTCTGTTTAACAACACAATCCAAAGTCCAAAATAAAATAATTTTTTATTCTTTTTGGATCTATTTAATATTTAAATAAAATAGTCCTTAGTTATTAATTCAAATAGGATTTGATTTATTAAAATCTCCATTTGAAATATAAATAATACCAAAATCAAAGTAGGTTTTATTTGAAAATTAAAAACTTGGAATCTTATTTAAAATAAATTAACAAGTTTTATTGTTTATTTAAAATATAAAAACCTTTACTTTAATAAAATTGGATAATAATAAATCCTCATTATTTTATTTTATTAAACCTTTACTGTTTTTATCAAATAGAAATATTTTTATTTCAAAGGCTTGGCTAAGATTTAATTTGGCTCTATAAAAATAATCTTTATTTATAATTCTACCTTTTCTTTTGAAGATCAAATCTTTTTATTAAAAGACCCAAAAATAGTAATTTCAACTATTATAACTTTATTTATTATTTGTTTATCTATTTAAATCCCTTTACGATTTATTTGATCAAAATAGGTTTTGATATTTCCAATTGGAATCAAAAAGTTTCTTCTCACCCTGAATTTCAACAAAGTTTTATTTTGTTTATTTATTTTTCACATTTCAAAATTTGGAAAATTTTTGGGATGTGACAGGCTACCACCCTTAAAATAAATCTCGTCCCGAGATTTGGGAAGGCTAAAGGTTACAAGTTGGCTTGAAAACAACTAGGGTACTACCACCCTTAAAATAAAGTCTCATAGGGTTACATTGATGGTTCACTTGACTATAGGTTCAACACTTAATATCCAGACAAGGAATCCTTATTTGACTCAACTGAGTTAACTAGTTTCTGACATCCACTTCTTCAATCTTTTCAAAGTTTCCATCCATGTCAATGTGGTTCACATGTCCTTTCTGGGTCACATTAGGGTCATTTCCATTGGCTCTTCTAGCATTCTTGTTCTTTTTCTTCTCAGGACAGTCTGATGCATAGTGTCCAAGTTCCTTGCAGTTATAGCACTGCAACTGGCTAATGTCTTTCTTCCTGAAAGTATCATGTTGGTTCTGATCAAGGTCATCTCCATTGTCATTATCATTTCCATTGTTGTCACTTCCATTGTTGTTGTGGTGATGCTGATGTGGTTCAGAATCTTCATTGCTCTTTTTGAATGAATGCTTCTTTTTTGATGATCCTGAGTGATTCTTGAGTTCATGCTTCATCTTCATGTTCTCAACTTGATTCATCTTGTTTTCCAAAATAGTGGCTTTGTCACAGAGTGATTGATAAGTTGGGACATAGGCAACAACTAGCTGCAGGTTCAACTCATCATTAAGTCCTTCAAGAAATTTCTCTTTTCTCTTAGCATCTGTATCAACTTCATCCGGTGCATAGCGTGCCATATTGTTGAATTCTTCAATATACTCAGCCACACTGTGGTGACGTTGTTTCGGATTGTGAAATTCCTTTTTCTTCAAGTACATCACTCCGGGTGAGATGTGAGTTGTTCTGAATCCATCTTCAAAAATAGCCCAAGTTACATCTTCAAGGGGAGTGGTGATCTGAAAGTTGTCCCACCATGTTGCTGCTGGTCCTTCAAGTAGAATTGCTGCAAACCTAACTTTTTCTTCATCGGTGCAGCCAACAGTCACTAGGTCTTTGTTCACTGAACGTAACCAATCATCAGCTTCCATTGGATCAGTTGTTCCAGAGAACCTTGCAGGCCTAAGTTTTAGAAACTTGGTGAGCATGTCAAGTGCTGGAGGATTATTCTGATTGTTGTTGTTGTTGTTATTGTTCTGATTCTGTATGAGTGTGGTCATCTCTTGCATCAACTGTGTCTGAACTACCAACATCTGCTGTATCTCAGGGGGAATGTTGTTGTTTTGGTTGGGGTTGGCACGACGAGGAGGCATCTGTTGGTTTGATAGGGATAAGTATTGGTGGATAGGTTTTAAGAAGTCTTAACACACAACTCAAAAATAACCAAGTTCAATCAAACAATCAAACCATTAAACAAGCAACAAACAACTGTCCACTTAACAACTTATGAGCTTAACTCATGAGTTGAAGGAAACAACAAGTTTTCTTGAAAATAATAACTTAGTATAATCATACCTCATAGGTCAATATGATCCATACTCTAACTTGGTATCAATGTCTTTGGTAGGCAATCTAATGTCTCTTGGTTTTTCACTTGTAGTCCTTAGTGATGTCTAAGTTGAAATCTTTGGTGAGACCAAAGTTGGAATCACTTGAAGATGTTGAAGTCATTAGAGTTGATAAAGTCCTTGCTGAAACTAAAGTTGAAGTCATTGGTCATGGTGAAGGCTTTATCCATCAAGTTGAAATAGGAGAGATGTAGAGTCAAAACCAAAAAGGTTGAGGAAAGAGTTTACAAGATTGTTTGTAAATAAGTTTTTGGAACAAATACAACTCCTATTTTTCTAAGGGGTTTTGTCCAATCCTAGGGTTACAAATCCTACAGGCAACACAGTGCTCTGATACCATCTGTAAGGTTCCCAACCTTTAATAAGGTAGAGATCCCTGTGTTTACAATGCTAGTCCCTGGATCAATAGCTAGCATCCATAGTTAAGATGTAATATCAAGAAACAAAGGTCATAATACAACTTTATAACCAGGAATAAAATAATCCGTTACATCTTACATAGCTCATTTGGCTATTACTTTACATTGCAGCAGAATATCTATAAGCATGGGGTCCTTCATCTTCAAATTGCCACAGGCAGTCATGTTGGTTGTAGACTTGTAATCCTAATTCAACACACTTCACTAACATCAAACAAACCTGCAACATAATAAGTTGCAGCCACAAGGGTCAATACATTTGAATTGTATTGGCAAGTTTCACTACTAAGTAGAAATATGTGGATCCTATCATTACATGCATATTTGGCTAAGTGGGGTTTAGGCTCTTTTGCAGAAAGAAATATAGTTTTATCCTATCTTTTCAAAATAGTTTTTGATCTTTGTCAAATCTTTCTGAATTTCTTGGAAAACTCCAAGTGCTTCAAATCCCTTGTTGTCACCCTCAAGTTTTAATTTTGAGAAATTTGAATGTCGAGATCTTCCATAGCTTCAGGCCTTAGTTGTTCAGTATTGTCCATAACCGGGGACACGGCTAAGTACTTAGAATTTTGATCTTCTGCAGAAGTTGTACACTTTACCCACATGACACAATCTCATCTTGATGCCCCCAGTGGCCGCTGGATAAGTACTCACCAAGATGGAGTACTGGCAGATTGAGAATGTGACAAAGTCTTTCCATAGAAGTCCTCCCAATACACAATGCTAGCTTGTCATTCAGGCACCAATGTAGGGTTTCAAGTTCCCTAGCACAAATCTAGTTAACCTGAAGATGCCAATGCATGGGTCTTCCACTATGTAGTTGACTAAGCCAGAGCCCATTTAGCATGTGGCTATACACGGAAGCCACTGTACGAGAAACATGTTCAATCTCTAAGTCCCTGGGTGGTTTTCTTCTAGTGCACAACAAAAAGAGATTTCCATATAAACATGGTTCCTTTTGTTGCCACCTTGTCCAAAACTTGAGTATCCTTGTCCACCCAGGTGGTTCAATGAGTACTTGTTTTATTATATAAAACATAAGTCTTTTCAATACTTCATATAATCATAACATGTATCCCATCCAAAATATATAGTTGGGCTAAGCATACTACAACTACATTGTTTTCACTAAGGAATATATAAGGGTATCCTAATAGGATTTAGCATAGCATAAAATATAGTAAACCTTATCATGCATATTTAAAAAAATCCACTAAGTGTAATGAAAATAGTAGGACTTGGATGATAGTGTCACTTGCCTTTTTAGTAGAGAATGTTGGTTCACTTCTTGATCTTTCAAATATCACTCTCTTCTAATTCCACTACAATACAATCAAGCAAACACATATTCAACACAACATTCAAACAACTTACACACATAAAATAACAAAAACAAGGTCATGCATGCAAGCATGCAAAAGATAGTTTTATTTGCAAAAATGGTTTCTACTAGGCTCTAAACATTATAAAGTTCAAAGTGGTCATTTACTAAAGTGGTAAAACCATTTGCAAAAGGTTTTATCTATAAACCATTTTTAAATCCAATCATTATTCTATGTGGTTGAAAATTCTTTTATCAAAGCAATAATTTTACATTGTTCATCAAATAAGTTGTTAATTCACAAAACTTGGTGTTTAGGGTCAGAAGGTTTGAATCAAAACATTTCCCAAAGGTTTTACTCAAAAATCATTTCCATGTCAAATTCAATATTTTTATTTGACTAGAAATGAGCTAATTCAAGTATTTATTCTTAAACTTCACAAAATTTATTTTTAAATCCATGAGTTGCTTCCTAAGGTCAGTAGGTTCACAACAAACCATTTTGAAAAGATTTCACATTAAAATTATATCTAGAACAATTTTTATATTCAAAATAAGCCTACACATGTTTCTGCAAATTCAACCAATTTTTCCAGAAGCAAATCATTAAACAAAGTGCATGGTTGCAAAGTACATGTTCTGCTGATTCTATTGATATAAAATTTGCAAAATTTGGACGTGTAGATTTAAAGTTATGAATTTTACAAGTTTGCATATTAATCAGATTCAAATTTCTGTTTTAAACAAAACCAGTGCCACGCGGCATGATATAATTGGCCAGTACCGTTTCGTGCGGATCGGCCTCTGCGAACCGTAGGATTTAAGTTAGATATAGTGGATCATATGGGCTCATACCCCTTCGTCTAAGTTCTAATCTTAGCCGCAAGATTTACATCCAACAGTCACAGACGCTGGGCCAAAGATTGGCGGCGCTGCGCGGCGGCGAGCGGCGGAGCACGCTCTGGTGGTGGCGTCGCGGTGATTCCAGGAAGCAAGGAAGACAGGGAAGTGGCTCACCGTGTTCGCGTGATCGAGGTGAAGCTCAAGGTGGCGCTGGCTTGGCGAGGGGCGCACTGGAACGGAGGGAATCTCTCGCCGGAGTTGGTGGCGGCATCGGGCACGCTCAGGTGTCGTCGGGGATGGGGCTGTAGGTCGCGTCGAGGCACGGCAGGGGCACAGTTAGACGCGGGCTGAACTGGGGATGATGTGAGCATCAACAAAAGGTCCCGGGGCGATCGAGACTTACCAGGGGGAGGTCGCCGGAGAAGGGACAGACGCGGTGGCGCGTTGAGGTTGACGAAGCCGAGCTTCTAGAGCGCGCGGGAGCGAACTGGTGCTATGGGCAGGTGCGCCTGGCGATGGGGAATGTGCTAGCATGCAGAGGGAGGCGTGGGTTGGCCGTGGTTCGCCGGATTTTGCTGGAGAAGGTCGCCGGAGCAGCGGCGGTGCAAAGGCGATTCGAGGCAGCCTGGTGGCAGAGAGGAGGCGGTGTTTGAGGGGAAAGAGAGAGCGGAGAGGGGCGAGTAAATACGCTTGGTCACCGGAGGATTCAACATAGGCATTAACTGGTATTCATCGCCGGAATTACTGCCAGAAACGGCGAGGCGACGAGGTCGCGAGGTTGATGACGCCTAGCTGGCGCTATGGGACCTGCCTGTCAGCGAGGGAGAGAGAGAGGGAGTGGGGTCCTGCTGTCTGTGACTCTGTGGGTTTAAATGTGGGTGGAAAACGATTCGCAGTGGGGAGAGCTGGTGGGCTGCGTTGCTGGGCTTAGTGGGTTGTCCAGCTGGACTGCGTCCGTTTCTATTTTTTTCCTTTCTGATTTCTTTTTCTTTTTCTATTTGATTTTATTTTTTGATTTTCAAACAAACAATTCAAACAACAAATGAATTCAAACCTTTGCCAAACTTTGTATCATTTTTAGTTCTGTTTAACAACACAATCCAAAGTCCAAAATAAAATAAATTTTTATTCTTTTTGGATCTATTTAATAATTAAATAAAACAGTCCTTAGTTATTAATTCAAATAGGATTTGATTTATTAAAATCTCCATTTGAAATCTAAATAATACCAAAATCAAAGTAGGTTTTATGTGAAAATATAAAACACTTGGAATCTTATTTAAAATAAATTAACAAGTTTTAGTGTTTATTTAAAATAGAAAAACCTTTACTTTCATAAAATTGGATAATAATAAATCCTCGTTATTTTATTTAATTAAACCTTTACTCTTTTTATTAAACAGAAATATATTTATTTCAAAGGCTTGGCTAAGATTTAATCTGGCTCTATAAAAATAATCTTTATTTATAATTCTACCATTTCTTTTGAAAATCAAATCTTTTTATTAAAAGACCCAAAAATAGTAATTTCAACTATTATAACTTTATTTATTATTTGTTTATCTATTTAAATCCCTTTAGGATTTATTTGATCAAAATAGGTTTTGATATTTCCAATTGGAATCAAAAAGTTTCTTCTCACCCTGAATTTCAACAAAGTTTTATTTTGTTTATTTATTTTTCACATTTCAAACTTTGGAAAAATTTTGGGATGTGACACATACAGTGCAGATGGACTCATACCCCTTCAGTTAGATCTATTCCTAGCCAGACGATTCGCATCGCACGGCTCACAGCAGCTCGACCAGTAACGGGCGGTGCTGGCGACGACGACTGGCGGCGCACGCTCGGGCTACGGCGGATCCGGTGATTCAGGAAGCAAGAGGGATAACAGAGGTGCCTACCGTGCTCGTGGGAGTGTGGAGAAGCTCGAGGTGTGGTCGGCTTGGCGAGGGGCGCACCGGGAAGGCGACGATTGCTCGCCAGAGTGTGCAGCGGCGTCGGGCGGCTCTGTTTGTCGTCAGAGGTGAGGCTGCAGCTCATGCCGAGGCAAAACAAGGACATGGTTAGACGCGTACTGTCCTAGGGATCTTAGGAGCATCAACAGGAAATCTCGGGGCGGTCGGAGTTTACCGGAGGAGCTCGACGGAGACGAGACAGACGGCGGCGACACTCTGTGTCGTGCTTGTCGACGCTAGGGGACGCGTGCAGGCGAGTGGAGCACACGGGCAGGTGCGCCTGGTGCTGGCGAGCAAGGTTGCGTGCTCTGGGAGGAGAGGGGCGGCTGTGGTTCGCCGGAATTGGCCGGGGACGCCGTCGGAGACAGTAGCGGTGCAAAATAAAATTGGGGCAGCCTGGTGGCTGAGAGTGGCTGGAGTTTGAGGGGAAAGAGAGAGGAGGCGTGGGCATTTATGTACGCATGATCACAGCGAGGAGTAACTCCGGTATTAACGCGAATTCATCGCTGCAATCAAGGGCAGCAACCGCGAGGGGGAACTATCGCGGTGAAGACGACGATGATGTGGCGTGGGGCCATGCTGACAGTGAGGGAGAGAGAGTGGGAGTGGGGACTGCTTGTCGGTGACTCCGCGGGTACTATTCTGGGTGGAAAAACGTTTCACTGCGGGGGGGGGGGGGGTAGTTGGGCTGGACTGGGCCTGGCAGATGGGCTGTTGTTTGTTTCTTTTTTTATATACAGAATGCTTTTTCTTTTTTCCAATATGAATTTCCTTTTTGATTTTCAAACAAATAATTCAAACAACAAATCAATTCAAACCACCACCAAACTTTGTATTGATTTTAGTTCTGTTTAACATCATAATCCAAAGTCCAAAATAAAATAATTTTTATTCTTTTTAGGATCCATTAATAATTAAATAAATAGACCTTAGTTATTAATTCAAATAGGATTTGATTTATTTTAAAACTCTATTTGAAAACTAAAATAATAACAAAATCATTTCAGTAGGTTTTATTTGAAAATATAAAATACTTGGAAATCTTATTTAAAATAAATTAACAAGTTTTAGTGTTTATTTAAAATGGAAAAGCCTTTACTTTAATAAAATTGGATATTAATAAATCCTCATTATTTTATTTAAATTAACCTTTACTCTTTTTATCAAATAGAAATAGTTTATTTTCAAAAGCTTGTCCAAGATTTAATTTGGCTCTATAAAATAATCCTTATTTATAATTCTACCTTTTCTTTTGAAAACCAAATCTTTTTATTAAAAGATCCAAAAATAATGATTCCAACTATTAAAACTTTCTTTATTAATTGTTTATCTTTTTAAATCTCTTTAGGATTTATTTGATCAAAATAGGTTTGTATGTTTACAATTGGAAGCAAAAAGTTTCTTCTCTCCCTAAATTTCAACAAAATTTTATTTTGTTTATTTATTTTTTCACATTTCAAAATTTGGAAAATTTTGGGATGTGACACAGCATCAGAGACAAATATACTATTAGGATCTACAACAGGTTCAAGTGGTTCCTCAACTATTCTATGTTTCTTTTTCTTTCTCTTACGAGGACTACCACTATTTTCACCTTGCTGAGAGCCCTGCTCAATTATTTTAGGGTGTCCTTCAGGATACGAAGGATCTTGAGTGGCTGCACCACTCCTAGTTCTAATTCCATAAGCATGCTTATCTCCTAAGACATTAACTAGCTTATACTTTTGTACCTTAGCAAGTTGATCAATTTGGGTTTGAACCATTTGAAAGTGTTTACAAAGAATTTTAATATCATTAGCAGTTGTTTCCACAATATCTTTCAACTCATTAATAGCTCTAGAATTTTCCAATAAATGATTATGAACTTGTTTATTAAAATTACCTTGTTTAACAATAAATGTGTCAAGTTCCTCTAAGCATTGATCAGGAGGCTACCATAGGGAATATCACCATCATCAAAGTGGAGAGAGTGTACCTCAATAGTATATGAGTGGGGAATTGGCTCGCATAATTGACACGTCCAATTTGCATCACCATTCTATATCATAATTTGCCTCTATTCATTGATATATATATATATTATTATGGGGTATTACTTATGTCTTTTCCACTGTTTTTGCATGTTGGATGATTCTTGGAGGATGGACTGCCGGAGTCTGGATTCTGATGGAAAAGGAGGTGTTTTGATGTAATTTCGCGAAGATCAGAAAAATACCAGAAAAATATGGGAAAATTATATTTTCCCAGAAGACTGAGGAAGCCAGAAGGTAAGGAGAAGAAGGGCCATAGGGGGCCCACATACCCCTAGGAGCGGGCCCACCTGACCCCGCGCCTAGGGCAGGTGTTGCCCACCTGCCTGGCCTCCGACCCCGCCCTCTTTCCTATATCTTCCTCACGGAACCCTAATACCAGGGAGCAACCATAGATAGATTTCCGCCACCTCTGCGGGGCGGAAAACACCGAGAGAGAAAGATATCTCCGACAGATAGATTTCTGTCGAGGAAATTCCTTCCCGGAGAGGGGATATCATCGCCATCAACACCGTCAACAAGCTAGGCTTCATCAGGATCATCATCATCATCCACACCATCATCTCCACCAGCACCATCATCACCACTCCATCCCACTGTAACAATTGTGTTGTATATTGCTTTAGTTCTTAGGGGAAACTTTCCCGGTGTTAATTACTATTGTAGTTGAAGCTTGTGAGTAGAACCATTGGATTATTGTTTATGTTCAGATTGTTATTCATCACCATATCATCTTTGATCTTGATCCATATGATGTCTTGTGAGTAGTTCGTCTAGTTCTTGAGGACATGTGAGAAGTCATGTTGTTATTAGTGGATCTGTGTTGAGTTATTATTCAATGGTTTAGTATTTAAGTTGTGGTGCTATTCTTTTAGTGGTGTAATGTGAACGTCGACTACATGATACTTCACCATTTATGGGCCTAGGGGAATGCATTGTGTATTTGGCTACAAATTGTGGGGTTGCTGGAGTGACAAAAACCTGAACCCCCGTTAGGACACCTTTGCATAAGGGAGCGTAGGATCTCAGAGTTTAAGGTTGTGATTAGGTTTATATCTTAATTAATTTCCTGTAGTTACGTATATTTGTAGGGGGTTTAATCACAAGTATGTATTATTCCAAGTAAGGTCGGTACATTAGCATAGGTTCACCCACACAACACTTACAACACCAAAGAAGAGTACTCACCTATTTGAAGTGAAAGCACTTGACAAAATTCCCATGTGTCCTCGAGAACGTTTGGTCCTTATAAGTATTTCCACCGGATTGTCCTTTGCTAAGAAAGGATTGGGCCACTTGTTGTTTTTGTTCTTTATTAATTGCAATTTGTTTTGATGCTTTATCAGAAAACCACTAAAAATCCGTTTTCTAAGTATTTACAGAGATTTCCTGCTCCATACCACTAGTCAACACCTTCTGCTCCTCGTTGGGATCGACACTCCTATTTATCGAAAGTACTACGATACACCCCCTATACTTGTGGGTCATCAAGACTATTTTCTGGCGCCGTCGCTGGGGAGTGAAGCGCTATGGAAGAGTGGAACTGGTAAAGGAAACTTCTACTATGAGTATTGATTTTTGTTACTGCTTGTTACTTTGTTTCCAATATGGATAACCCACTTGGTTTTCTGTTTGGAAAAACTACTACCACTGCTAGGGTAATATATGCACCACCACCTGTTGATATATATCCTTTTAAGATACATACAAGTATCATTGATCGTGTTATGGATAATTATTATTTTGGGGATGGAACTGTCCATCCAGGTGATCACTTTCTTTTTATCCATGAATTATGCGGGTTGTTTAAGTGTGCAGGTATCACAACTGAAAAGGTGAAGAAGAAGTTACTCTCCATGTCCTTGAAAGGGAGATCTGAAGAATGGTATAAGTCGCTGAAGAATGTACAATCCATGGAATGGGAGGAGATGGCATCTCTCTTTTATTCTAAATTCTATCCTCCCAGTGAGATTCATAAGGATAGAAATATGATATATAACTTTTGGCCTCGTGATGGAGAGAGTACATCTCAAGCTTGGGGGAGATTTAAGTTACTAATGCTTAAATGTCCTATTCATGAACTCCCTAACAATATTATTATATTATCAATAACTTTTATGCTAGGCTTTCTCTTCATGATAAAGATTTACTAGATGCTTCTTGTAGTGTAGCATTCACACGTATGAAGGAAGAAGCTAAATGGATCTACTAGACCGTATTCAAGAGAAACACTGAAGCTTGGGAGAATGACAACAGAAGAAATTCAGGTATAAACTATGATTATGAATGCATTAAATCTTTTATGGGAACTGATGACTTTCGTGATATTAGTAATGAGTTTGGTCTTGATTCCCAAAGCATTGCCATCTGTTTTAAGTCCTTTGCCTCTTACATAGAAATTCCCAAGAAGAAGTGGAATAAGTACCATGCACCTTATAAATATGTTGTTAGTCATGTTCCTGTTAGAAGTACTCAAGTTTGTACTACTAATCATATTGTGCCTAAACCTCATGTTGATCAAGTTCCTTTCCCAGCTAAGGTAAAGGAGTATTCTATGATTATCTGTGCAAATAAAGGTACTAAGAAAACTGTGGAGCCTGATGAGCTTATTAATATTGAACCTATGGTAGCTATTGTGAAAGGCCTTGATGCTACAAATATAGAGGATGAGCTCATTGTCTTCTGTGAAGATGCTACTAATATTGTCTTTCATCCTAGTAAGGATAGAAAAGCTAGTGTTCATGTGCTTTCTGTTAAAATTGGTGATCATTGCTATTATGGTTTATGTGATATTGGTACAAGTTCTAGTGCTATTCCTCATGAGCTTTACAGGGAAATTATGCATGAGATTGGTCGACATTGATGTGGTTATTCACCTTGCTAATAAGGAAACCATTTGCCCTATTGGTATTGTAAGAGATGTGGAGGTTCTTTGTGGTAAGATTAAGTATCCTGCTGATTTTCTAGTACTTAATTCTGCAGCTAGCAAAACTTGTCCTATCATTTTTGGTAGACCTTTCTTGAACACTTGTGGAGCTATTATAGATTGTAGGAAGGAAAAAGTTTTGACTAAGTTTGATGGAAAGTCTTATGAGTATTTTTTCCAAATTTGCAAAAGCTCCTTGTGAAACCAGCTTGCCTAATAAAGATTTTAGGTTGGAACAACTTGCTTCCATTTATCCAATTTATGACCTTGGACTTCTTTTTGGTGACGGTAAGTATGCTCATTCTGATGATAGAGTTTTTTCCTGTGATAGTTATATTGTCAACTTTATTCAAAGTTCTACTGAAAGTTATTATGAGAGAGGGAAACATGGTTTTATGCATCTCAATAATGTTAAGTTTCCCCGTTTTATGTTCAAAGCTTTGAAGTTGCATATGTTTTGTCTTCCTATGCTAGTGGATTTTTGTTTCCACAATTAGTTTTCTCATGATACCCCCATGCATAGGAAGTGGGTTAGACTCAAATGTGTTGGTTATTTGCTTCTTGATGCTCTCTTTCACTTCAGATTTATATCTCCTCTGTGAGCATCTTTGAAAGTTTCAAGCCTAACTTAAAGGCATTAAAGAAAAGTACTTGCTGGGAGATAACCCAAGAGTTTTGTAGAGTCTTGGAAGTTATTACCTCTGTAATAACCGCTCCTTATCCTTTAAGTTTTGGTTTTTGTGTCAAGTTTAACTACTTTTGTGAAGTAGAGGAGTTGTGAAAAGTGGTTGTCGTGGGACATATTTGTTTGCTGCATTGTAAAAATTCGTGAGGGATCTCAGTACGTCGGATGGAGCTGTATTTTTTTGATATTGTTCTCCAAGTTGTTACCCAACTTTCATTAGTTCTGCGCTTTTTGATTTGAGCAACAGAAGGTTTTCAAAAAAATCAATCTTGACCTATTGGTCTGTTTTGACAGATTTCTGTTATCATTTGCATTTGCCTCTTAAAGAAGCCTTTGTTTTGATGGATTTCAGTTGAAGTGTGAACCTAAAGGTTAATTTTTTTTGCTTACACTAATGTTGCCATTGAAGTTTGTGTATTGCCTTGAGAGAAAAGGAATTTCCAGGAGAAGGAGAAAAGGAGTCTGCAGAGTTCGTCTTTGAATAGGTAAAAAGGGTGAAAACTGAAGGTTTGTGAAATCCTTATCTTTCTATATTTTTGGTGTTTTCAATACATAAGGCAAGTTATAAGACAGAACAGAGGAGGAATCGGAGGCCGGGGTGGTCAAACCTACCCCAGGCACGGGCCCTAGCTGCCCCGCGCCTGGAGGGGGTGTGAGCACCCCGAGATCCGACTCCGCCTTGTTTTCATGTCAGAACCTTCCTTATGCATTGAAACTTCGTAATATATAACCCCCCGGATCCCCCGAGGTTCGTGCATCGTGTTCTCGTCGTGTTTTCGTTTCAATCTATTTATGTCAGGAAAACTTCTCAAGTTTAGAGCACCATGGTCTCCGCCAACGACAAAGGCAAGAAGCCCGAGGAAGACGATCCTCACAAACTCAAGGAGGAGGAGATTTTGGTAGGTTATGAAGGAGACATGGAGGAGGACAAGCAACCGTACACCCGTACTACCATCGCAAGCATTGGATTGGTGGCAAAACCCACCAAGCTTAAGAGGACAGCACGGATGTCTACAGGAGTGAAACCTCCGCGTCATATCCTCGCTCCACGGACACTTCCTCCTTGTACCACTCGTTCTAACCATGCAGGGAAGGAACACTCTAAGAAGGAAGAGTGGAGGAAGAATAACAAGGATTGGGATCCTGGGTCCAAATTGATCATGAGCTGCATTGAGCATAATTCGGAATTGATTTGTACTCTGACCTTCGATATGGAGGATTTGAAGAAACTTATTGAAGAGATTATCAAGAGAACACCACCACCACCGAAGGAGTAATTCATCATTAGGTTTGGCATCCCCTTGGCTTGTCCCAAGATTTGGGGGAGTGTCGCGGTATCACCGCCATTATCTTTTATCTTTTACCTTTTTAGTGGATTCATATATTTGGTAGAGAGGTTATCTTATATGTTGGTTTTCATGTGGAAGTATCTCTCCTTTAGTTGATTATCTATGTATCCCTTGGTGTGAGTGCCTTTATTGGAATATTAATGAGAAGTTTCATCTTTTACTTTTTGCACTTCTTATTTTAGTCTGCAATCTCTATTATATGATGGATCTTGTTGACAGTATTGGCATCACTTTTGGATCATCAAGTGGATCTAAATTGGTTTTGGCAAACCGAGTTCTGGTCAGTAGCAATACTTTTTGAGGTTTGAAAGAAAAAGAGAAAAAGCTTACAGGTATTTTGTATCATTTATTTTCTTTCTTGTTGGCTCATAAGCTTAGAATTCTCTATTTAAGATCTTTTGTGTCTTCAAGGAAGATTGCATGTCTGGCTTTATTACTTGTATGTTTGCTTGTTTATTTCAACTCTCTTGCTTGCTACCCAGCCTTGCTAGCCAAAAACTTGTTTTGAGAAGGCATACTTCTCATGTTTCCAATCCCTTTGAACCAAAACCTTTACCATTTGTGTCCACCATATCTACCTAGTAGATTTTGCTATTCCAAGAAAATTCTTAAGCTTCATCTACCTTTCGAATTAAAAGGTATTTTGTTATGTGAAAATTAGTTAAAGCTCTCACGAACTTGATGGCACGCCTTATTTTCTTGCCCCTAATATACTTGAACCATTGTGCCATCGAAGTTGTATATGCTTGCATCTATACATTGGAATTAGCAGGTTGTCACGGGGAACGCTTTCAACATTGCACCTGTACTTTATACTCATTTGATATCGTGCTCTTTTTTCTATGGATGTCAACGGTGTGAAATAAAGAGGGAACTTGTAAGTCCATGGAGTCTGTATTTTGTGTTAGAGAAACACCTGGGCCGCTAGCCTAAGCCATGCCTAATCATGGTGGAAACTTGCAGCATCACCATAGTGAGCTATCTATGAAGCATCCTCAATAAAAAGCTATGCACATAGTAAATAAAAAGATCGCTGAGATGCTCACTATCTGCTTGCCTTGTCATTTTGGTTATGGGAAAGCTCCTCTACCATGTGAAAGGGGTACCCCATTGGCGGTTCTCTATGATAAACATGTACTTACAATGACAAGAACTTACCGGTGACCAAATTTGAGTAGCATTAGGAGTGGCCCTCATATTCAAGGGACATGAGATTGCCAACTTATATTTTGTCAAGCATATACTCCATCTTTGTGCACTTTAACCTTAATCATCTCAAGATGCCTATGATAGGGGCAATGAGGGCTCAAAGCTAGGAAGTACCATAATCTTTTGGAAGCTCTTTATGACTTGTAATCCCTGCTACCCTCTATAAAGGTACCTTTCTCCTAGTTACCAAGTTGAGTCAGTAAACCTACTTCCTCTCTATCTCCAGCAAGCATTTGAGTTGTTGTGTTTCAAGCATTCATATGGTGATTTATTCAATCATGTCCTCTATGTTCCTTGTTTGCACAAGACTCTTATCTACTGAGTATTACTTTGAAAGCCTTCATTGAAAACCCTTTTTGAGCAAAGAGTGCTCATGTTATAAAACCTCTACAAAAAGCTTTTTGTGAAACTGTTTGCCAGCTGTTCTCTAACCAGGAACAAAAGTTTGCCAATTCCAATTATGATATATCTTTATGCCTCTCTATTGTGATTGTTGTACTTGTTGCAAGCTAAGTTATATAATGGTGAGTTGCTTTCTTCTATGGGTTGTGCAATGGTAAGTGTGATGCTTCTTGTCCGTATTATTTTATCGACACTTCACTCCATAAACCTATGGACATGTTTACTGAGCTCAGTTTTCGCTTGGGGACAAGCGAAGGTCTAAGCTTGGGGGAGTTGATACGTCCAATTTGCATCACCATTCTATATCATAATTTGCCTCTATTCATTGATATATGTCTTATTATGAGGTATTACTTATGTCTTTTCCACTATTTTTGCATGTTGGATGATTCTTGGATGATGGACTGTTGGAGTCTGGATTTTGGTGGAAAAGTAGGTGTTTTGATGCAATTTCTCGAAGATCAGAAAAATACCAGAAAAATATGTGAAAATTATATTTTCCCGGAAGACTGAGGAAGCCAGAAGGGGAGGAGAAGAAGGGCCAGAGGGGGCCCACACCCCCTTAGGCGCGGGCCCACCTGACCCCACGCCTAGGGCAGGTGTGGCCCACCTGCCTGGACTCCGACTCCGCCCTCTCGCCTATATCTTCCTCACGGAACCCTAAAACCAGGGGAGCAACCACAGATAGATTTCCACCGCCTCTATGGGGCGGAAAACACCGAGAGAGAAAGATCTCTCCGGCAGACAGATTTCTGTCAGGGAAATTCCTTCCCGGAGAGGGGAGATCATCGCCATCAACACCGTCATAGAGCTAGGCTTCATCGGGATCATCATCATCATCCTCACCATCATCTCCACTAGCACCATCATCACCACTCCATCCCGCTGTAACAATTGTGTTGGATATTGCTTTATTTCTTTGGGGAAACTTTCCCGGTGTTAATTACTATTGTAGTTGATGCTTGTGAGTGGAACCATTGGATTATTTTCTATGTTCAGATTGTTATTCATCACCATATGATGTCTTGTGAGTAGTTTCGTCTAGTTCTTGAGGACATGGGAGAAGTCATGTTGTTATTAGTGGATCTGTGTTGAGTTATTATTCAATGGTTTAGTATTTAAGTTGTGGTGATATTCTTCTAGTGGTGTCATGTGAACGTCAACTACATGATACTTCACATTTATGGGCCTAGGGTAATGCATTGTGTATTTGTCTACTAATTGTGGGGTTGTCGGAGTGACAGAAACCTGAACCCCCGTTAGGACACCTTTGCACAAGGGAGCGTAGGATCTCAGAGTTTAAGGCTGTGGTTAGGTTTATATCTTAATTACTTTCCTGTAGTTACGGATGTTTGCAGGGGGTTTAATCACAAGTATGTATTAGTCCAAGTAAGGCCGGTACATTAGCACAGGTTCACCCACACAACACTTACAACACCAAAGAAGAGTACTCAGCTATTTGAAGTGAAAGCACTTGACAGAATTCCCGCGTGTCCTCGAGAACGTTTGGTCCTGATAAGTATTTCCACCGGCTTGTCCTTTTCTAAGAAAGTATTGGGCCACTTGCTGTGTTTGTTCTTTATTACTTGCACTTTATTTTGTTGCTTTATCAGAAAACCACTAAAAATCTGTTTGCTAAGTATTTACAGAGATTTCCTGCTCCATACCACTAGTCAACACCTTCTGCTCCTCGTTGGGATCGGCACTCCTATTTATCGAAAGTACTATGATACACCCCCTATACTTGTGGGTCATCAATAATTCTTCTATAGGAGGTACATTATTCACATCTTTAGCTCTAATACCTTTCTCCTTTAGACATTTCTTAGCTTCCTTCATCACTTCATCATTTAATGCAATTACTCCCCTCTTCTTTGGTGTTGGTGTTGGAACTAGTTTAGGCAGAACTGGTTCAGGAGTAATAGGCTCAAGTGTATTTAGCTCAGTTGAAGTACAATGATCATAATTCTTGCTTATTTTAGCCATTAATTCTTCAGCATCTGTAGGAGTTCTTTTCCTGAAAACACAATCAGGAAAGCTATCTAGGTATGTCCTAGAATCATCAGTTAGTCCATTATAATAAATATCAAGTAGCTCATTTTGAGGCAATGGACATCCAGGATGTGCATGAATCAAGGCACATAACCTTGTCCATGACTTAGGAAATTTCTCTTCTTCTCCCTGTTTGAAATCAAAAAGTCTCTGCAAAGCAGCATGTCTAGCACTGGGAGGAAAATATTTCTAGAAGAAAGAAGCAATCAAGAAATCAGGGCTATCAATGGAACCAGGTGGTAATCTATTAAACCAAGCCTTAGCTTCTCCTTTCAGTGAAAAAGGGAATATCTTTGTAACAAAGTACTTGCGCATCTTAAAATTATCAGAGAATAAAGCACTCATAGTGGAAAGCTCATTCATATGAGCCACAACACTCTCATTTTCAATCCCACAAAAAGGTTCTTTCTCAACAATGTCTAAATAGGATATATCAAGAGATAAATCATAATATTTATCTTTAATATCTACTGGAGAGGTGGCAAACTTAGGATCAGAGGAAGGTTTAGGAATAATGGTATGTCTCTCAAGGAGACTCTTAATAGCACTAGCACCATGTGTTTTTCGGCACTCCTCAACAAATTCATCAGTTAACTCAATGTAACCATCATTAATATCATATCTCTCTCTAGACTCAGGTGAGCTAACAGGTGTAACAGTGTCTTCACTAGGAGTTTCAGTATTTCCTAGACTAGCCATAGTAGCATCTAGGAAAGGACTTAATGAACCACTCGCATCAAGCACAGAAGAAGTAACATCATGAGTATCAAAAGCAGTTTCAGATTCAGCAGTAGTAGCAATGTGTGTAGCATGAGTATGTGGTGGTGGTGTAACAATCTTACTTATAACAGACGGTGAATCAAGAGCAGCAGAGACCGTACCTATTTTTGTAGTGGATTGTAAAATAGGAAAGTTTCCATCACGAGACTTACCCATGATGAACGGAGTAGCAGTGAACAATAATAGATCCAAGTGAACTTACAAATAAAGCTATGCTCCCTAGCAACGGCACCAGAAAATAGTCTTGATGACCCACAAGTATAGGGGATCGCAATAGTCTTTGAGGGTAGTATTACCCAATTTATTGATTCGACACAAGGGGAGCCAAAGAATACTTGCAAGCCTTAACAACTGAGTTGCCAATTCAGCTGCACCTCGTCTTTCTCATAGAAGTTTACCAGTAGCAACAGTTTTGTAGTAGCAACAACAAAGCAACAGCAGTAGTAAAATAGGAGCAATAGTAACAGTAGCAGCAAACATTAGAATATGAGCGTGGTAGGCATAGGGATGGATGGACAGGCGTTGCATTGACGAGTCTAAACATGTAACTTCAAGATCTAGGGAAATTGCAGATAAATAAGAATAAGCATCCAAGTACTAAACAATCATAGTCATGTGCTCCATATATAGTCATGCGTGCTCGCACTGAGAACTTGCACAACATCTTTTGTCCTGCCAGCCCATGGCAGCGGGGCCTCAGGGGAACTCCTGGCAATTAAGGTGCTCCTTTTAATAGAGCACCGGAGCAGAGCATTAACACTCTGTGAACACATGTGATCCTCATATCACAGCCATCCCCTTTGGTTGTCCTAATTTCTGTCTCTTCAAGGCCTTTGGATCCGGAAAATGATATGTGTACACAACTTGCAGATAAGATCACAAACAATACTATCATAATGATTCAATAATAAGTTCAGATCTGATATCATGGCACTCGGGCCCTAGTGACAAGAATTAAGCACACCAAGTTTCAACAAAGTCAAATAGCACTAGTAGAGATACTAGGCACCATGCCCTAACAATCTTATTCGATTACATGATATAACTCATCCAATCCCTACCATCACCATAGCCTATAGCGGGGGATTACTCACTCATGGATGAGGGAAACATTGATGGTTGATGGAGAGGCATTGGTGATGACAATGGCGATGATCCTCCCCAAATTCCCCGTCCTGGCAGGGTGCCAGAACGGAGTTTCTGGTTCCGAATCGCGGTTTCTGGTGGTGGTGGCACATCGGAACTCTTTCTGAAAAAACGTCGAACCTCCCTGAGTTTTTATGTCAGAAGGCATCTTATAGGTGAAGAGGGAGCTCAAGGGGATGTCTGGGCTGGCCACACCCCCTCTAGGCGCGGGCTAGGCCCACCCATGCGGCAGGGGAGTGTGGCCCCCCAGGACTCCACTCCGTCTCGTATTCTGGCTCCGTGGATCTTCTGGTGAAATAGGATTTTTGGCATATTTTCCGATATTTTTCCTAATAGTTGATTTTCTGCACAAAAACTAGACACCAAGGTAATTCTGCTAAAAACAGATTCAGTCCATGTTAGTTGTATCCAAATCGCACAAGTTTAGAGGAGAAACAATAGCAAAAGTGTTCAGGAAAGTAGATATGTTTTGGACGTATCACTTCCTTTCAGAGTCACGACGGCGGTGAGTCTGAAACATAAGGTCAACTTGATAAGCATGAAATTGATCAAAGTTGTCGGCCTTTGGAGAGATGGTGGTCAAGAAGACCATGCGCATGATGTCATAGACTGGCTGGAGATAGTTCACATAACTACAGGTACCCCAACCTTCAATGTAGAGAGGCTCCAAGACCTTAGGAGCAGAAGCTTGGGCGCCATGAACACGCCATCCATTTTCCCCTTACCAGGCAAGATGGGATAGCCAAGGAGCGCCACAAACTCAGACCATGTGGCGGAAAGCTGCACACCATTAGTCATCCACTTCAAGGTGCCATCGATAGGATTCATCTCCACATGAAGAGTGGTGTAGAACTGAGCAATAGCGGCCTCATCATAGTTCTGACGGTGCTCCATGATAGGAATCAGCCCAAACTTCCTGCGAATATCTAGAACTTTGCCAAAGTACTCAAGCTTGTCTTACATATGAGCCACATTGATGTGCTTCTGAGGATCAACAACGAACTTGGTCTTGGTGGTATAGATCTCAGCAAAAATCTGCTCTTGGCGACAGTTGTGAAAGAGAGGGTCCAAGAAAAGACGATCCCGTGGAACAAGATAAGGATCCATATGACGAAACGCAGAATAGGCCTTCTGAGACCACTTGGAGATCTTGCTCTTGGATTTATTAGGCCCAATAGTAGTGGCCTTTTGAGATGCAAGAACAGGCCGCTTCCCTTCAGTGGCAGTAGCACGGCGAGAAGCAGCAGACCTCTGACGGGCAGTCTGGGTAGAAGGACACACAACCTCATGATCTTCTTCATCAATCTAGGGAGGAGGACCGGTGGAAGGACGACGGGTGCGCTTGCCTCTACGGGAACCACCTTGCCCTGAGAAGAAAGAATAAGAATAGGGAGGGAAGGTGGGGTAAGTGCCCAAGTTCGAAAGGAGAAACAAAGAGAGATTGGAAAAATACAGTCAGTGAGTCATATACTGTGCACCGGAACTTTCGCTGAACCGTCGGAACTTCCATTGAAAAACACACCACCAGAAGTTCCGTTCGTGACTCACCGGAAGTACCGGTGAGGCCACGAACATGGCGGTTCAACAGGAAGAACCAAGGATCTTAGATCTAACTTGCACAAGTACAGATTCACACAAATGTATTGGACCAATCTACCCTAGAAAGGTTCCCTAGGCCTACCAAGACCTCCCAACAAGTTCTAGCCAAATAATAGCCTAGACAAGGGGAGCCCTAACTCAAGCAATGGAGAGTGCAAGATCTCCATTAATGGAGGGAGTTGAGGGCAAATACCAGAGTACATGGCGGGAGATCGATGTGGGGAAGGTTCCCGCGGAGCAGATATGAGAAAGGGTGGCCAGAGACGGAGGGGCCGAAGCACCTCCGCGGAGTAGGCGTTACCGGCGGCTGCTCCAAATAAGAAGTGGGTCTTGGAGAAAACTAGAAGAAGATCCCGTTTTTCATAAGGCCCACTTTATATAGGACAAAGAGACTCACCGGAAGTTCCGGTAAACGGCCGGAAGTTCTGTTGAACCGGAAGTTCTGAGCTAGGCGGAAGTAGCCAGGTCAGCAAGTAGTTCCGAAAAACTACGTGCTGGCCGGTACTTCCTGCAGCTGGCCGGAAGTGCCGGTGATGCTAGAAACACTTTCTCAGGATAGCAATACAACAAGGGAGAACTTGTGTAGTGAATAGAAAGGGCTTGAGGAAAGGAAAGGCTTGGGATAGAGAGCTCAAACTGTGAAGAACCGAAACAAGAAAACCAAAAGAACAACCAAGCACAAAAACACAAAGAAAACCAAACGAGAAACACAAAAGGTTCGGTGGCCGAGTCCACCTTATATAATAGTAAATGGCTTGACACCGCGAAGATATATCTTGGGTTCATTACCAACACTTATCATGAAGCTCAAATGGTCTCCTTTAGAGACTATAGAGTATGAAAACTTTAATGTGCGCATAATAGGGATAGTGTTCGTTCATAAGAGGAACTACACTCCCCCTAAATCCATGCCTACATACAAATAAAAATACACATGGAGACATGGGTAGGTGTGCAAGGTACTCAAGCCACATTGCTCGAATCTATGATATTTAGCTCATGCCTTAACTCTCGGAACCTTGCTTCATCAAGAGGCTTCGTGAAAAGATCCGCAAGATTTGCCTTGGTGGGAACATACTCCAAAGAAATGTCTCCTCTTGAAACATGGTCCCGGATGAAATGATGACGAATCTCAATGTGCTTAGTCCGGTTTTGTTGCACGGGGTTGTGAGCAATGGCAATGGCACTCTCGTTGTCACAAAGAGGAACCTTGTCAAAAGAAAGTCCAAGATCCTTCAAGGTTTGCTTCATCCATAGTAATTGAGCACAACAACTTGCAGTGGAGATGTACTCAGCTCGGTAGTGGACATAGACACACAGTTTTGCTTCTTCGAGGACCAACAAACCAAGGATCTTCCAAGAAACTGACAAGATCCGGAGGTTGACTTCCTACCCACTTTGTCACCAGCCAAATCTGAGTCCGTGTATCCAATGAGATCAAAGCTGGCTCCCTTGGGGTACCACAATCCAAATTTTGGAGTATGAACCAAATATCGAAAGATTCTCTTGACCGCCACCATGTGGCTTTCTTTTGGTGCGGCTTGGAATCTTCACACATACCCACACTCAACATAATATCTGGTCGGGATGCACAAAGATAGAGCAAAGAACCATTCATAGAGCGATAAAGCTTTTGATCCACATCCTTACCCTTAGGATCGAGATCAAGATTAACCTTAGTTGGCTTGGGAGTCTTAGCACCTTTGAATTGGTCAAACTTGAACTTCTTGAGCATGTCTTGAATGTATTTGTCTTGGTTGATGAAATTCCCCTTCCTCAATTTCTTGACTTCAAATCCAAGGAAGAACTCCAACTCTCCGATCATGGACATCTCGAAGCGATCGTTCATGAGCTTGGCAAAATCCTCATTAAAAGCTTTGTTAATAGACCCAAAGATAATGTCATCAACATAGATTTGGCATACGAACAAGTGGCCTCCGACTTTCTTAGTAAAAATAGTGGGATCAATGAGACCCACTTCGAAGCCACGGTCTAACAAGATCTCTCTAAGGAAATCGTACCACACACATGGGGCTTGTTTGAGACCATAGAGTGCCTTATTGAGCTTGTAGACATGGTTCGGGAAAAGTGGATCTTCAAATCCCGGAGGTTACTTGACGTATACCAACTCTTTCAAAGGACCATTAAGGAATGCACTTTTAACATCCGTTTTATGCAACTTGAAGTTATGATGAGTAGCAAAAGCAAGAAGCATACAAATGGATTCAAGGCGAGCAATGGGGGAATAAGTCTCACCGTAGTCGATGCCCTCAACTTATGAGTATACTTGGGCAACTAACCTTGCCTTGTTGCGCATGACTATCCCATTCGCATCACACTTGTTCTTGAAAACCCAATTGGTTCCAATGACGTTTTGGCAATCTTTGGGCCGCTCAACCAAGGTCCATACTTTGTTCCTCTTGAAGTTGTGAAGTTCTTCATTCATAGCGTCGAGCCAATCATCGTATTCAAGAGCCTCGAAGACTTTCTCTGGTTCCACATGAGAGATAAAAGCATGGTGAGAGCTAAAAGACGCTAATTGCCTCCTAGTAGTGGAACCTCTATTGAAATCTCCATAAACATTATCAAGGATATGGCCATCTCGAACAAGCTTGGCAAGACGATAGGCTTGACAGCGGGCTTGAGCTTCAATATGAGATTCTTGGGAAACCACTTGGTAATTTCCACCATTTGAGTCCCCGCCTTGACTATAAGCACGAACACAAGGATCATCTTCATCAAATCTCCACCTTGGGAGAGTCATCATTTGGATTAGAGCCTTGATCAACATTAGCTTGCCCTTGTTATTGACGAGCTTGACCTTGGGAGATGTCTTGAGAAGGAGCCCCATCTTGGGGAGGTAGATTTTGTTGATGAAGAGCTTGAGATTCGGGGCTCGGAGAGTCATGAGCATGAGGAGCTTTGGAAGAGCATAAGGGATCGCCAAAATAGTGGGTCCTTGAGGGGCAAGATGATCCTGTGAGAGTGAGGGCTCTACTTGAGTAGATCTTGATCCTTCTCCTTCGTCCCCAAGGGGATCCTCAATGGGGAGGTGGAAACCCACACCCATTCTTCTTATGGCCTTACGAGGAATTTCATCACTTGGATCAGAACACCGTCTTGCCTAACAAGGGAATCATGGTATTCATCAAACTTCACATTGCTCGTCTCTTCAACTCTTCCATTGGCTTTATTGTACACTCTATAAGCATGGGACTGATTTGAGTATCCAACAAAAATCCCTTATTGTGCCTTGGATTCAAACTTGGACAAACAAACTCCTTTCTTGAGAATATAGCACTTACAACCAAACACTCGAAAGTAGGTAACATTGGGATTTTTCCCGGTGAGCAGCTCATAAGGGGTCTTGTTCTTTTTCTTGCGAAGGTAGAGCCGGTTGGTTGCATGACAAGCGGTGGAGATGGCCTTGGCCCAAAAGTTGTATGGAGACTTGAATTCATCTAGCGTAGACCGAGCCACATCCATCAAAGTGCGATTCTTCCTTTCGGCAACACCATTTTGTTGAGGGGTATAAGGAGTGGAGTATTGATGCTTGATGCCTTCATCACTAAGAAACTCATCCAAGGTATAGTTCTTGAACTCGGTGCCATTGTCACTTCGAATGGAGAGAATGGTTGCATTCTGTTTCCTTTGAACTTCATTGGCAAAGTCGATGACGGTTTGTTGAGTCTCACTCTTGTACTTGAAGAAGAACACCCAATTGTATCTTGATAAATCATCCACAATAACCAAACAATAATTCTTTCCTCCAAGACTATCATGAGAAGGAGGCCCAAAGAGGTCCATGTGCAAGAGCTCCAAGCATCTTTCCATGGTGATTTGATTGAGAGCTTTGTGAGGAGTTTCATGCATATTCCCTTCAATACAAGCCCTACAAACACAATCTTTGGCAAAAGAAACATTGTTAAGACCAAGGATGTGGCCCTCAGAGTGAAGTCTTTGCAAAGTTCTCATGTTAACATGGGATAGGCGACGATGCCACAACCAGACCTTGTCGGCTTTAGCATAGAGACATAGAGCATGAGGAGTGGTGGTCCCCGAAAAGTCCACCACACATAAGTCATGCTCTATATACCCTACGAAAGCTACCTTGAGAGACTTGCTCCACATGAGGACCACGGAATGCTCATTGAAGAAAGAAGAGAGACCCATAATGGCAAGAGCACGAACTGAAAGTAAATTGTAACCAAGGGTTTTGACAAGCATGATGTCAACCAAGGATACATCCGAGGTTACCACCACTTTGCCAAAACCCAATACCTAAGAACTTGTTTTATCACCGTAGGAGACCATGGTATTGCCAATATTTGGCCTTATATCCATCATGATAGACTTGCTTCCGGTCATATGACTTGTGGCGCCGCTATCAAGCACCCATTTTGCTCCACCGGAAGCATTGTCCTACAAGAAAATCAAGCTTTCGTTTTAGGTACCCATTTAGTAATGGGTCCCCTTTTGTTAGTAACAAGAGTCTTTGGCACCCAAATGGCCCAATGATAATCATGCGTGTAAGAAGTTCCAACATATCTAGCATATACATGACTATCATAGGACTTGAAAAGAATATAAGAGGGATTTTTATTTCCGGCAAAGTTGTCACTTAGCAAGATGGTTGGACCATTAGAAGGTCCTTGAGCCATGCCCTTGTTCTTTTTCTTCTTGTTGTTCTTCTTCTTATTATTATTATTATTATTAGTCTTGGCAAGTTGATCCTCCAACGCCTTGTTCTCCTCAATGAGATGCTCATGCTTGAAATAAGGGTTAGAAGTGCTAGACAAGTCTATAATTTGCACATCGGAAGACTTAGCATGTTCACACGTTAGTTGAGTTTGAAGTTGTTCATGGTCTTCAAAAAGACTAGATAATTTTCTCTCCAAGGATTTGTGTTCCTCTTTGAGTTTCTCAAGATCTTCTCGAGTCCTATCATGACCAACACCATACTCAACTTTCTCTTTCTTAAGCACCTTAACCAAAGCTAGAGCATGATCACGTTCTTTAGTGAGAGAGAGCACATGGTGCTGTTATGATCATCTACAAGTTTAGACACATTTTCCTCAAGATTAATTCTCATATTTTGTTCATCCTCAAGACTTTGAGTGAGAGAAGCAATTTCATCGGCGACATCTCTTTCATTTTTACTTAACAAGTTAAGAAGTTCTTCCTTTTCATCTAAAGCATCCCTAGAATTGTCAAGTTGTGCAAGCAAGGAATAAAAGCAAGTTTTAGTTTCTTCATCCAAGGTAGCAATAAACTCACACATGTCTATCATATCTTTCTTTATATCTAGACCTACAAGATCAAGAGAAGAAGGCTCACTAGAGATGGGTTGAGGAGTGGGTTTAGATGTTACCTTGGTGGCCTTGGCCATGAGACACTTTTGGTTGGAGGATATGATGTTTTCATTTGGTGAGTCAAAGAGGGACAATCGTGGAGTAGAGGTAGTGGCAATAGCAGCAACTCCCACAATCTCTCTGCCTTGGACTTCATCATCTTCATCTGTGTCCGAAAGGTATTCTTCATGGACCACTATATCTCTTTCCTTGTTGGCTACATTCTTGACGGCATAGTTCTTGTTCAAAGGATGAGGAGGCCTTGACTTGATCTTGCGAATGAGATGACCACCATTGTCTTCACGGTTCTCAAAGGGACACTTGGCCACAAAGTGACTCTTGTCATTGCAATTATAGCATGACCTTGCCTTAGGAGACTTGTTGGATGAGTTCAATATTGGGTTGTCCCTTGACCTTGACTTGATGCCGGACTTGTTCCAAAAGGCTCTTGATGCAAGAGAAAGATGTTCGTTGAAGGCACACTTGAGGTCCTCTTGAGACCACTCACTTGATGTATCATCATCATAAACTTCAATAGCCTTGGCCTTCAATGCAAGATTCACTTTTGTCGATCCAATAGCCCTAGCACGGGCGGACTCCGCATTCTTCTTGGCAATGGTCATAGAAATCACTTCACTCAAGACTTCTTGGGAGGTAATTAGGTGAAAGTTGGTTCTTCCCTTAATGGAGTTGAGATTTTGTTCTTCAAATGGAAGAAGAGCTTTAATGAACTTCCTCTTCATGAACTTGTCATCAACATAGGTGGCACCAAGATCCCTCATAGTGCAACAAAGGACCTTGAGCCGCCTAAACATGTCTTCGGGAATCTCATCATCTTGTATAGCAAAACTAGCGCACTCGTTGTTGACTTCATCAAACTGTAGCTTTGAATGCTTGCATTCCCAACAAATAGCTCGGTGAGCTGATCCCATGCTTCCTTGGCGGTGTTGAATTGGCGAATGTGAGGAAAGTCCTTGGGAGTATAGGCCTTTTGAATCATTCCCAAAGATGTGGTATTGAGTTTCTTGTCCACCACTTCACCTCGAGTCAACTTCTTTGGGTCATATGGAGAGAACCCATCCTCCACAATCCTCATTAAATCAACAGAAGAGCTGGAAATATGTGAGCGCATGCATTAGATATTGCCAATTGGCGAAATTTTAAGTATCTAGAATATGTGGTGCTCCTTGAGGAATTATGTGTGGCATGGGAATGGGTGGATCCGAAGTGTACTTCGACGGCGCGGGCACCGCCGAGTAGTCCTTTCCTCCACTTTCCTCTTTGGAAGTTGAGTCTTCGGGCTCCTCGGTGTTCTCGCTTGGAACCTTGGTAGATGTTTGAGCAACAAAACCAAGTCCCAAGTGAGTGGTGACGGCCGCGGGATTCACCCCAGGGGCGGTCACGGGAACGGTGGGAGAAATCTCGGTGGTTTGGGGTGTGGTCAGAGAAACTGATACGTCGGAAACGTATCTATAATTTTTGATGATCCATGCTTGTTTAGTATCTACTTTGCTTTACTTGTCTATGTTTTGAGGTGATTTTTACATGTTTTCTGGTACTAACCTATTAAGAAGTTGCAACAGTGCCAGATGCATGTTTTCTGTTGTTTTTGGTTTCAGAAAAGTTAGTAAAGAAATATTCTCGGAATTGGACGGGACAAATATCAAAGTCAATTACTTTCCATGGGGAACAAGAAGACCAGAGGGGAGAAAAAGAGGCCAGCCCGGGCGGCCAGACCCACCCCAGGCGCGGGTGGGCCCCACCCCGCGCCTGGCTAGGGATTGGCGCCCCTGGTCGCCGCCTCGGCCCCCCCCTTCGCCTATAAAAATCCTCCGATGCAGAAACCCTAAGCACCCGATCAAATATCCACGAAACCGTCTGTAGCCGCCGCCACCATCATCCCTAGATCGGGGGGATCTTAAGTTCTTCCCGGCACCCTACCGGAGGGGAGATCATCCCGGAGGCCTTCTCTCCGGTATGATGCGTGAGTAGTTCCACCTTGGACTATGGGTCCATGTAGTAGCTAGATGGTTGTATCTCCTCCTTTATGCTTTCATGTATAGATCTTGTGAGCTCCGTTCATGATCAAGATCTAATCTATTTGTAATCATGCATGTTGTGTTTGCGGGGATCCGATGGATATTGAGATTATTATGTTGGTTTGATTAATGGTTTTGTCTTTATGATTCTATCATGTCTGTGTTGTTTGTGATCTTGCATGCTCTCCGTTGTTAGTAACTATCTTGGCCAAGTAGTTGCTAGTGACTCCAAGAGGGGGTATTTATGCTCGATGGTGGGTTCATGCCTCTAGTTTCCAAGGGGAGTGACAGATATCTCTTCGGTTGTAGATGTGTTGTTGCTACTAGGGAGAAAACAATGGTATCTTGTTCATGGAACATGTGGACTGTTTACCTTACACACTTTGCTTAAAGCAGTTGTATGTTGCTTGCAACTTAATACTGGAGCGGGTTCGGATGATAATCTGAAGGTGGACTTCTAGTCATAGATGCAGTTGGATGGCGGTCTATGTATCTTGTTGTATTGCCCAAACGAATATCATAGGATCTTTCTGACTTGTAATTGCATTGTTATGCCTTTCTCAGTTCCTGTCAATTGCCCTGCTATAATTTGTTTACCCTTCATCCCATGTTGTTTATATAAGGAGAGCACCTCTAGTGAACTATGGACCCCGGTCCAATATTTACCATTGATACATCTTCCACTGTTACTTTTTTACTTGTTGCAAACCATTACCTTCCACACCATACGTTTAATACTTTGTTACAGCAAACCGGTGAGCTTGACAACCTCACTGATTCGTTGGGGAAAAGTCTTGAGTTTGTGTTGTGCAGGTCTCCGCGTTGCTTGAAACACCTGTGTGACGTTTCCTTCCTCCTACTAGTTTGATAACCTCGGTCTCAACTGAGGGAAAACTTGTTGCTTGCTGCTTTACACCTTGCTCTTGGGGTTCCCAACAGGCTCCACATCAACTGAGCCATCAACAAGTTTTCTTGCTCCATTACCGGGGAGGCTAAGGACGTCTTCACAAGGGGAGTCCTTCACTTCCTTTCTCTTTACTTTGTTTTTAGTTTGCTTTGTTTCTTTTGCTTGTTTTTGTTTGCCTCTTTCCAAAAAAAAAAATTGTCTAGTTTGGTTTGCTTGAAAACACAAAAAAATTAGTTCCTGCTCTAGTTGCCACCTTGCTCTAGCTCACCATGTTGCTCCCCAAGTTCGCCCTGAAAGATCTTGCAATAGGTAGTGGCTCCATAATTGGGAAATATAATATTTAAGAATTCTTTAACTATGTTAGCAAGCATGAAGATATTGAGGAAAAATATATAGCAGAGCTTGCTCCTAATTATGAGATTTCTGCAGTTTCTTTAGTTCATATGTTGGAGGCTAGGTTTGTTAGCCTTAACCCCTTCATACAATTCTTGTTCCTAAAACTAAAAGAAGAAAATAATGTTGAAAAAAGAGAATTCATCCTTGAAACTTTATCAAAAGAATTTCATGATGTTATTAGGGAGGCCAAAAAGGTTTTTGAGCGTTTCAATATGCTAGGATCAAGTGTAGATGTTGTGGGTATTTCTGATAAAACTAAGCCTAGAGAAGAATTTAAGATACCCATACCCTTTAAGCTTGTTGGAATGCATGAAGCCTTTGAAAAGAATTTTGATTGGATTGCTCCTGAAAATCTTTTTGATGAAAGCAATAGACCAAAGAGAGATGACAAGGGATCCTACAAAACCCATTTGGATGAGATACTTTTCATAGTTGAAGGTTTTGCAAGTATGAGTGTTAATGCTTCTTCATTTGAAAATACTTGATTTTTCTTGCTTCTTGTGCCTAACTTAAAGGCGTTAAAGAAAATTACTTATTGGGAGATAACCCAAGAGTTTCCTTAAGTCTTGGAAGTTATTAATTCTGTAATTACCTCTCCTTATCCTTTTTGTTTGTTTTTTGTGCCAAGAATGACCTCTAATGAGAGGGAAGTAAGATTTGGGGAGTTGCTGTCCCGAAACAGATTTCTATCCTCCACCAAAAAAAATTGTGAGGAGTCTTTATAACTCGGATTGAGCTGAAAAATTTACGAATAAATCCCTATGTTAGATAACTTTTGTTAGTTCAACACTTTTTGATTTGACCAACAGAAGATGTTCAAAAAAATCTGTTTCTACCCGCTGGTCTGTTTTGACAGATTTCTGCCATTATTTGCATTTGCTTCTTATTGATTCCTTTTTGAGTTATCTTTAGGTGAATTGAGCTTTTTGAAGGAGTTACTATAGTATCTTGTGTTTTTAGTGAAAAGCCTTGTTGTTCCAAAGCTTTGCCAGATGTCTAATATCTTTTGAATACACTAATGTTGCTAATGAAGATTGTGTGAAGGAAAAATTTCAGGTGTAGAGAGAGAATGATGTAATGAGATGAAGAATGGACAAAAGCTCAAGCTTGGGGATGCAACCATTGTGTCACCCCAAGAAATATCCAAGAGTTACAAGCGTCAAAGCTTAGGGATGCCCAAGAAATCCCCTTATTCATCAATAAAAAGCTCAGATCTGTCTAGGCACTTCGTTTTTATTGTTTCATGCACAATTGTGTTGTTCTTGGAGAGTCTTAGTTTTTGTTTGATTTGCTTATTTTGTTTAGTTTTCTTAAGTAGTTTGAACCCCCGTTCTCACTGTGTTGTTTTAAAAATAAGTTTGCTTGGTGTTTGGAAAGGAGTAGTAAGTTCTTGCTTGAAGTGCAAGAGGAGCTTGCATTGACTGTGACTTAGACTTTAGCATGACATGCTAGGTGTTGTTTTGATCTTATGCTTAGTGATTATTGATGTGCCTTGAAGAAATTATGCGTTGTTTTAGCATGCAAAATCATAGTATTGTGGTATTCTCCTTTCATGTTTTTCTTGGGTTGACTTGGCACATGCTCACACCATGTTATGACTATGACAAGTCACCATTAGCCTCTATGATCATTTAGTCCTTGACTTGTAGTACCACTCTTTGCTTTGATTAGTATGCTTTGTTACACTGCATGATTATGGCCATTATGCTCTTTTAGTTGGTTGCTACCAGTCTTTTGCTAGCCTCCACTTGTATGAGTAAGCTCTACTTATGCTTCCAACTCCCAAGAAACCAAGTTTTTCCAAAGTGTCCACTATAAACTCCTATGCATGGTGTGTTACACCATTCCAAGTATATTCTTGTTTTCAACTATCTTCCAATTTAAAACTATTTTGTTATGTGAAAACTTAGTGATTAAAGCCCTCACGAACTTGATGGAACACTTTATATTCTTTTCCCTAATAAACTTGAACCATTGTGACAACTTTCTTATATATTCTTGCACTTATAAGTTGGAATTAGCAAAACCGTGATGTCACGGGGAACATTTTCAACATTGCACTTGTACTTTGTACTCAGTTGATATCATGTTCTTTTGTCTATGGATGTCACTGGTGTGAAATAAAGAGGGAACTTGTAAGTCCATAGAGTTTGTATCCTGTATTAGAGAAACGCCTGGGCCGCTAGCCTAAGCCATGCCTAATCATGGTGGAAACTTGCAGCATCACCATAGTGACATCTATGAAGCATTCTTCTTATAAAAAATAGTCACATTGAGAAAAGAGGAAAGAGATAAAAAATCACCATATTCCCATGGTAAATAAGAAGATTGCTGAGATGCTTATTGTCTGCTTGCCTTGTCATTTTGGCTATGGGAGAGCTCCTGTACCATGTGCAAGGGATACCCCATTGGCGGTTCTCAATGATATGCAAATACTTATAGTGACAAGAACTTACCTGGACCCAAAGTTGAGTATGCATGAGGTGTGGCCCTCGTATTCAAGGGACTTGAGATTTCCAACTTATACTTCGTCAAGCATATACTCCTTCTTTGCCACTTTAATCTTAACCACTTCAAGATGCTTATGATAGGGGCAATGAGGGCTGAAAGCTAACAAGTACCATAATTTTTGGAAGCTCTTTTTGAAACTTGTAATCACTGATTCCTTTACAAATAAAAGGTCTTTCTTCCACCATTATTGAGTCTCCACCTTCTACCTTTAGGAACCATTAAGAGAGCATAGTTGTCATTCTGTGTGCAGTGTTCCAAAGCTTATTAATTGATGCATATTGTGTTATTACTTGTTCTTGTGCTATTTGTTTCTAGTCACCCTTGTGAACTTTGAAGGTGTCCTATGCATCTATATTTCTACTCTATGAGGGACAAGCTGATTGCCACTATGCCATCTTTTCTGTATGTGAAACAAACAAACGTTTTTCAATGCATGTTATTCAGGATCTGTGTTTGTAGCTTTCCATGTTGCATGCATAGTTACTATGTCCTATTGTTAGAACTCCATCTTTCATGCACATGTTTAGAGTTCTTTGATCCCAGCTTTCAATGTTTGCAAATGGTTGGATCTTTATTGTGAGGGTGCATGTCACCTCAAATTTTATTCTTTTTATCACTTACCTACTCGAGGACGAGAAGGAGTTAATCTTGGGGATGCTTGATACGTCGGAAACGTATCTATAATTTTTGATGCTCCATGCTTGTTTAATATCTACTTTCCTTTAGTTGTCTACACTTTGAGGTGCTTTTTACATGTTTTCTGGTACTAACCGATTAACAAGTTGCAACTGTGCCAGATGCCTGTTTTCTGCTGTTTTTGGTTTCAGAAAAGTTAGTAAAGAAATATTCTCGGAATTGGACGGGACAAACGTCAAAGTCAATTACTTTCCGTGGGGAACAAGAAGACCAGAGGGGAGCCGGAGGGGCCAGACCCACCCCAGGCGCGGGTGGGCCCCACCCCGCGCCTGGCTAGGATTTGGTGCCCCTGGCCGCCGCCTCGGCCTCCCCCTTCACCTATAAAAAGCCCCTGATGCAGAAACCCTAAGCACCCGATCAAATCTCCACGAAACCGTCTGTAGCCGCCGCCACCATCGTCCCTAGATCGAGGGGATCTGAAGTTCTTCCCGGCACCCTGCCGGAGGGGAGATCATCCCGGAGGTCTTCTCTCCAGTATGATGTGTGAGTAGTTCCACCTTGGACTATGGGTCCATGTAGTAGCTAGATGGTTGTATCTCCTCCTTTGTTCTTTTATGTATAGATCTTGTGAGCTCCGTTCATGATCAAGATCTAATTTATTTGTAATCATGCATGTTGTGTTTTCGGGGATCCGATGGATATTGAGATTATTACGTTGGTTTGATTAATGGTTTTGTCTTGATGATTCTATCATGTCTGTGTGTTTGTGATCTTGCATGCTCTCCGTTGTTAGTAGCTATCTTGGCCAAGTAGTTGCTAGTGACTCCAAGAGGGGGTATTTATGCTCGGTAGTGGGTTCATGCCTCTAGTTTCCAAGGGAAGTGACAGAAATCTCTTCGGTTGTAGATGTGCTATTGCTACTAGGGAGAAAACAACGGTCTCTAGTTCATGGAACATGTGGATTGTTTACCTTACACACTTTGCTTAAAATAGTTGTATGTTGCTTGCAACTTAATACGGGAGGGGGTTTGGATGATAACCTCAAGGTGGACTTCTAGTCATAGATGAAGTTGGATGGCAGTCTATGTATCTTGTTGTATTGCCCAAACAAATCTCATAGGATATTTCTGACTGGTAATTGCATTGTTATGCCTTGGTCAGTTCCTGTCAATTGCCCTGTTGTAATTTGTTTACCCTTCATGCCATGTTGTTTATCTAAGGAGGGCACCTCTAGTGAACTATGGACCCCGGTCCAATCTTTACCATTGATACATCTTCCACTGTTAATTGTTTACTTGCCGCAAACCATTACCTTCCACACCATACGTTTAATCCTTTGTTATAGCAAACCGGTGAGCTTGACAACCTCACTGATTCGTTATGGCAAAGTCTTGAGTTTGTGTTGTGCAGGTCACCGTGTTGCTTGCAACATCTATGTGACGTTTCCTTCCTCCTACTGGTTCGATAACCTCGGTCTCAACTGAGGGAAAACTTGCTGCTTGCTGCTTCACACCTTGCTCTTGGGGTTCCCAACAGGCTCCACATCAACTGAGCCATCAGCAACCATGGGGTTTGGCTTGAGAGACTGCAAAATAGTCATCATTTCCTCGAACTTGGACATCATGGATGTCTCCAATTGCTTGAGGTCATCCATGGTGGCCAATTTCTTGGAGTTTTCATTTTCACTACCCCCTTCATTGGCCATCGTCTCTTAGGCGGTAAAGCCCGAAATAAGATCCTTGGATCTGATACGAATTGAATGTACCGACTTTGAATCAACTAGAGGGGGAATGAATAGGAGACTACCAAATTTAATTTTTTAATCAATTTTAGGCTTACAAAGAAGGTAAATTCTCTAGATATGAAACTAGGTGAACAACCTATATGCTAGAGAACTAACAGCGGACACAAGAGCGGTAAAGAGCAAGTAGTAAAGGTAGGGAACGAGATAACCAGAGCGGGGACACGGAGATGTAATTCCCATAGTTCACTCCCAAGGGAGCTACGTCTACGTTGGAGAGGTGTCGGGGCCACACAAGGTCACCCGAGCACCACAAAGGCCTCACCTTATTCTCCGGGGAGCTCCCCCACAAAGGAGGCCTCACAATCCACTAACCGGTGACCTTGAAGGCGCCAACCGAAACCTTTACAACAAGGTTGAGGGGGAAGCTCCACAACTTAATTGGAGGCCCTCAACGACACCACAGAGCTTCACAACACATGCCCTTAGCTCCGAGGATTCCTTACACCGTCTAGGGTTCCAAGAAACCCAAGAGTAACAAGATCCACAAAGGATAGGTGGGGGAATCAAATCTTCTTTGGTAGAAGTGTAGATCTAGGTCACCTCCCTCACCTCTCAAAAGATCAAGTGAGTTGAGTGGCTAGAGAGAGAGATCTAGTGAGGTGAAGCTCTAGTATTAATGGAGGAGAGATAAAATTGAAGAGTTAGGTAGGATGAAGAAGGAGGGTGCCTTAAATAGGCTCCCTCCAAACTGAACCGTTGGACAGTTCGCGACCTCGCCGGAAGTTCCTCCCAGCGTAGCACCAACGGTAATCAGGCCGTTGACGCATGCTCCAAAAGCCTGACCGGAAGTTCCGGTCAGAATGACAGGAAGTTCCGGTGAAACTTCTGATGCAAGTTCCGGCCCAAGTTCCATCAAATAGAACACTTCCAAACAGAAGTGTACTGAACCTGAGAGGAACTTGGAGCAGAACAAGGGGCGGAAAAACTAGGTCGCAAACATTGTCTGACCGGAAGTTCCGGCACCTGGGGGAAGTTCCTCTCAGGATCTCAGTGGAAGAAGCGACGGAATTCCTGACCAGAATTTCCGGTGCAACTTCCGGTGTAAGTTCCGCGAAATAGAACATATCAAAAACAGAAAGTTCTGGGAGCTGGCCAAAACTTCCATCGGAAGTTCGACCGGAACTTAGTCTGAGATCCACCCCATAGAGAACCCTGAGCGGAACTTCCAGAGCCTGGCCAAAAGTTCCGATTAGACAAAAAATGCACCAACTGATCAGAACCTCGCTCACACTCAGATGAGTAGGATGGCTATGGAAGTGCATATATGGTTTGTGCAAGAGAAAGATGATTCCCCACGGCCTTCCAAGGTTGACCCCATGTTAATAGTATGGCGATCTAAAGCAATAAAATGAGAGAAATATAAGAACAAAATACCGCCGTCTTCACGAGATCCCAAAGAGAGAATCCACACACTTCATAAAAACCATCAAAAGCAATTAACCTGAAACTCAAGCACACGGTTAGATCACAAATGGGATTGTCATCATCACCAAAATAGCAAGGGAAAACATAGTCCTTTCAAAAGGTATATAACACTTCCCTATAAATAGAGAGAAGATACCCTTTTCTTCTCCTATTAACACAAAAGTTGATCTTAATGCTTCTTCATTCGAAAATACTTGATTTTTGCTTCCTATGCCTAGCTAAAAGGCGTTAAAGAAAAGCACTATTGGGAGATAACCCAAATTATTTTTATTTTCAGTAAGTTTTTATTTTATTGAGTCTTGGAAGTTATTTCCTCTGTAATAACCTCTCCTTATCTTTTTGTGTGGTTTTTTTGCCAATAATAACCTCTAATGAGAGAGAAGTAAGATTTGGGGAAGTTGTTGTCCTAAAAGATATTTTTGTGCTTCACTCTAAATAATTGTGAAAAATCCTAGTATGTAGGATTGAGATGTGATTTTCTATGCACATGCCCCATGTTATTATCTAACTTTAATTAGTTTAACACTTTTTGATTTGAGCAACAAAAAGTCTTCGAACAAATCGGTCTTTACCTGCTCGTCTATTTTGACAGATTTCTGCCATATTTGCATTTGCCTCTTAATCGGTTTCTTTTGAGTTCTCTTTGATCACTTGAGCTTTTAAAAGGAATTGCTACAGTAACTTGTGTTTTATTGGAAGTTTTACTTGTTTTGAAACTAAACCCAATGACTTATTATCTTGAAATACACTAATGTTGCTAATGAAGATTGTGTAAAGTTTTGTATGAAGGAAATTTTCAAGTGTAAGGAAAGAATAATGTGATGAGATGAAGAATGGACGAAATCTCAAGCTTAGGGATACCACCCGTGCCACCCCAATAATATTCAAGAGGTACAAGCGTCAAATCTTGGGGATGCCCAAGGCATCCCCTTCCTCATTAATAAAAATCTCAGGTCTTCTTTCTATACACTTTATTTTTATTGCTTCATGCACTATATGTTGTTCTTGGAGCGTCTTTGTCTTTGTTTTTAGTTTTATTTGTTTTTTTGTTGCAATAAATTAGTTGGACCCTCGAATTCTTATTTTGTTTCAAATAAGTTGATTGGTGTTGGAAAAGGGTAGAAAACTCCATGCTTATAGTGGTACAAAATGAAGCTTGTTTTGACTGTGGCCTAGACTTTATCATGTCATGTTAGATGTTGCTTTGAACATATGCTTAGTGATTATTGTTGTAGCATCACTTGTTCCAAACAATTGAGATTTCTTAATGTGCCTTGAAAGAATCATGTGTTGTTTTAGCATATAAAAGCATAATATTGTGGTATTCTCCTTTGATGCTTTATTTGGGTTGACTTGGCACATGCTTACACCATGTTAAGACTATGAACCAGTAACCTTAGCCTCTAATGATCATTTAGTTTTTGACTTGTGATATCACTTTATGCTTCAATTAATAATGTTCTGTCGCTTTGCATGATTATGGCCATTATTTCTCTCTGAGTTGGTCGCCCCCAGTATTTTGCTAGCCTCCACTTGTACTGAGTATGAGCTCTACTCGTGCATCCAACTCCCAAGAAACCAAGTTATTCCAAAGATTCCACTATAAATTCCTATGCATGGTGTGCTACACCATTCCAAGTATATTCGTGTGTTTATCTATCTTCCAAATTAAACTTGCTATGTGAAAGTTAGTGATTAAAGCTCTCACAAACTTGATGTCACGCTTTACTTTCTTGCACTTAATAAACTTGAACCATTGTGCCCATATATGTTTCTTATATGCTTGCAAATTATAAGTTGGGAGTTAGCAGAACCATGCTGTCATGGGGAACTCTTTCAACATTGCACTTATTCTATTCAGTTGATATCATGTTCTTTTGTTTATGGATCCCGGCGGTGTGAAATAAAAGGGGAGCTTGTAAGCTCATGGAGTTTGTATATGTCTTAGAGAAAAGCCTTGGCGGCTAGCCTAAGCCATGCCTAATCATGGTGAAAACTTGCAGCATAACCATAATGAGCATTCTGTGAAGCATCCTCAATAAAAACCTATGCAAATAGCAAATAAAAATATCGCTGAGAATCTCATTGTCTTTTGCCTTGTCATTTTGATATGGGATAGCTCCTGTGTCATGGGGCATGGGGTACCCCGGTGGCGGTTCTCTATGATACACATATACTTATAATGACAAGAACTTGCTTGTAACCAAAGTTGAGTAGCATGAGGTTTGGTACTCGTACACAAGGGGCATGAGATTTTCAACTTATAATCTGTCAATCATATACTCATATTTGTGTCACTTTAACCTTAATCACCTCAAGATGCCAATGATTGGGGCAACGAGATCTGAAAGCTAATAAGTACCATAATTTTTGGAAGCTCTTGATGAAATTTGAAATCCCTGCTTCCCTCTGTGAAGGGCCTTTCTTTTTACTTTTATGTTGAGTCTCCATCTTCTATCTTTATGCACCAATTAAGAGATCATAGTTTTTGTCACATCCCTAGATTTTCCAAATCTTGTAATGTGAAAATAAATGAATAAATAAAACTTTGTCTGATTTTCAGAGCCAGAAGAAACTTTTGAATTCAAATGGAACTTCAAACCCAATTGAATTAAAATAAATCCTAAAGAGATCTATAAAGATAAACATTTATTAAAGGAAATTAAAATGTTTTAAAGTTATTATTTTGGATCTGTTAATAAAAGATTTGGTATTCAAAAGAAAAGATGGATTTATAAATAAAGATTATTTTACAGAACCAAACCTTTGATTTAAACATTTTGTTTTGAATGAAAACAAGGGTTTTATTTAAATAAATTAGTAAGGATTTGATATCCAACTTTGTTTAAATAAAAGGTTTTATCATTTAATTAAAATATCAAACTTATTAAACTATTTTTAAATAAGTTTTCCAAGTATTTCATTTGCTTAAATACAACCTACTAAAGTGTTTTAACTTTATTTTAGATTTCAAAACAAACATCTCAAATAGAACAAACCCTATTTGATTTATGGAAGTCTAATATAATAATTAATAATGGACACCAAAATAAAAGGTTAGTTTGTTTTAGAACAAATTTCCCAATATTATATATTTCCCAAATTAAACCTACTAATTTGATTTTGAAAATATTTAGGTTTCAAATAAAGATTTTATTAATAAAATCAAACTCTATTTGATTTCATAACTAAGACTTATTTTATTTAATTATTAATGGACCCTAAAGTAAAAGGATTATATTATTTTCAAAATATTCTTTATTAAAACAAATAAAACCTACTGATTTGGATTGAAAACATTTGGATTACAAATGGAAATTTTATTTAAATAAATCAAACCCTATTTTTAACTAAAGATCCATTTTCTTTAATTATTAAATGGATCCTAAATTAAATATAAAAAATATTATTTTATTCTGGAATTGGGTATGTTGATAAACAGAATCAAATTCAAAATTACAAAGCTGAATGATTGTTTGAATTGATTTGGGTGTGATTTATTTGTTTGGAAATTCAAAACATAATTCAGAAATATAAAAAGAAAAGGATACAGAATAAAAAAAATGAAAGTGGACAGACCCAACTACCCCGGCCCAAACAGCCCACTTAGCCCAACTTCCCCCTCCCCGAAGAAAACGGTTTGCACCCATAATCTAACCCGCGGTGACACTGACCAGTTGACCTTTCCCTTGTTTCTTTTCCCACTGACAGGTGGACCCCACCACTCCTGTTCGTCGTTCTCACCCGCGCGACCCCTTCTTCCCCAAACCACGCTGCCGTTCCCAGTCATCAATCCGCGCGCTTAATTCCTCTTAATGGCCGCGTTAATCTCGCCCCTGACCCTGCGTACTTAAGCGCCAGCACCTTCCCCTCCTTTTCCCTCAGTCGCCACACCCTCTCTGCCCTGAGGCTGCTACAATTTGAGCACGCACCGCCGCAGCTCCGACCACTGTCCTCGCTAAATTCCGGCCAAGACTCACCGCCCCTCTTTCCCCTGACCAAACTCACAGCATCCCCACTCTCAGGCGCATCTGTTAGTGCATCCAGCTCGACCGCGGGTACCCTGTAACCTCGCCTTCAACAAACGACCACCGTCGCCACCGTCTGCTTCATCTCCGGCGAAGGCCACAGGTAGTATCTAACCGCCCCGACCTCTCTCGTTCACACACCCAGCATCGCCTTGCTCTTGCGCATCTAAATATGCTCCTGTGTTACCTTAGGGCGATCTGCAGCAACGACTCCTACCGCCACCGTCGTCCGCCTTAACTCCGACGACGCCCACAGGTTAATTCCGACCACCCCGTACCCTCTGGATCACGCACACCTCTTTGACATGATCCTACGCAGCTAACCCAACCCTCCGTTTATCTTCTCGCAAACCACAGAGCCGTCTTCGACCTCGACCGAGCGCATCCGTCGCCAGAACCAAATCCGGTGAGGAATTCTGCCCGACCCCGAGTGCCCCTTGTCAAGCCAACAGCACGTCGAGCATCACCACGACCCTGCGATCACGGTGAGCCTCTCCTCCTCTTCTCTCGCTTCCTAGAACGGCCAAACCACCTCGGACAGAGCGTGCGCCGCCAGTCGTCGCCGTCGGCGCCGCCAACTGTTGGTCAACCTCCTGAGCACCGTCCGATCTTGATCCAACAGCTAGGAAAGAAAGTGAGCGAAGGGGTATCAAAGGATCTGAGCCGTGCGGTGATAATTAGATCTAACGGCCAGCGTCGCCCGATCCGGCCGAACCGGTACCGTCCAATAGAGTCCTGCCGCGTGTCCCCTGTTCTGTTTAAAACAGAAATTGAATCTGATTTAAATTACAAACTTCAAATCCCTATAACTTTTGATCCACACGTCCAAATTTGACAAATTTTATATCAATAAAATCAGGAGAACAAGCCCTAAACAACCATGGCCTTAATTTTGAAAATAGTATCTGTTATCTTGTTTGAATTTACAGAAACATTTGTGTACTTGTTTAGAGTATAAAAATTGTTTAAAATTGATTTTAGGATTAAATCTTTAGCAAAATGGATTTGTGTGACCTTACTGACCCTAGGAACCAACCCATAGTGTTAAAAATGATTTTTGTGAAATTTAAGTTGAATTAGTTAACTTAGTCATTTTCTAGCCAAATAAACTCATTTAAATTGTATTATGGAAAAGTTTTTGCAAGGAAAACTTTGGGAAAATGTTATGGACCAAGCTTACTGACCCAAAACACCAAGCCTTGCCAAGGGCAACTCACTTGGTGAAAAACATAAAGTTTTGCTTTGAAAAGAATAGTTTTCACCACATAAAATGTTGAATGGATTTTAAAATAGATTTTTGAGCAAACCCTCTAACTAAAGACTTTGCCATTTTGAGTAAATGACCAATGTGGGCCTTACAAAGTTTATAAGCCTAGTAGAGACCATCCTTGCAATAGAACCAACCCTTGCATAATTATGCAAGACTTAGAATCCATTGCCTTGTGTGTGTGAAATATTGTTTGATTATTAGTTTGGGATGTTACTTGATACTATGCTTGTTTGAATGATTGTAGTGGAATTAGCAAAGTGTGAGACTAGCAAGATCAAGGAGTAAAACCTCATTCCCTACCAAAAAGGCAAGTTACACTATCATACAAAAGACCTACTATTTTCATTATACTTAGTGGATTTTGCAAACATGCATGAAAATGTTTATACTTATGCTATGCTAATCCTAATAGGATTCCCTATACACTCCTTAGTAAAAATATTGATGTTGTACATGCTTAGCCATGCTATGTTTTGAAAAGAGATACATGTTGAGATTTTACAAAGGTTGAGAAAAGGACTTGTGTTTTACATAATAAAACAAGGACTCAATGAACCACCTAGGTGGTGGACACTTTATGTTTTTTTGAGAAGGTGGCAACAAAAGGAACCATGACTATGGCAATCACTTTGTGTTGTCCTCCAAATGAAAACCACCTAGGAAACTTAGAGATTGAACATGTTTCTCCAATTGTGGCTTTCGTGTACAACCACATGCTATTATGGCTCTGGCTTAGTCAATTACATAAGGAAGACCCGTACATTGTCTTTAGTTACCGGACATGGGGATCTGGAATGCTTCATGGGGGCTGAAGACAAGCTAGCAATGATGTATGGGAGGACCTTTTGGAAAGACTTCGTCACACTCTCAGTCTGCCAGTACTCCATCTTGGTGAGCACTAATCCAGTAGGCCACTGGTGGCAACAAGATGGGATTGTGTCATGTGGGTAAAGTGTACTCCTTCTGCAGAAGTTAATAAAATCTAAGTACTTAGCCGTGTCCCCGGTTATGGACAATACTGAGCAACTAAAGTTTGAACTATGGGAGATCTCGACATTCCAACTTCTGATATAAAAACTTGATGCACTTGGGGATTACCAAGTAGCTCAAGAGATTTCTGACAAGGACTTGGACACTTGTGTTTCTACCAAGGAGTTCAAGGAACTTGGAAAATGATTTGACAAAGGACCAAAACCATTTTAAAAAGATAGGATAAATGTTGCTTCATGCAAATAAGCTTTAAAACTCTACTTAGCCAAATATGCATGTATTGATAGGATCCACTCACATTTACATAAAAGTGAAGCTTGCCAATACAATTCAAAATGTATTGACCCCTTGTGGCTGTAACTTGTAATGTTGCAGGTTGATTGTTTTATTATATGAAGATTGTTTGATTGACTAGGACTACAAAGTCTACAACCAACATCTGCATGTGGCACCTTGAAGATGGACCCATGACTATATTTATTCCGCTGCAATGTAATGTAATAGCCAAATGAGCTATATATGATGTAATAAAATTATGTTATTCCTGGTTATAAAGTTATAATATGACCTTCGTATCCTGATATTACATCTTAACTGTGGATGCTAGCTATTGATCTAGGGACTAGCATTGTAAAACACAGGAGGCTCTATCTTATCTAAGATATGGGACCTCTACAGTTTTCATTCTTAGTTTAATGTGCATTGTCCCAAAACTTATTGATTGATTCATAATTTTGGTATTGCTTGTGCTTAAATTATTTGTATCTAGTCACCCTTATGAACTTTGAAGGTGTCCTATGCATTTATGCTTTACTATTTCATGAGGGCCAAGCTGAATACCACTCATGCTATGTTTTCTATATGTGAAACAAAAACATGTCTTTCGATGTATTGTTATTCATGCTCATGTTTAGAGTACTATGATCATATTTATCAATGCTTTACAATATTTTGATCAAGATTGTGATGGTGCATGTCACCTAAAAAATTATTCTTTTTTATCACTTGCCTACTCGTGGACAAGCAGGAGTTAATCTTGGGGATGCTTGATACGTCGTAAATGTATCTATAATTTTTATGCTCCATGCTTGTTTTGTATCAACTTTCTTACGTTTTGTCTACACTTTGAGGCATTTTTATATATTTTCTAGAACTAACCTATTGACAAGATGCCGCAGTGCCAGTTGCCTGTTTTCTGTTGTCTTTGGTTTCAGAAAAGTTAGTAAAGAAATATTCTTGGAATTGTACGGAACAAAAGACAAAGTCAATATTTTACCGGAGCGAAGACGGAGTCCAGAGGGGGGATGAAGAGGCGCCACAGGGTAGCCGCACCACCCCCTGGCGCGGGCACACCCTAGGCTGTGCCAGGGCATGGTGTGGCCCCCTGGCCCTCAACCTGCCTCGCCCCTTCGCCTATATAAACACCCTAAGGCACAAACCCTAAGTACCCAATCAGAAACCCATGAAAGAGTCCGTAGCCGCCGCCACCATCGTCCTAGATCGGGGGATCTGAAGCTCTTCCCAGCACCCTGCCGGAGGGGAGAGATCATCCCAGAGGCCTTCTTCATCGCCATGCCAGCCTCCGGAGTGATGCATGAGTAGTTCACTCTTGGACTATGGGTCCATACAGTAGCTAGATGGTTGTTTCTCCTCCTTTATGTTATCATGTTTAGATCTTGTGAGCTCCGTTCATGATCAAGATCATATATTTGTAATCCTACATGTTGTGTTTGCGGGGATCCGATGGATATTGAGATACTATGTCAAATTGATTATTGATTCTATCATGTCTAAGTTATTTGTGATATTGCATGCTCTCCGTTGCTAGTAGATACTTTGGCAAAGTAGATGCTTGTAACTCCAAGAGGGAGTATTTGTGCTCGATAGTAGGTTCATGCATCTAGTAATCTGGGAGAGTGACAGAAACTTCTAAGGTTGTAGATGTGTTGTTGCTACTAGGGAGAAAACAATAATCATTTGTCCAAGGGCAATTGTATTGTTTACTTTACACACTTTGCTTAATGTAATTATCTGTTGCTTGAAACTTAATACTGTAAGGGGTTCGGATGATAACTTGAAAGTGGATTATTAGTCATAGATGCAGTTGGGTTACGGTCTATGTACTATGTTGTAATGCCCAAACAAATCTCGTAGAGATCAAGATGTCTAGTATATCCATTGTTATGCATTCTCAATCTGTCAATTGCCCCACTGTAATTTGTCCATCCAACATGTTATATATCTTAAGGAGAACACCTCTAGTAAAATATGGACCCCGGTTCATTTCTTACTATTGATATACCATCTATTGTTTACCATTTACTATTTACTTTCTATAAGAAATTATTATCTTCCACACTATACCTTTAATTCTTTGTTTTAGCAAACCGATGAGATTGACAACCCCACTGTAAGTTGGGGCAAACTATTGTGGTTGTGTTGTGTAGGTTCCAAGTTGCTAGCAACACCTTGGAGTTGTTTCACGAGCAGGGAGGATATGACTATGATACTATGGAAGACATACGTGGTTTGGCCCAACAAAATTTCCCCTCGTTGTGAAACATAACAGAGAGTTAGTTAAATTTTATTTGATTGGATAACTGAGAGAGATGTGTGCGTGACCGATCTAAATCAATTTGAACTTTGAATTAGTTTGTTGCTCTGATGCCCATGTGTGCGGACGTGTATTAGTTACTCTTAAGTGAATTATTAGCGGTGGTATTTTCTCTATAAATATCTTAAAGTGTGACACCACCGTTTTTCTTTTAGTAGTAAAGATATAATATATAAAGATAGTCGGTACGACAATGTCGACAGTCACTATGCACCGAGGACTAGGAATTCACAACACTACGGTAGAAGAAGGCTATGCCGACGGCTATATGTTAGGGCCGTGGGAATAGTAGGCCCCGAGGCGGGCAGTAGAGCAAACCTGTCGCCGACCCAGGTTTGCCGTTGGCGTAGGACGGGATAGGCCAACGACAACCGTCACCATAGGGATAAGACGTGACGGATATGCGACGGCTTCAATTCTATGCTTTTGGATTAGCCGTCAGCCAAGGTTTCACACCTACGCCGACGGGAGCTATCCATTTTTGCCACATTAATCTTAAAGAAATCATAACTAAATCATTCTAATTCATAAAAATACATATAGTATATCAAAATTTGAAGAAAAATAAGATATATCTATCTAAACTGAAATATTACATATTTGTCTTAATAAAAAATTTACAAATACTTTCATATAACACATTTTTCAATTTCCGAGTCCCAAAAAGGGGTGTTTTGTGAAGCAACCACCAAATAAAGTTTCAAAATGGTACCACCCTATTTTTCAAAAATAATAGACCACCTTGCATGGACAATGTCCCAACTAGTATATTTTAAACCTTTCCATCCATCCCTCGCGAAAAAAACAAATTCATGTCAAATTAGTAGAAAGTGGGTCCGATTTGAAATATAGGTACATGATATGATGTTCATTATTTTATGGAAAAATCATTTTAGGTTCAAAATATGCTATTTATCAGAGATCCAATGCAATTTTAAAGAGGCTCAGCCCCGAGCTAAGAATCTTCATGCTCGCCGTTTTAGGAAGTTTGACTATAGTTTGAAATGGGCATAAAAATTTCAAAAATGATCAAAACAATGTAAAACCTTTGTGTGGTATCATAATGTGACATAGTTGGAAATAAAAATATCAAACTTGGTATATTGATTGTGTCTTAAAAAAACCTTCACAAAGTGGCATATCTCAATCAAGGTTTCCTCGCTTTCAGATCAAATGACCAATGTTATTGTCAGAATCGCGGCATATTTTGCGATAATGTTCCCATATTATGCACGCATGTGCACCATGAGATGGCGAACAATGTTGCAGAAGGAAGTTTTCCATTTTGTCGCACCAAAAAGCTATTTTCCAATTTCCGAGTGCTAAATACTAGGTGTTTTGTGAAGAAATCACCAAATAAAAGTTTCAAAATGGTACCACCCCATTTTTCAAAAATACTGGACCACCTTTCATGGATAATGTTCCAGTCGGGGTATCTTAAACCTTTTCGCCTATGCCTCGTGAAAAAGATAAATTCCTGTAGAATTAGTAGAAAGTGGTCAGATTTGAACTAAATGTACATGATCTAATGCTCATGATTTATGGGAAAATCATTTTTAGGTTCACAATATGCTATTTAATCAGATATTCACTGCAAATTTAGCGAGGTTCATCCCCGAGCCAAGAATCTTTATGCCCGCCATTTTGACCATAGTTTAAAACGGGCATAAGAAATTCAAAAATGATATAAACAATGTAAAACCTTCACGTGGTATCACATTATGTAATATAGTTTTAAGGAAAAATATCAAACTTGGTATATCGATTGCATATCAAAAAAACTTCTCGGAAATGTGGTATCATGTTTGAGGTTTCATGGTTTTCGGGCCAAACGACTAATGTTATGGTTAAAATCGTGGCATAGTTTGTGATAATATGTCTATATTGTGCACACACGTGCATTATGGGATGACGAACAATGTTGTGGGAGGAAGTTTTCCTTTTCTTCACGCCAAAAATCTATTTTCCATTTTTTGAGTGCCAAAAGTGGGTGTTTTGTGAACAACCACCCATGAAAGTTTCAAAATGGTATCACCCCATTTTCAAAAAATACTAGGCCACCTTGCAAGGACAATGTATTAACCAGGATATCTTAAACCTTTATGTCCACCCCTCGTGAAAAAGATAAATTCCTGCTGAATCGGTAGAAAGTGAGTCAAATTTAAACTATAGGTACATGATCTGATGCTCATTATTTTTTCAAAAAATAATTTTTAGGTTCGCAATATGCTATTTTATCAGAGATCTACTACAAGTTTAGCAAGTCTGAGCCCCGATCTAAGTATTTTTTTAGAATCCTCAAATTTAAAAAGGAAATTTTGATATGATTTTTGAAGATTTGAACACTATTAAATGATTTTTAAAAAAATACTTGATGCATGATTAAAAATATGATAGGGATGTCATATTTGGATTCTTATCATTTTTATCATCGATTTATACATATTATTTTTTGAATTCCAATTTACGGATTTAAATATATGAATTATTCCATATTAAATAAAAAAGCAAAAAATCATTTTATTGTTATTCGAATTCAAAATTATGATTACTTATTTATTTTTGTTTATTTAAATAATTGTTTGAAGTTTTAAAAATAAAGGCGTGTGACACCATGGTCCAAGGGTTAATAGTATTGATATGATAGTATTATCAGTAAGGTCTAATTAATTGTTGGAAGCTCGTCTGGAAGAAACAAAGAAGTTGAGCATGTTGGGGAAGTTGCACATGCTGGGAGCATAATTATTATCACAAGTTTTACTCATAGTAGATATTTCAAAAGGTTACACAGGAACATAACATTCATCCTCCTTTGGTAAGCATGGGGTACAATCAAATAATGTAAGGGATAAAGAGTTACTCTCATTAGAAGGTGACGGTGCTCGACGTGGCACTTTGTTGGTAACCCCAAGCGTAGGGTGTGAAGAGCACAACAGCAAGTTTTCCCTCTGTTGAGACCGAGGTTATCGAACCAGAAGGAGGAAGAAAATATCACACAGGTGTTGCAAACAATGTGGAGACCTACACAGCACAAACTCAAGACTTTGCCCTAACGAACAGTGAGGTTGTCAAGCTCACAGGTTTGCTGTAACAAAGGATTAAACGTATGCTGTGGAAGGTAATGGTGGTTTGCAGCAAGTAAACAAGTAACAGTGGAAGATTTATCAATAGTAAAGATTGGAACGGGGTCCATAGTTCACTAGAGGTGCTCTCCTTAGGTAAACAACATGGCATGAAGGGTAAAAAAATTACAGTGGGGCAATTGACAGGAACTGAGCAAGGCATAACAATGCAATTACTAGTAATAAAGATCCTATGAGATTCGATTGGGCAATACAATAAGATACATAGACCGCCATCCAACTGCATCTATGACTAGAAGTCCACCTTCAGGTTATTATCCGAACCCCCTCTAGTATTAAGTTGCAAGCAATAGACAACTGTTTTAAGCAAAGTGTGTAAGGTAAACAATCCACATGTTCCATGAATAAGAGACTGTTGTTTTTTCCCTGGTAGCAACAGCACATCTACAACCGAATAGATTTCTGTCACTTCCCTTGGAAACTAGAGGCACGAACCCACTATCGAGCATAAATACCCCCCCCCCTTGGAGTCACTAGCAACTATGTGGCCAAGATAGCTAATAACAACGGATAGCATGCAAGATCACAAAAAACACAGACATGATAGAATCATAAAGACAAAACCATTAATCAAACCAACATAATAATCTCAATATCCATCGGATCCCCGCAAACACTACATGCATGATTACGAATAGATTAGATCTTGATCATGAATGGAGCTCACAAGATCTATACATGAAAGCACAAAGGAGGAGATACAACCATATAGCTACTGCATGGACCCATAGTCCAAGGTGGAACTACACACGCATCATACCAGAGAGAAGGCCTCCGGGGTGATCTCCCCTCCGGCAGGGTGCCGGGAAGAATTTCAGATCCCCCCAATCTAGGGACGACGGTGGTGGCGGCTACAGAAGGTCTCGTAGAATATTGATCGGGTACTTAGGGTTTCTGCATCGGGGGCTTCTTATAGGCGAAGGGGGAGGCCGAGGAGGTGGCCAGGGGCCCCACACCCTGCCTAGGCGCGGGGCAGGGCCCACCCGCTCCTAGGGGGTGGCTGCCCTGGCACGCCTCTCCCTCTCCCCTCTAGACTTCTTGTTCCCCACGGAAAGTAATTGACTTTGACGTTTGTCCCGTCCAATTCCGAGAATATTTCCTTACTAGCTTTTCTAGAACCAAAAACAGCAGAAAACAGACAACTGGCACTGTGGCAACTTGTTAATATGTTAGTACCAGAAAACATGTAAAAAGCACCTCAAAGTGTAGACAAAGAAAAAGCAAAGTAGATACTAAACAAGCATGGAGCATCAAAAATTATAGATACGTTTTCGACATATTGGAAGGTAGGCATGGATAGAACCATTCTTTATCCTTTTGTTCATCACTCTCCTCCTCTTTTTCGTCTAATGAGATTCTCGTTTCATCAATTTTTCTTCCATAGGCTCCTGCAAGGCATTAGTTTCTTCCATTTGTGGAAAGCATCTATTAATATATTCAAGAATATAGCCATTTTCTTCCTTGTAATTATCAAAGAAAAATTTAAGTATATCATAAACCTCATAATTATAAGGTGAATCATAAGTATTTTGAAGCAAACTAGCAAGTTCAAATGCACCCTTCCAAGCAATAAATTCTTCAATTTGTTCCACATCATAAAAGTCATAATTTCCTTTAACATAAGAAGATATGGTAATATTATCATTATACTCACATTGAAAAGGGAGGTGTTTATACCTCCTATAGCAACAAGATTTATCACAGCAATAAGTAACATTATAAGTAGAGCACATGTTTCTAGCAATGGTATTCAATTTATCAATTTGTTCCCATAAGTGTTTCCCTTTTGTGACAAGCGGTGTTTCTTATAATAATATTTTTGTTCTTCCATGATACCACCTTGCCAATAAGAACTAGTTTCAAAGAAACCAACCATTGATAGAAAGCATGATAAAGCAAGGCAATAACAGACCAACAAATATAGTAGGAACTAATTTTTTGTGTTTGTGATAAGAAAAAGCAAACCAAACAAACTAATTTTTTGTATTTTTTTATAAAAAAGAAGCAAGAAAAACAAAGCAAAAGAAACAAAGCAAAAAAACTAAGCAAAACAAAAACAAAGTAAAGAGAATGGTTGTGAAGGATTATCCTTGTGAAGCCATCCTTAAACTCCCTGGCAAAAGCGCCAGTAAACGTCTTGATGCGGCTCAGATCACTGTAGAGCTTCGTTGGGATACCCCCAAGAGGAAGGTGTGATGAACACAGCAGTAAGTCTTCCCTCAGTTATGAAACCAAGGTTATCAAACCAGTAGGAGCAAGGAAACGACTCCAAGGTGTTGCTAACAACTTGGAACCTGCACAACACAAACTCAATACTTTGCCCCAACGTACAGTGAGGTTGTCAATCTCACCGGTTTGCTAAAAACAAAGGTTTAAACGTATGGTGTGGAAGGTAATGATTGCTTGCAGAAAGTAAACGCTAACAGTGGATGATGTAACAATGGTAAAGATTGGACCAGGGTCCACATTTCAATAGAGGTGTTCTCCTTAAGATAAATAACATAACATGTTGGGTAAACAAATTATAGCGGGGAAATTGACAGGACTGAGCAAGGCATAACAATGCAATACTATACATTCATGATCCTATGAGATTTGATTAGGCATTACGACAATATACATAAACTGCCATCCAACTGCATCTATGACTAGTAATCCACCTTTAGGTTATCATCCGAACCACCTCCAGTATTAAGTTGCAAGCAACGGATAACTGCTTTAAGCAATGTGTGTAAAGTAAATAATACAATTGTTCCATGAACAAGATATTGTTGTTTTCTCCCTAGTAGCAACAACACATCTACAACCTTAGAGATTTCTCTCACTTCCCTAGATTCAATAGAGATATGAACCCACTATCGAGCATAAATACTCCCTCTTGGAGTCACTAGCATATACTTGGCCAAGATAGCTACTAGAAACGGAGAGCATGCAAGATCTAAAAAAACACAGACATGATAGAATCAATAATCAATCTGACATGATAGAATCAATAATCAATCTGACATAGTAATCTCAATATCCATTGGATCCCCGCAAACACAACATGCATGATTACAAATAGATGATCTTGATCATAAACGGAGCTCACAAGATCTAAACATGATAGCACAAAGGAGTAAAAACAACCATCTAGCTACTGTATGGACCCATAGTACAAGGGTGAACTACTCACGCATCATACAGGAGGCTAGCATGGTGATGAAGAAGGCCTCCGGGATGATCTCTCCCCTCTGGCAGGGTGCCGGGAAGAGCTTCAGATCCCCACGATCTAGGTACAATGGTGGCAGCGGCTATGGACTATTTTATGGAGATCTGATCTGGTACTTAGGGTTTTGGCATCGAGGGGTTTATATAGGTGAAGAGGCGAGGAAGGAGGGCAGCTAGGCGGCCCACACCCTGCCTAGGCGCGGCCCAGGGTGGGCCCGCGCGTGGGGGGGGTGTAGCCACCCTGTGGCCCCCCTCCGGTATCCCTTTGGTCTCTGAGTTCTCCTCGGTGAAATATTGACTTTGGCTTTTTTCCCGTCCAATTCCGAGAATATTTCCTTACTAGCTTTTCTAAAACCAAAAACATCAGAAAACAGGCAACTGGCACTGTGGCATCTTGTTAATAGGTTAGTCCTACAAAGTGTTTAAAAATACCTCAAAGTATAGACAAAGCATAGCAAATTTGATATTATACAAGCATGGAACATAAAAAAATATAGATACGTTTATGATGTATTAGTACATGATCTGAATTAAGGTTTGTTTATTAATGCAGACACATTGTTGATGTGTCGTCATTGAGAGTGTCTCTTTCATCCTATGGATTAAAAATTACCAAGGGATGAAGAATATGTTGCTTATGATTTCATTTCAAGGCTTACTGTACAAGTGGCATTATTACTGTAATTCGATGTAGGTTGTTGTTTAGTTAAGGTTTTTACTTAATTGTTGCTTCCCTTCATTTCTATTCTTTTAATTTCACTCAATTATTATTTAGTCAATCAATTATTCAATCAAGGTTTAATGGTCGTGCATAGGGTATAGGCACTTGTTTATGATCTGTGATGCCTCTTAATTGAGTGTACACAGATGATAATCCGATGCTTGTGCTTGTGCTTGCTTCCTAGCAAAAGTATCATTATTATAGATGATCTGTTGGTTCTAACTATTAGTACTACTACTAATATTCTCCCCTTTCCCTTAATTATTATTCTACCCATCCTAAAAGTTTCTAAGCTAAAACCTTTGTAATTTCCAAAGCTTGCTTGATGAAGACCTATAGTAGCTTCTCCTTCTTCTTCCTCTGGCTCTTGAAGTGTTCTTCAAGTTCCTCTTCCTTCTTCTTTCCTCTACCTCACAGGTCTCTCTCTAACTAGTGTGTGTGTTTGTTTAGTCTAAGAAATACTAGTGAGTTGTGAGCTCTGGGGTTTCAGATGGTCATCTATTTATAGTGTTCCTAAATGTCCATGGTGATGATACCTATGCCATGCAATTAGGTGATTCACCTGCTTGTGCATGTGTGAAAACGCCTATGTTGTCTAACTTATTCATTGGCGGCATGTTACTTTTAGTGGTTAATCCCATGTTGGATTTAACTTATGTGTGTGTGCTAAAATTGGCATATAAGTTCTTTGTTTATATATGTAGGGGTAAGTATTTGCACATGCCTAAACAGGTTTGGTGTTTGTATTGTTCTAGTTTTGGAACATGACAAGTGTTATTTATTTGTTTTATAATGATTTTGATTTAGTTTTCATCCATGGCCCCTTGTGATTCTATTTGGATGAATATTCACATGTTCCATTACTATGAAGTTTGATTGGTTAAAATTTCAATCAATCATGTTTTAGATTTCTAGAGTTTTAGGGTTCTTGACAAGATCTAATATCTTGATGAATCCTTTGGTGACAGTTCTTGTTTAGTGGATACTAAGGTTTTTATTGGTTTCTTATTCTTGATTTTTGGTGAATTAGTTCCCTATAATTCTACATGTTCTTGGTAGAATCTTGAGTCTGGGGTTTTCCTCTAGTTGGTAGGTTTACTGAATGGTTGGTATTATTCCTATGGGTTTAGAATTTCTATTGGTGATAATGAGAATCTCTGGTTGTTTCTATTTTCTAAAGGTTTAGTCTACTAGCATTCCTACTTGTGTGTTGGGATGAATTTGTACTCTAGTATCCTAATGATTCATGAATCAATTGGTTTTCAACTATTTGCCAGAATTTCTCTAGTCCCTGCTAAATTAGAGTGATGAACTGTTAAGTGTTCATCCTCTAGTGTTTATTGTTTTACTATGAATCCAAGGCTTGGGTAGTTTGTTAAAAGGATATCTATTATTTCCTAGTGTTCATATGATTGGTTTGCTAGTTCTTCTTCATTCCTAATCTTTACTGTATAATAGCTACAGGTTCTTGTCTACTATTCTTTTTGTAAGAATCACTATTTACTGTAGGGATCTATGCAGTTGATGTGTTCTTGGTTCCCGTTGCTCTCTATTGGTTATTTTGGTTGTCATTCCTGGTTTTCTAATTGCTATATCTCAAGCCGTGGGATTCATGACATGTTCCTGGATTCCTATTTTGAATTTTAAATTTAACTGGTTTTGCCTTAGGGAAAAAACTACATTTTAATCTTAACAAGGTTCAGTTATGTGTTTGTGTGTTGCATGTTAGAGTGTTCCGCAAAGATGATAAGTGCAGATTATATGATGTGGTTTCAGCAAGGTTCAATATAATAAGAGTAGATAGGCTTAGTTAGTTTAGGATTTTTCTTTCTTTGTAATTTCCCTTTTTCTTGATTCAAACCGTGTAATCTCAAACTTGTACTCATTTATAATAAGAATAAAATTTAGATTACTTTGGGTTTGATGCTTCCAATTGTATGTATTTCCTTTAATATTGTAACTTTTATTTTTGAAATCAAGTTTGAATTATTCAAACCTCAATTTTGAATTCCCAAATTACTTGTGTGCTTGAACTTATTTGTGTGTGGCCTGAAACATATCTTTTAAGTTTTATATAATTATTCAATCAAGTGACTCACAAGCAATTCATGCTGGAATTTGAATTCAAATCCTAGGGTTGACTTGAGTCAATCTCAACTCTAGTTCAAATTCTCAAGTGTTATAACTGAATACAAAAAGTTCAGATTCCCCCATTTTCTTGTCCTAAAATGAAATGCACAAATTAAATATCAGTCCCTAGTCCATTTTTCTAATTCTTTGGGCCATTATATCTGAGGAGTGTCGGGGGTTCTTAACTAACACATTTTTATCTCAGGAATTTCCGATGGATTTGCTCAATAACCTCGTGGTCTATTATGATTAGATGGAGCTCATCTTCATGATGGTGCCTATTACTGAAAGGAATTTGTACACTCCTTGCTTATTAACCTAGCATGTTAACCACCTTGCTGACAACAAGATCCAGTGTTGGTTGTACACTTCGATGACTGAACCGTATAGGACGACCTGGCCGAGGAGCTGGCTTGGAGAAAAATACATTTAGTCCTACTACTTACCTACCATACTGTTGTGTGATGGTGCACATGAAATGTGTCAAGAAGAAGTTGTATGTTCTGGGAGGTGGTGAAACATCCCCTCCATTAGCTAGGACTTGATGAAACTGTGGTCGGATATAGTATATAGTAAACCCTCCAATGATGACATGCTTATGATAACCTGTTTATGGTACTACTTGTGATAAACCTGCATATTGGTTGGAGTGGTAACCTCGCCACTCAAATGTAAGTGGTTACCACAGCGGTTCCATTCCGGGCATCCAAACAGTGTGTGAATGTACTGAATAGTTCGATGCGGGCAACCGAACATATGGGCCATGTCTCTCTACTCATGTAGAAAGAAAGTATGGAGGCTACCAAACGGGCTACACAACATGGCCCATAGACTGTGTCAGGTTGATCCTACTCCCCTTGGCACTGACTGGCAGGCTGATATTCGCGTGTAGGCTACCAAACACGTCCCTTAGTTTTGCTCGATCTTCATCTAGTTTTTGTCATGATTTTGAGATGTATCGTATAGTTTTTTCTTTAGTTTTAGATACATATTAAAATGTAAATATGACAATGGAAATATGACGAGATACATATTTTACTAGAAAAAAGCTTTTAACACAAGCCTACCATATTGTTAGCGTACTTGCATGTTTTAAGCTTAACACGTTCAACCGTCCAAATGGGAAATACTACCCACCAGGCCACTACACAAACGCGTAGTTAAAATGTGGGGGTGTAAGTCAGTGGACCTCTCTATTTTAGGAATACATCATATTAGGGGTATGTACAATAAAATGTATTTAAAAATGGACGGGTTTTGTTTAAACATTGATGCTTATTTATACAAGAATATTCTTAACTACTCCTATACAATAAGCACCATACACAAGCAATTAATAAAATATGTGATTTATTTTTGTAAACACCTCTCTAACAAGTGGTGCTGCTTAGGATGCTAAAACACAGGTGTTCCTCCACCGCCAAGCCTAGTCAGGCGCCCGAGATAGAGTGGCAGTAGATCCACCTTTGTCTCTAACCACATTACATTGTATATGACCTAAGAGAAACTCTAACATATTCCTAAAAACTCTCTCATTCTTAAAAATCGTTGTATAAGAAATAGAAAAATTCTAGTTCTCTAAAAGCTCTCCATCACCCACACTTTTTGAGTGCACACTCAAGACAAATAGAGGCCCCAATATAGAAAGCAGTCAATGTTCGTTTCATTAGGGGAGGGGCACAAAACTTGCACCGAGAAATGTGATTATATTGTTAACGTTTAATGGGATTGTTATAGGTATCATGATAAACTTTTACAATTATTGTATTGTTGGCAAAAATTTAACTACATTTTATAAGGACATCTATAGTCATAAAGTTAGTAGTACCTGACTCATATGACACCCCAATGTCATCTAGTCTTGATTAAAATAAATTTATATAATAGGATTTGTGACATCCAAAAACTTGATTTTGTGAAAACAGGGTATCTAAAAGACTAAAATGAGGATAAATTAAAACCTTTTATATTTGGAATTATGAAGGTATGAATACATGCTTTTGATTTCTTGACTTGGTTGGATTTCGAATTCTTGTCTATATCACCTATTGCCAAAACTAGGTTCTATATTTGGAAGATTAACCCTGCCAAGAGAAGAGAAATATTCGAAAATATCTTTGCAAACTAGCTAGACCCCCCCCCCCCTTTGCCTTGGGGCACATCTCTTAGGCACAATGTCTAACGGTACGATTGCAAGATGCTTTTCATGTACAAACCGTGTTTGAGTACAGATATCTGTTGAAAATATGCCCTAGATTTAACAATGAGTTATATTATTTATAGTTCATGTTTCATTATTAAATTTATTATTGTATTATACAATTTTATTAGTTCTAGATAATGACTATTTATAGGAAAACCATAATACACATGTGGAAGTATGTCCCTACTTTTGCCTCTAAGACTAGTTTACGTATCATTGATAGTCTCTGTTTCCTGATTATGGGAAAATGTAAAGTTGTTGTGGTGTTGTCGGTGATATATGAGAACAACATTGTTGATACTGTGAAACGCATCGTCAATATGGTTATCGATAATTTTCAATGACAAGCATTACCATTAGTAAGATCGCTAGACTGTAAGACTTATGTGGACTTGAACACGATTAGGATGTCATAAGATCATCAAACATTGCCCCATAACTAAGTAACCATAAAGGCGATCCTCGTTCATACCGGATAGTATGCAAATATTCGACATGTTATAGTTATAAGAATTGTTAATCCGATGATGGAAAGATACACTTAGGACGCCCACTGTTCTTCATGGTCTGGTCGTACATGTGACTAATTCATTATGTCTAGGAACATCGATGATGCAGAATTAGTCATAGAGTACATGCCGGGTAACGCGGATAATATAACAGTTCACCTTGGGCTATGTAACACTAGTGCATATTATGTTATAGGTGATAGTTGATCGGTGGCATGCCACCATAAGTACACGACATTAAAAATAGTGGTGTGTTTCGCCTTTCTGTATTCCACCGGTATTTTACTATCGATGGCGTATCAAAGAAAGCAACACGCCACCAATAAGTGGGAACCACATCTCGACCTGTCGAAAGAATACTAGTGGCTTGGTTTTTCTAGAAACACCATTGTATAGTGGAATGTGTTCCTCAAGCCGCCACTAACCAGTGGCATGTATTATTGTTCAACATCACATATATTCATAAGGATAGGCTCACAAGTGAGACCCACATACCAGAGGCTTTCATGCATCTACACGCCACAAGTATTTGGAATACCGGTGACACGTCAAATGTCACGACACACCACTAATCTGGTCGCAGGACACTATTTCCAGGTGGCATGCCACCATCTCTCGTTATCCTTTCTTCTAACTTTCTTCTCTTTGTTCGCTCCTCCAAGTTTTAGCGTACTTCTCCTCACTAGCTTCCACTCACACTAATAGAAAACATGTCATCCGTTCGCGCCCCCTCGGAGCATTAGTCCCGGTTGCGCCACCAACCGGGACTAATGCTGGCACGCGTCCCGGTTGGAGCGGGCACGGGGCCAGGGGCATGCGTCCCAGTTGATAAGGGGGAATACTTCCCGATTGGAGCAACCAACCGGGACTAAAGTTTTGGCCACAGCCACGTGGCGTGGCACTCAACTTTAGTCCCGGTTGGTGGCTCCAACCGGGACGTATTCTCCTGCCCTCTATAAATGCAACGCCACAGCCCCCTCTGACTCCACTTTGTTTTTTCGAATGGTGGAAGGTGTGAGGGGTGTGCTAGTTTTTTCTCTTCTATGCATGCATTGAAGGTGTTTGATGAAATGTTTGAGTGAAAAATCCCGTTGAATTTCTCATAGAACAAAAATATAGAAGGTGTCCGAGACGCACTTGAGCTTTCTCCTCTTTATTTCCCTCGATCGAGGTTAGCAATCTTATCTTTTCTAGGTCATTGATACAATTCATGTGTCGGTGTGAATTGGTTATTTCACTATTTATGATGTCCTGTTTTTTGGTAAACTTACTTATATGATGCAGATGAACGGTCGGGAATGGATGTACGATGACCGGCGCGTAGCCGGGTATATCAAAGGCGTGGATAAATTTATCGATGTGGCTACGGCAAACAAAGATAATGGATTTATACGTTGTCCATGTGTTCAATGTCGGAACAACAAGGAGTAATCTTCCTCGAAAAGCATTCGCGGCCACCTGATTATGAAAGGTTTCATGCCCAACTATAATTGCTGGACCAAGCACGGGGAAAGAGGGGTTATGATGGAAGATGGTGAAGAAGAAGATGATGATAACAACTATCATCATATGTTTCCTGAATACAGTGATACTGCAATGGAAGACAATGGAGAGGAAAGAGGTGAAGAACGGGCATCAGATGAGCCGGCTGATGAACTTGGTAGGGTAATTTCTGATGCAAAGCGAGACTGTGAAACGGAAAAATGAGAAGTTGAAGTTAGAGGGCATGTTAGAAGATCACAAGAACTTGTTGTACCCAAATTGTGAAGATGGCAGCACAAAGCTCGGTACCACACTGGAATTGTTGCGATGGAAGGCAGAGTGTGGTCTAACTGACTCCTCATTTGAAAAGATGCTGAAAATAATGAAGCCGAAGTTTCCAAAACATAACGAACTTCCCGAGAGTACCTACGAAGCAAATAAGACTCTCTGTCCTCTGGGATTAGATGTGCAAAAGATACATGCATGCATTAATGACTGCATCCTCTACCGCGGTAAGGAGTATGAGAATTTAGATAAATGCCCGGTATGCAATGCGTTGCGGTATAAGATCAGACGAGATGACCCAGGTGATGTTGAGGGAGAGCCCCTCCGGAAGAGGGTTCCTGCTAAGGTTATGTGGTATGCTCCTATAATACCAAGGTTGAAACGCATGTTTAGAAACAAAAAGCATGCCAGGTTGTTGCGATGGCACAAAGAAGACCGTAAGAAATACGGGAAGTTGAGACACCCTGCTGATGGGTCACGGTGGAGAAAAATCGAGAGAGACTTCCCAGACTTTGCAGGTGACGCAAGGAACTTATGGTTTGGTCTAAGTACGGATGGCATGAATCCTTTTGGGGAGCAGAGCTGCAGTCACAGCACCTGGCCCGTGACTCTATGTATCTACAACCTGCCTCCTTGGTTGTGCATGAAGCGTAAGTTCATTATGATGCCAGTGCTCATCCAAGGCCCAAAGCAACCGGGCAACAACATTGATGTGTACCTTAGGCCATTAGTTGAAGAACTCTTACAGTTGTGGGGAAAACCAGGTGTACGTGCGTGGGATGAGAACAAACAGGAGCCATTTGATCTACGAGGGTTGTTATTCGTAACCATCAATGATTGGCCTGCTCTTAGTAACCTTTCAGGACAGACAAACAAGGGATATAAGGCATGCACCCACTGTTTAGATAAGACCGAAGGTACATATTTGCATAAATGAAAGAAGGTTGTGTACCTGGCGAATCGACGATTTCTTCCGACCAATCATCCCGTAAGAAAGAAAGGCAAGCATTTCAAAGGTGAGGCAGCTCACCGGAAGAAGCCTGAACTCCCTGCTAGTGATGATGTATTTGGTATGGTCAAGGACATAGAAGTAATCTTTGGAAAGGGTCCCGGCGGTCAATCAGTTCCGAACGACGTCGCTACAGTACACGCACCCATGTGGAAGAAGAAATCTATATTTTGGGAGCTGCCATATTGGAAAGTCCTGTGTGTCCGCTCTTCAATCGACGTGCTGCACGTGACGAAGAATCTCTGCGTGAACCTGCTAGGATTCCTAGGCGTGTATGGGAAGACAAAAGATACACCTAAAGCACGGGAGGACCAACAAATTATGAAAGACCCAAAGAACATGCATACACATAACAAGACGGATAAAGGGCGTCACTTAAGTCGTGCCAGCTATGCTCTTACCAAAGCAGAGAAGGAAATCTTTTTTGAAGTCCTTTACAGTATCAAGGTGCCGTCGGTCTTCTCATCTAATATAAAGGGGATAATAAATATGGCAGAGAAAAAGTTCCAAAACCTGAAGTCTTATGATTGTCACGTGATTATGACGCAGTTGCTTCCGATTGCATTGAGGGGGATTCTACCGGAAAATGTTCGAGTACCCATTGTGAAGCTGTGTTCATTCCTCAATGAAATATCTCAGAAGGTAATCAATCCAGATATTCTGCCAAGGTTACAGAAGGATGTGGTACAATGTCTTGTTGGTTTTGAATTGGTGTTCCCACCATCCTTCTTCAATATTATGACGCATCTCCTGGTTCATCTAGTGGAAGAGATTGCCATTCTCGGTTCGGTATTTCTGCACAATATGTTCCCCTTTGAGAGGTTAATGGGGGTCTTAAAGAAATATGTTCATAACCGTGCTAGACCAGAAGGAAGCATCTCCAAGGGATATGGAACAGATGAGGTCATTGAGTTTTGTGTTGACTTTATTCCTGACCTTAAGCCGATTGGTGTTTCTGACTCGCGGCATGAGGGAAGACTAAGTGGAAAAGGCACACCGGGAAAGAAAGCAATGATATGTAGGGACGGGGATTCTTTCACTAAAGCACACTACACAGTTCTACATAATTCCACCTTGGCAGCTCCGTATATCGAGGAACACAAGAATATTGTACGCTCCAAAAACCCGGGGAAGCCTGAATCATGGATTACAGATGAACACATGAAGTCTTTCGGTGGTTGGATGCAGGCACATCTCTTGAATGACACCACTGTTGGAGATCAGCTATACTTGTTGGCCGCGTCACCATCTTCTACTGTATTGAATTTCCAAGGGTACGAAATAAATGGGAATACATTCTACACGATCGCCCAAGATAAAAAGAGCACCAACCAAAATAGTGGTGTCCGCTTTGATGCAATATACGAGAATGGACAAAAGGACACATATTATGGTTACATAGAGGAGATATGGGAACTAGACTATGGAGTCTCTTTTAAGGTCCCTTTGTTTCGCTGCAAATGGGTCAACCTGAATGGGGAAGGGGTAAAGATAGACCAGTTGTACGGAATTACAACAGTGGATCTCAACAATCTTGGTTATAGAGATGAACCATTCGTCCTAGCCAATGATGTGTCTCAGGTTTTCTATGTGAAGGACATGTCCTCCAGACCGAAAAAAAGAAAAAATATGCAAACGAATACATCATATGATGAGCCAAAGCGTCACATAGTTCTTTCAGGGAAAAGAAACATCGTGGGAATCGAGGACAAGACAGACATGTCAGAAGATTATAATAAGTTTGATGAAATTCCGCCCTTCACAGTGAAAACTGACCCAAGCATTCCGTTAAGTAAAGAAGATGCTCCATGGTTACGTCTGAAGCGATCATAAGGAAGGACATATGCCAAGAAGTTCATGCTCATATTATGTAACTCTAGTTCATGTCTTCAAGGTTTGTGGCTTGACCGAATGATATCTTTCGCGGTTTGTGGCCTTTAGTCCCGGTTTTGTAGTCTCAGTTTTTAATATTAATAAATGTCTTGAGTGTTAGTCCCGTTTTGTGGCTGGACCGGGACTATGAAGAAGTTGCCCCGATTCGTACTTACCATTAAGATCTTATCTCCAAACGCGCGCAGTCACATATTAGGGAGTGCCTCTATGACCAGTTTCTTGGAGATGCCGGAGGACTGGGATCCGGCGGCATCTCCCTGAAACTGGTCGTAGTGGTGTCCCTGCTCTCGAAAACCATCTTGCAGCTTGTAACTTCTCTAACTAGATCAATACGCCTCGGAGCTAACTAATTTCACATATTAGGGACTGCCTCTATGACCAGTTTCTCGGAGATGCCGGAGTACTGGGCTCCGTCGGCATCTCCCTGAAACTGGCCGCAGTGGTGTCCCTGCTCTCAAAAACCATCTTGGAGATGCCTCAAACTGGCTGGAGGACTGGACTCGCAAGGATGCCTATTTATAGTACAAGCAGCTCGGCATAGTGTCGACAATTACGAAATAATGTCGACACTCACCCCTATCATTAGTGCTGACTCGTGTTTTGTCCCGGTTGGTGTCTCCAACCGGGACTACAGGTTGATATTTAGTCCCGGTTGGTGACACCATCCGGGACAAGGTACACGCCGCACGACATAATTTTGACATAATGTTGTGCCCATATTATGCATGTGTCCCATGAAATAATGTCCCGTTTGGTGACACCAACCTTTTTGTCGCACGGAAAAGCCCTTTTCCATTTTCCGAGCGCAAAAAACGGGTCGTTTTGTGAAGTAACCCCCAAAATGCCGTTTCAGAATGCTACCGTCCCATTTTCCTAAAATACTAGACCACCTTACATGGATTATCTCCCAACAGGGACATCTCAAACCTTTTCGTCCATCCCGGGTAAAAAGGACAAATGTCTGCCGAATCGGCACGAAGTGGGTTCGGTTTGTACTACAGGTACATGATCTATCGCCCGTGATTTTTTGAAAAATCATTTTTAGACTCGCAATATGTGGTTTCTTTGGAGATCCTATGCAAGTTCAAACGATGCTCGTCCCCTATCTTCATGCACACCGGTTCGACCATAGTTAGAAATTCAGATAATTCAAAACGGGCATAATAAATTCAAAAAAAATCCGAACAGTGAAAATCCTTCGCGTGGTGTCATATTATGTTACATAGTTGAAAGGAAAAATACCAGACTTGGTATATTGATCATGTTTCGAAAAAAACCTTCACAAAATGACCTATCATGTTCGAGGTTTCATGGCTATCGGTCCAAATGACCGATGTTATGTGCTGAATCGCGGCATAGTTTGTGATGTTGTGCCCATATTATGCATGTGTGTGGACATTGGTATGGAGAACAATGTTGCAGGAGGAAGTTTTCCTTTTCGTCGCACGGAAAAGCCCTTTTCCATTTTCCGAGCGCAAAAAACGGGTCGTTTTGTGAAGTAACCACCAAAATGCCGTTTCAGAATGCTACCGTCCCATTTTCCTAAAATACTAGACCACCTTACATGTACTATCTCCCAAAAGGGACATCTCAAACCTTTTCGTCCATCCCGGGTAAAAAGGACAAATGTTTGCCGAATCGGCAGGAAGTGGGTTCAGTTTGTACTACAGGTACATGATCTATCGCCCGTGATTTTTTGAAAAAATCATTTTTAGACTCGCAATATGTGGTTTCTTTAGAGATCCAATGCAAGTTCTAACGATGCTCGTCCCCTATCTTCATGCACACCGGTTCGACCATAGTTAGAAATTCAGATAATTCAAAACGGGCATAATAAATTCAAAAAAAACGAACAATGAAAATCCTTCGCGTGGTGTCATATTATGTTACATAGTTGAAAGGAAAAATACCAGACTTGGTATATTGATCATGTTTCGAAAAAACCTTCACAAAATGACCTATCATGTTCGAGGTTTCATGGCTTTCGGTCCAAATGACCGATGTTATGTGCTGAATCACGGCATAGTTTGTGATGTTGTGCCCATATTATGCATGTGTGTGGACATTGGTATGGAGAACAATGTTGCAGGAGGAAGTTTTCCTTTTTGTCGCACGGAAAAGCCCTTTTCCATTTTCCGAGCGCAAAAAACGGGTCGTTTTGTGAAGTAACCACCAAAATGCCGTTTCAGAATGCTACCGTCCCATTTTACTAAAATACTAGACCACCTTACATGGACTATCTCCCAACAGGGACATCTCAAACCTTTTCGTCCATCCAGGGTAAAAAGGACAAATGTCTGCCGAATCGGTAGGAAGTGGGTCCGGTTTGTACATACGAAATAATGTCGATACTCACCCCTATCATTAGTGCTGACTCGTGTTTTGTCCCGGTTGGTGTCTCCAACCAGGACTAAAGGTTCATCTTTAGTCCCGGTTGGTGACACCATCCGGGACAAGGGACTAAAGTTTTTCTAAATTCCAAATTGATATTAAAAAATATAAGTTAATTCATTTTAAATTGTAAATGGTTCATATTTTAAATGGTTACATTAATTATTTTTTAAAATAGAAAATGGTTTTGAATTATTTATTCAAATCCAAACACTTTTTATGTTTAAAGTTTTTCTAAATTCCAAATTAATATTCAAAAATATAAGTTAGTTCATTTTAAATGGTTACATTAATTATTTTTCAAAAATATAAAATGGTTTTGGATTATTTATTCAAATCCATACACTTTTTATGTTTAAAGTTTTTCTAAATTCCAAATTGATATTAAAAAATATAAGTTAATTCATTTTTAATTGTAAATGGTTCATATTTTAAATGGTTACATTAATTATTTTTTAAAACAGAAAATGGTTTTGAATTATTTATTCAAATCCAAACACTTTTTATGTTTAAAGTTTTTCTAAATTCCAAATTAATATTCAAAAATATAAGTTAATTCATTTTAAATGGTTACATTAATTATTTTTTAAAAATAGAAAATGGTTTTGGATTATTTATTCAAATCCATACACTTTTTATGTTTAAAGTTTTTCTAAATTCCAAATTGATATTAAAAAAAAATAAGTTAATTCATTTTTAAGTAAATGGTTCATATTTTAAATGGTTACATTAATTATTTTTAAAACAGAGAATGGTTTTGAATTAATTATTCAAATCCAAACACTTTTTATGTTTAAAGTTTTTCTAAATTCCAAATTAATTATCATTTAAAAAACAATACAAATTTAAACCCCAAAATAAAAAATAAGGCGGGAACAGAGAGAAAATACCTGAAAAAATTTGAAAACAGGGGAATATGTCCCGGTTGGAGCCACCAACCGGGACTAAAGACCCCCTGCGCGCCAACCCTTGGTCTGCTGAAAATATTGGAGTATACGTCCCGGTTGGTGGCTCCAACCGGGACGTATGCCCTTCGTTTATAACTGACGCGCCTCCTCTTCTTCTTCCCCATCTCACTTCTCTGCTTCTCACCGACGCATGCACAGGAACCGCCCACGACGCCGGAAGGCTGCCCGAGCTCGCCGCCACCCGCGCGTTCCGTCCGGCACCACCGCTGCCTCCGTCCACGCGCGCCCCTGCTACTTTTCCACCTCGCGCGTGACCTCAATCGCCTGGATTGGAAGCTCCGTCCGCCGTCTGTCTCCGTCGATTCCGGCGTCTCCCGAGCTCTCCCGGCCTCGCCACCACCTCTGTCGTGTTCCTGGTGAGCTGCTGATCCTCACGGTGTTCTTCTTTCTCTCCCTCTCCTCCTGTACTACTCTCCCCGCGTGTGCCCGACGACGCCGTCGCTCGAGCTCGACGGAGGCGACGCTCCGGTGACCAACAAGGAGCGGCGCCGCCACTCTCTTTCTCCCTGCATCGCGCTCTCTCTAACGCGCCCATCCGCGCGTCCAGGCGTGCCCGCTATCGCCGTCGCTGCCGCTGCCTGGGAGCTCACCGCCAGCGTGACGTCGTGCTGACGTTACTCGTGCTCGCGTGGCAGCTGATGTGGCCTAGGGCCCATCAGTCAGCCTCAGTGGGTAGGCTCCTCTGTGGTATAAAAATGATCTGTACGCGTGGAGGCTGAGTTGGCACTGGGGCCCTTCTGTCAGTCTCACTGGCTAGGGGGCGCCCCGGTGTAAAAACTATTTGCCTTTTTTTTAATTCCAGAAAATGATTTAATATTGTAAAATCAAAACTTATTGTTTATAAGTCAGAAAAATACAAATAATATATCAAATTGTTCAGAAAAATGAAACCTATCAATTTAACCTATAATCATGCATTGTTCAACAACTTAAATGACAAGTATAATTAGAAGAACAAATGCACCCCTCTCATATGTTCCGGGGTTTCCCCGAGTTAGGGTTTTAACCCCTCGAAACCCCGATTAAATCGTCGAGCATGTCTTAGGGTTACATTCCAATGCAAATTAACTTGTCATATCATCATACTTGCTTGAGCATTGCATCGATGCCATGTGTTGATTGTTTCCCTTTCTTTTCGGTGTTTCGATTATTAGGTTTATTATTAGTTAGGTATTATTAGGTTTATTAATTAGTTTGGTATTATTGGTCTTCGGCCCCACTGGTCAGTCACTGTGGGTAGCCCTAGACCCGATTCACATTGTCAAGCAACTTAAAAGCCCTATCTTAGATAAGGAATCATTAATACCCCTTAGGTGCATGTGGGTTCGACGATGTGCCTATCTACTACATGGTTTCCTTTTTGTAGCTAGGTTTAGGGTTTAGGATTTCTCTTCATTTTTATTATTGTGTATGTATATGTTAGGGTTTCTCTGAATTAGGGTTTATATCTCTCAACACCGTACCTAACTTTCTCCTTTAGCTGCTTTGACTTATTCGTTTTTCCACCTATGCAGACAATATGGACCCACACGTCAGAGACGAAGAAAAGGAAGAGTTGATGCAAGGTGTGATCCGTGGGGAAGAAAATTTAGACATATCAACGTTTCTGAACAACTCCGGTGCGGGTGATCCTCTTTTTACCGGAATAGACGACTTGTTTGAGGTTGAAGGTGTTGCCTTCCGCGAGGGAGAAGGCGATGCCTTGTGTAATCGAGAATACGACCGCTCCGGCGAGGTGCATGTAATATAATCAATTCATTAATTAATCATCTGTTATCTATATAAAAATAGTAACGACGATCTTTCTTCTTTTAGCCCTCTGGATCGAAGGAATCTACTGAAAAGAGCAGACGAGGCCCAACCAAAAAGTTGCAAGACCATGAGAGGTTCAGGATCGAAGATGTCGCTGAAGACGGCAAGCCAACGGCTCCCGAAGTTGTCGCAAACAAATTTGTGGCACAATGCGGAGTAATCTTTAGGGACTTAATCCCGATCACCATTAGAAATTGGAATAGGCCTGCTAATGCGGATGAAGAGGGAACATGTTTATTTGTCCCTAACCACGCCAAAGATTTACTGTGGAAGAGGGTCATGGTTAATTTCAAACTACCGAAGATAGAGCTGGATCCAAATGCGGAGGATCCAGTTGAGGACGCCTTACAACATGGGAGAGCCATGGAGTCTAAGGTCAGGGAGTGGGCTTTGAAGAATATGGCCCAGTGTTTCACCAACTGGAAGAAAAGATTGCACCTTGACTATGTCGTGAAAGAGAAGACTCCCGATTTCAAGAATATTCAGTTTGAGAAGATAAAACCATTCTGGGCTGAGTTTGTGGAATACAAGACATCAGAAAAAGCTAAGAAAATGTCTGCAACGAATAAGCTGAATGCTGCTAACAAGAAGTATCACCATACTATGGGGCAAGGTGGATACAGGGCTGGCATTCCTAAGTGGGAGAAACTTGAGAATGAACTGCGTGATAAAAAGATCACCCCAGAGACAGACGATTGGGTAGAACGTGTAAGGAATTGGTTTTACGGGCATGGGGGCACGTTGGACTCGAAAGGGAGGTGTATATATAACATATGACATAAAGAAGACCCCTTGCCAATCGAGAGGATCAGAAAAGCAGTAAAGGCTGTTAAAGATGGGGACTTCATTCCCGATAGAGAGAATGATGAGCTCAAATCGCCCTTGGAAATAAGGAACATGATGGACGAACACGAGGCACAAGAGGCTCCCAACCATGGAGGACTGGGTTTCCAGAAGAGAGGAAGAAATATCCTGATAGAAGCCGTCAGAGGAGAAAGGACAGGGAGGAAGTTGAAGCAGATAGTCAGATAGAGCGAATGCGTTTAATTGAAGAACGATTAAAGCAACAACAAGATGAAATTAACGCACTTAAAGAGCAAAGTACTACCGGCCCATCTCAGCAGCACACTCCATTCGATGCTACCGGCCTATCGAATAATCGAAAAAGCAGTGTGGCTTCCATCGAGGTCCCGGGTGATGACAATGGCGATGACGATGATGCACCGACGATGGCTCCTGTTGGCTACCCAGTGGATGATATCACAGATATGACACACTGCGAGCTACATGTCAAAGTTGTGAACATATCAATGAAGGTGGCGTCGGCTATGCCTTACCAATTGGACCCACACCAACTTACCACTGTCGTCCGGTTCCAGAGGGCTACGCTGTTGTCGGCGTGGATGAAATCATGTCCACCTTTGAGGTTTTGGATCTTCACTACCCTGCATGTGAAGGGGATGCGACTGTACTGGGAGACGCAAAAAACGTCACCATTCTATGGCCGAAGGAATGTATCGTGCTTCGAAATCACACGCCAAGGCCATCTTCACCGCCGCCTCACCCGTCTCCAACGAGGTCATCGCCGTCGCGGCAGCCGTCTTCATCGCCTCACCCGGCTCCGTCGCCTCACCAATCTCCGGTGCAGCCATCGCCGCGGGAGCCATCGCCGGCGCCTTAGGATAAAAAGCGTAAGCGTACCGCTACTGTGCGTTGTAAGCGATCGCCGAAACGTAAACAAGAGCCTCTTCCAAAAGTACCAAAGGTTCCTCCCAAGAGAGCTTATGACTGTACTGAAGAGGAGACTGTGGCGATCGTTGATGCGGAAACGACAGCGTTTTTCGCTAAGCTGAGGCGACCGAAAGAGCCAGAGTTCCCCAGCACCAAAGAATAAAAATCCAAAGTGTTGGAAATGCTAAAGACTCTTCATCAACCCGAGCCAAAGCTGTCATCGGACTATGAGCGTTCTATTCTCAAGTCACATGCGGCACAAAAAGCCTCGAAGAGCAGTACTGATGCAAGCGAGAAATCTGTTGCCCAGCTCGGAGAACAAGTAAAACAGACTTGCGCCCCTCTCAAGGTGATTTCCCAAACCAATGTGGGGTCGAGCAAATATGGGGCCAAAGAGCAGTATGATCCAAAGGTAGTTGCACAATAGGGAGAAGCTGTCGCTGCTCAAGGTATGAGTATTGCCCAGTACTTATCCCAGTTAGAGTTCTTCCCCGTGAGTGAAGTAGCATACAAATACCAGTACGGCAAACCTCTCGTCAAACCTGAGGAGGTAAACAATCTTCCAACAAAAATGCGAAGATTGCATAATCATCAGTGCCTATTATCTGTAAGTACTAATTCTGTAATTAATTTAGTCTCCAGCTATATTATTTTGTTTATTGCATGTATATAATCATACTGTAATATGCAGAATAAAGATTCTCGAATGCAGCAGAGGACAAATCTATGACATTGGCTTCATTGACCGATATTGGGTTCATGAAGCTAATCTCAAAATAATCCCCCAGGCTGCGGAGGATAATATAGTACACGCGTTAAGGTTTCAAGAAACCAAAAGGGAAATACTATTTCCTTACAACTTCGAGTGAGTGTTATTGTCTTGTATACACTTTCTATTTCGCTTACTCGATGTTAAGTATATAATTGATTAGTTATGCATTTGCAGCTTCCACTATATTCTATTAATCTTTCAACTTGACAAAGGGCGTGTACTAGTCATGGACTCGAAACATAAACCCCTTGAGACGTGGAAGGACATGCAGATACTTCTCCAGCAGTAATTCTAATCATTACGGAACTATATCGGAACGTTCGTGAATTTTATGTTATCAAGTACTTAATAACTTATTTTATTCGTTTTCTACGCCGGGCAGCGCTTGGAGACGGTTCACCAACAAGGCTAGGGGTGTTTGGAAAGAGGAGCTTACATTTCAACCACTAAATGTAAGCACCACTAGCTATATCCGTGCATCTCTTTGATTCTAGTTTTGATACAGTTATTATCATGCTTGATTATTATTTTGATTGAACTCTGTTCTCGTAAAGTGCCTGACGCAGGGACCAGGTAACAATCTATGTGGATACTATGTTTGCGAGTTCATCCGGCAGACGTGCGATGAGAAGGGCAGAAATTTAGAGCAACTCCATGTACGTAAACAATTTCTATAGTTTTTAATTACAATCAAATTGTGTTTAGTTTCATTCATATATGCCGACTCCTTTTTTAAATTAGATCGAACGTCTACGGGACGGTCTTCTGCCAAAGGATCGCGTACGGGCAATACAGGAGGAATTGGCGGGATTCTTGGATGCAGAAGTCCTAGACCCAAAAGGAGAATACTATTCGGCTGTGTATAGACAATAGGGATTGTAAAAATAGCAACTTTGAAGGAATTGGCCGGTAGCATCGAATAGGAACTTTTGTATGTAGTGCATGAACTCGATCCGTGTATTTAATGTAATATTGTCATGATATTCATGATGTAATATAAGGTTCCTTCATTGATAAGTGCAAATCACTAAATAAACAATAAAACAACCTAAATGAATTCTCTGTCGCGGCACAAAAAGTGGCAAAAATGCTGCCGCGGCAACAAAGTGTGCCAAAATGAATTCTCTGCCGCGGCAGAGAAATGGGCCAAATCTCTGCCGCAGCAGAAGGTTATTAGTCCCGGTTCGTGTTAAGAACCGGGACTAATGCTCCACCCCCCCTCGCCCTCTGCCGCTGCCACGTGTGCACCCTTTTGTCCCGGTTGGTGGGGCAACCGGGACTAAAGGTTAGGGCTTTAGTCCCGATTGCCCCGTCCCGGTTGGGCAACCGGGACTAAATCCCCATACCAACCGGGACCTATAGCCCTGTTTCCACCAGTGTCATCTACACTCTTATCACACATTTAACACTCTCACACCTCTACTCCCACATACTCTTCCCTCCATTAGTGATGCATTAAATATCTCTCTTCCACTCGATAGACCACATACACCCCTCTCGCTTGATTGACGTCTCCGTTGTTTTCTTGTACTCTCAAGCATTGAAAACTAATTGTACAGTGGCAAATCAATACGAATGCATGCATATGTGTGTGCGTGTGAGATCATGATCAATGAAATAGACATTATTGTGGTCGTGAACCATCTCGCCTATGTGTTTCTTTTTAGGGGAATTAACGAGTCACCAATGTATTGATGAAACAATGATTCATTCACTAGTAGAAAAATCTTTATATCAGGCATCCAATTAGTGGGGTGCCACTTTTGATACACGCGATTAGTAGTGGTGGCGTCTCTTAAAAGTGGAATTCCACTGCTATTTCAGGCGTTTAGTTAAATTTGAAAGCCACCCGTATGTGGGACCTGCATTTTCTACTGAAAAATAGTAGTGGCGTTTGGGTATTTAGACACGACACTATTACCGAGACTACAGGTGGCTTGCATGTAAATAAGCACCACTCATAAAAAATGGAAGCGAACACATCGCAACCCAATCCACCCCACAACATTATTCCTCTCTTTCCACTCCCTCCTCTCACTACTTCCACTCGATAGGTGTCGTTGTTTCCCTAGAAATGTGGAAGGATGTTAGCATAGAAGGAAAATATATGCGACACCTCATAAATAAACAAATGGGACATACTGAACATGCGCCCAATTTGATCGTTGGGATTCCTATATTGATTATTGAATCCATCAAGACTAAAATCATGTGTCTCTCTTGTTTTTCATAGCCAATGAGCAACCACCTTGGTTCTAGTGTTTTTCTAAATTATCCCTAGAACTTGTCAAGGTGAGGGAACCATAGACACGCCAACGGGTGTCCATGTTTCTGAGGCTCAATCGAAGGGGAGTGGAGAATATTCTTTTCTGATGCCTGAACCTACAGGAGCAACAGAGAAGAACGTTAGGAATGATCTTAGAAGGCGAACAATGCCACATGGAAAGCAAACATACAACGCCAACGTGGAAATAAAAATCACTAGTAGAAAACATGGCTTTGGTTTGGAGCTGCCCTAACCTCTAGTCCCGGTAGGGTCTGGAACCGGGACTAGTGTGAGCACTGGTCCCGGTTCATCCCTGTTCCAACGGCTAGGAGGCAGCAATCGACTAGTTCCAGTTTGTTGGCGACCTCTTGTTCCGGTTTGTAACACAAACCGGGACTAAAGGAGTGCCCCCCAACGGTAGGAAGCCAGGGGACCTTTAGTCATGTCCTGTATTATAAACCGGGACTAGAGGCTGTGAACTAGTCCCGGTTTGTAATAGAGGCCGGGACTAAAGTGTTCCCTATATATGCACTACTATGTCTAGCCCATGCCATTTGTTGAGTCCGAGCTAGCTCAAGTTTATCCCCATTTTTTGTCCAAGATTTGTCAAGATTTGGTGGCATCCATCAATCCAAGCTTCTAAAAGGTTACCAACTTCAACCTTTTATCTCTCATTTTTAGTTAGCTCAATGCTCTAGAGGGATTTCATGCTTTAGAAGTAGAGGGAATTTTAGATGTGTAATTTTAGGCAAATTTTGATTATATGCAAAAAGTTACTAAAAGTTGAGATGTTTATTTTTAGAGTTTTGGATCTCAGAATTGAATAAGGTTTTCACTGCTAGAACAATAATAAAAGTCAACATTTTTATGTTAATAGTTTTGTCCAATTCAAAAATTGGTGCATGGAAAATTTTATATATATGTCATACACACTAAATTTTTAGATTTGAAAAAGTAAATGTAGTAAAATTTTATATGATACAAAATTTTAATTATAATGCAGATGAGCCAGGAATGGATGTATGATGCTCTCCGAATGTCTGAAGTGTTCATTAAAGGCATGCATTATTTCCTTGATTTGGCTGAGACAAATAAGCGAAATGGTTTTATCTGTTGTCTGTGTCATGCATGTCGAAATGAGAAGGATTACTCTTCCTCAAAAACCATTCATATCCACCTGATTCAGTCAAGTTTCATGTCCGGCTATAATTGTTGGACAAATCGCGGAGAAAGAGGGGTTATGATGGAAGACAACAAAGAAGAAGAGAATTATGAAAACTATCCAATATTCCCTGAATATGGTGGTACTGCAATAGAAGACAAGGAGAAAGAAGAAGGTGAAGAACGTGCATTAGATGAGACCGCTGATGATCTTCGTCAGGCCATTCTTGATGCATGGAGCGATTGCGAAAAACGAAAACGAGAAGAAGAATTTGGAGCGAATGTTAAAGGATCACAAAACATTGTTGTACCCAAATTGCGAAGATGGCAACACAAATCTTGGTACCACACTGTTGGAGATATGCCCTAGAGGCAATAATAAATGTAGTTATTATTATATCTTTGTGTTTATGATAAATGTTTACATTCATGCTATTAACAAGGAAACATTGATACTTGTGTGATTTGTAAACTTAATTTGAAGTCCCTAGTATAGCCTCTATACATCACTAGCTTGTTGGTTGATAAATGATTGTGGTTTCCTGATCATGAACATTGAGATGTTATCAACAACAAGATCATATCGTTAGGAGAATGATATGGTGGACATACTCCTATAGATAAGCGTAGCATAAAGATCAAGTCATTTCAATAGTTCAATTACTATATGCTTTCTGATACATAGTAACCTAATTCCTTCGACCATGAGATCATGCATATCACCTTTACCGGATGGATACTTTGATGACATCAAACACCACACCGTAACTGGGTGGCTATAAAGGTGGCATTGAGTGTTCGGAAAGTATTGGTTGAGACACATGGATCAAGAGTGGGATTTGTCCATCCATATGACGGATAGATATACTCTGGGCCCTCTCGGTGGAATGTCATCCAATTAGCTTGCAAGCATGTGACTGGCTCACAAGGGATCACATATCACGGGAACGAGAAAAGAGTACTTATCAGTAACGAGGTTGAACTAGGTATGCAGAGATACCGACGATCATAACCTCGGATAAGTAAACTATCGTGAGACAAAGGGAAATTGGTATCGTATGTAAGTGGTTCATTAGATTGCAAGGTAATCTTAGAAATATGTGGGAGCCATATGAATTTCCAGATTCCTCTATTGGTTATTGTTCGGAGAGGTGTCTCGATCATGTCCGCATAATTCACGAACCGTAGGGAGACACACTTAAGGATTCGACGTTGTTTTGAGTAGTTATGGTATTATGAGAAAGAGACCGAATGTTGTTCGGAGTCTCGGATGGGATCCGGGATATCACGAGGAGATCCGGAATGGTCCGGAGAATAAGATTCATATAAGGAAAGTCCCGTTTCGGAGTTCGGGAATGATTCCGGTATTTTCATCTGGAATGTTCTAGAAGGTTCCGGAATGTCCGGCACTCCGGGGGGGGGGGGGAAAGGGGTACATGAATGTGTCATTACATATTGGAATGATTGCATCATGTACTAAGTGTTCTCGCTGTTCCAAATAAAGGATTAAATTGAATCCTAAAACTGAAAAGTCAAATGGCCAGTTTGAAAGTCAAACGGCTAAAACAGGAAACTGTGGGAAACAAGCAAGAGGAGGTTGAAACCGACTGTCCCTCCTCTCCAAGCCGGCGCGCCAACCAAGGCCGACTTAGGGAGGGACTCCCCTCCCCTTGGCCGCACCTCCCACCTATAAGAGGAGGGGCAGGGCCTCCTCCTCCAGACACACAAGTTCCTATCCTCTAATCTCCGGTTTAGAGCCGTTTTGGTTTAGAGCTTCTAATTGCCCTAGCCTTCGGTTTAGAGCCTTCTAATTGGTGTGTCTAAACCATAGACCACTAATAGTTCTCTCTCATACTCCACCATACTCGCTCCGGCTTAAGGCGAAGCCCTGCGGGATCTCCCCTCTACTTCCGGTACCACGCCGTTGTGCTGCCGGAATCGCGAGGAGAGTGCTACAACCTCCGCTGCCTGCTGGAACAAGGGAGAGAAAGGTCTTCGTCGAGTACCGAACGTGTGACCGACTGCGGGAGTGCTGCCGGAACGCAGCGCCGGAAGGATCGTCTATGCGATCTTGAGATCGGGAAGAGTACGACTACATCACCCACGAGAATCCGCTCTCGTTAAACACTTTGGAATCTTCGAGGGTAAGTTATTCCATCGACTTGTTGCTACAATCTAGTAGATAGATCTTGGCTTGTTTGTTTGTATGCGATAGAAAATTTTTGTTTTCCATGCTACGAAACCCTATAGTGGTATCAGAGCCGTGTCTATATGTAGATCTGTTGCACGAGTAGAACACAATGGTCATTGTGGGCATTGATACTTTTATTGTCGATTGCTTCTTGTGTACTTTGCATCTTGCGGTATGTTGGGATGAAGCGGCCCGGGCTAACCTTACATGACATCGTTCATGAGACTTGCTCCACGCTTGACATGCAACTTGTATTGCATAAGTGGCTTTGCGGGTGCCTGTTTCTCTCAGCATAGTATAGATCCAATTCACAACGGGTGATTAACAATACTTGTGTCAATGTTGTGGTTCATGTTCGTAAGTTAGAACGACACTTATAGAAAGCCCCAAACCACGTAAAACATGCAAAGAAAGTAGAGGCGTCTAACTTTGTTTTGCAGGGGTGTGCAGTGATGTGATATGGCCATGATTGTGATTATATTTGATGTATGCAATGTTCCTTATTGTAAGTTGGCAACCGGCAGGAGCCATATGGTTGTCTTTAATTTATGTTAAGACCCGCGTGTCTATTCAAAGTAGTTGTAATAGTTGAAGCCGGTGGACGACAACCATGGAGAGGCGTCATTGACCTTGATGCAATGCCGGTGATGATGGAGATCATGTTCGTGCTTGAAGATGGAGATCGGAAGCACAAAGAAGAAAGGCCATATCATATCACATATATATATTGAATTGCATGTGATGTTAATCCTTTATGCATCTTGTATTGCTTAGTAGACGACGGTAGCATTATAAGATGATCCCTCATGCACATGAATTTCAAGTCATAAAATGTTCACCCTTAGTTAGCACCGTAGCTAAAGCTTGTTGTTTCGAAGCACCACGTGATGATCGGGTGTGTTAGATTCCGCAAGTGTATACAACGTGAGCAAGCCAGATTTGCTCATGCGGAAACTAAGGTTTGATCTTGACGAGCCTAGCATGTACAGACATGGTCTCGGAACACGGATCACCGAAAGGTAAAGCATGAATCATATAGTAGATATGATGAACATGACGATTGTTCGCCATTGAAACTATATCAACTCTCGTGATGATCGGTGTTGATGTGGTGGATTTGGTTCGTGTGATCACTAAAACAATGTGAGGGATATTGTTTTGAGTGGGAGTTCACCTAGATTAACTTTATTAATTAATTTGAACTCAATTTGTCATAAACTTAGTCTAAACTATTGCAAATATGTTGTAGATCAATGGCAGCCCCTACCATCAATTTTAATGCGTTCCTAGAGAAAGAAAAGTTGAAAAACAATGGAAGCAACTTCACGGATTGGTTCCGCAATTTGAGGATTGTCCTCACAGCTGGTAATTTGACCTATGTGCTGAATGCACCGCTGGGTGACCCACCTGTAGATGATGCTCCCGATGAAGTAAAGAATGTTTACTTCGCTCGGAAGAATCAGTACTCCATAGTTCAGTGTGCTATCTTGTATGGTTTGGAATCGGAGCTTCATAAAAGGTTTGAGGATTCAGACCCATATGATATTGTCGAGGATCTCAAATTGATTTTTGAGACTCATGCGGCAATTGAAAGCTATGAGGCTTCTGAAAAGTTCTTTAACTGCAAGATGGAAGAGGGCAGCTCCGTCAGTGAGCATGTGCTTAAGATGTCTGGGCACGCAAACAAACTTCAAAGCTTGGGTATAGTGATTCCTAATGCTTTGGGGATTTACCGTGTCCTCCAATAACTACCACCAAGTTACAAGAACTTTGTGATGAACTACAACATGCAGAACATGAACAAGACGTTGCCAGAACTCTTTGCCATGTTGAAATCTGCAGAAGTGGAGATCAAGAAAGAACACCAAGTGTTGTTGGTCAATAAGACCACCAAATTCAAGAAAGGCAAGTCTAAGCAAAAGGGACACTTCAATAAGGGTGGTAAGAAAGTTACCACGCCGGCGAAGAAGACCAAGGCTGGACCTAAGCCTGATACTGAGTGCTTTTACTGCAAGGGAGAAGGTCACTGGAAGCGGAATTGCCCAAAGTACTTGGTGGATTTGAAGAACGGCAACATCAAGAAGAAAGGTATATCTGATATACATGTTATTGATGTGTATCTCACTAGTACTCGTAGTAGTGCCTGGGTATTTGATACTGGTTCGGTTGCTCATATTTGTAACTCGAAACAGGTGCTGCTGAATAAACGGAAGCTAGCGAAGAACGAGGTGACGATGCGCGTGGGAAATGGATCAAAGGTTGATGTGATCGCGGTCGGCACGCTACCCCTTCATCTACCATCGGGATTAGTTTTATACTTAAATAATTGTTATTTGGTGCATGCGTTGAGCATGAACATTATATCGGGATCTTGTTTATTGCGAGACGGTTACTCGTTTAAGTCCGAGAATAATGGTTGTTCGATTTATATGAGTAATATGTTTTATGCACATGCACCTTTGATAGATGGTCTATTCTTATTGAATCTCGATAGTGGAAATACACATATCAACAACATTGAGGCTAAACGTTTGAAATCAAGCGCTAATTCGACCTATATGTGGCACTGTCGTCTTGGTCACATTGGAGTGAAACGTATGAAGAAACTCCATTCCGATGGACTTCTTGAATCACTTGATTTTGAATCACTTGAAAGATGCGAAGCATGTCTGATGGGTAAAATGACTAAGACTCCATTTTCTGGTATGATGGAGCGAGCTAAGGACTTATTGGAAATCATACATACCGATGTGTGTGGTCCAATGAGTGTAGCATCGCGCGGTGGTTATCGTTATGTTCTTACCTTCACGGATGACTTGAGTAGATATGGGTATATCTATTTCATGAAACATAAGTACGAAACTTTCGAGAAGTTTAAGGAGTTTCAAAGTAAGGTAGAGAATCAATGTAACAAGAAGATTAAATTTCTACGTTCTGATCGTGGAGGTGAATATCTAAGTTACGAGTTTGGCGAGCATTTGAAGAAATGCGGAATACTTTCACAATTGACACCGCCGGGAACACCACAGCGTAATGGTGTGTCCGAACGTCGTAATCGAACTCTCTTAGATATGGTTCATTCTATGATGTCACTTACAGATTTACCGCTATCATTTTGGGGTTATGCATTAGAAACAGCCGCATTCACTTTAAATAGGGCACCATCTAAATCCGTTGAAACAACACCGTATGAATTATGGTTTGGGAAGAAACCTAAATTGTCGTTCCTTAAAGTTTGGGGATGCGAAGCCTATGTAAAGAAGTTACAGCCGGATAAGCTTGAACCCAAAGCGGAAAAATGCGTCTTCATAGGATACCCGAAGGAAACTATTGGGTATACCTTCTATCATAGATCTGAAGGCAAAATCTTCGTTGCCAAGAATGGATCCTTTCTAGAGAAGGAATTTCTCTCGAAAGAAGTGACTGGAAGGAAGGTAGAACTCGACGAGGTTGTCGAACCTTCTCTCGAAATTGCGAGTAGAGAAGCACCGGAAGAAGTTCCTGTGGTGCCTGCACCAATAAGAGAGGAAGCTAATGATGGTGATCATGAAACTTCGGTTGAAGTTACTACAGAGCCTCGGAGGTCAACGAGAACTCGTACCACTCCAGATTGGTATGATTCCGTTATGAATGTCATGTTGGTGGACAACACCGATGACCCCGAGACATATGAGGAAGCGATGATGAGCCCAGATTCCAATAAATGGCAAGAAGCCATGAAATCCGAGATTGGATCCATGTACGAAAACCAAGTATGGACTATGGTGGACTTGCCGGATGGCCGGAAGGCTGTCGAGAACAAATGGATTTTCAAGAAGAAAACAGATGCTGATGGTAATGTTACTGTCTATAAAGCTCGACTTGTCGCAAAAGGGTTTCGACAAATTCAAGGAGTTGACTACGATGAGACTTCCTCACCAGTAGCGAAGCTAAAGTCTGTAAGGATTATGTTGGCAATCGTTGCATATTATGATTATGAGATATGGCAGATGGATGTCAAAACAGCATTCCTCAATGGAGATATTGATGAAGAGTTGTATATGATGCAACCCAAAGGTTTTGTCGATCCTAAAGATGCTAACAAGGTATGCAAACTTCAACGGTCCATCTATGGATTGAAGCAAGCATCCCGAAGTTGGAATCAATGTTTTGATAAGGTGATCAAAAGTTTTGGTTTTATACAAACTTATGGAGAAGCTTGTATTTACAAGAAAGTGAGAAGGAGCTCTGTAGCATTCTTAATACTATATGTGGATGACATATTGTTGATTGGGAATGATGTAGACCTTCTTAATAGTGTCAAAGAATATTTGAATAATAGTTTTTCAATGAAGGATCTTGGCGAAGCAGCTTACATATTAGGCATTAAGATTTATAGAGATAGATCGAAACGCCAAATATCATTGTCACAGAGTACATATTTGGACAAAGTTCTAAAGAGGTTTGGAATGGAAGAAAGCAAGAAAGGATTCTTGCCCATGTTGCCCAATACGACCTTGAGTAAAACTCAAAGTCCGACATCGGCAGAAGATAGAGAAAGGATGAGTAAGACTCCCTATGCCTCAGCCATAGGATCTCTAATGTATGCCATGCTATGTACTAGACCCGACATTGCATATGCTGTTAGTTTAACTAGTAGATATCAAAGTGATCCAGGAGTGGATCATTGGACAGCGGTCAAAAACATCCTTAAGTACTTGAGAAGAACTAAGGATATGGTTCTTTCTTATGGAGGTGATGAACAGCTCGTTGTTAACGGTTACACCGATGCTAGTTGGAACACCGATCCGGATGATTCTAAATCACAATCCGGATACGTATTTATTTTGAATGGTGCAGCAGTTAGCTGGAGGAGTGCAAAGCAAAGCGTTGTGGCGAGATCTTCAACTGAATCGGAATACATGGCTGCTTCGGAGGCTTCACAACAAGCGATATGGATGAAAGAGTTCATTACAGAGCTGGGTGTGGTTCCTAGTGCGCTGGACCCAATGTCTATCTACTGTGATAACATGGGCGCCATAGCCAATGCGCAAGAACCAAGGTCACACAAGAAGCTGAAGCACATCAAGCTACGATTTCACGCTATTCGAGAACATATCCAAGATGGGGATATAAAGATTTGCAAAGTACACACAGATCTGAATGTGGCGGATCCGTTGACTAAACCTCTCCCGAGGGCAAAACATGACCAACACCAAACTGCCATGGGTGTTCGGTATATTACCATGTAATCTAGATTAGATGACTCTAGTGCAAGTGGGAGACTGTTGGAGATATGCCCTAGAGGCCATAATAAATGTAGTTATTATTATATCTTTGTGTTTATGATAAATGTTTACATTCATGCTATTAACAAGGAAACATTGATACTTGTGTGATTTGTAAACTTAATTTGAAGTCCCTAGTATAGCCTCTATACATCACTAGCTTGTTGGTTGATAAATGATTGTGGTTTCCTGATCATGAACATTGAGATGTTATCAACAACAAGATCATATCGTTAGGAGAATGATATGGTGGAGATACTCCTATAGATAAGCGTAGCATAAAGATCAAGTCATTTCAATAGTTCAATTGCTATATGCTTTCTGATACATAGTAACCTAATTCCTTCAACCATGAGATCATGCATATCAGCTTTACCGGATGGATACTTTGATGACATCAAACACCACACCGTAACTGGGTGGCTATAAAGGTGGCATTGAGTGTTCGGAAAGTATTGGTTGAGACACATGGATCAAGAGTGGGATTTGTCCATCCATATGACGGATAGATATACTCTGGGCCCTCTCGGTGGAATGTCATCCAATTAGCTTGCAAGCATGTGACTGGCTCACAAGGGATCACATATCACGGTAACGAGAAAAGAGTACTTATCGGTAACGAGGTTGAACTAGGTATGCAGAGATACCGACGATCATAACCTCGGATAAGTAAACTATCGTGAGACAAAGGGAAATTGGTATCGTATGTAAGTGGTTCATTCGATCGCAAAGTAATCGTAGAAATATGTGGGAGCCATATGAATTTCCAGATTCCTCTATTGGTTATTGTTCGGAGAGGTGTCTCGATCATGTCCGCATAATTCACGAACCGTAGGGAGACACACTTAAGGATTCGACGTTGTTTTGAGTAGTTATGGTATAATGAGAAAGAGACCGAATGTTGTTCGGAGTCTCGGATGGGATCCGGGATATCACGAGGATATCCGGAATGGTCCGGAGAATAAGATTCATATAAGGAAAGTCCCGTTTCGGAGTTCGGGAATGATTCCGGTGTTTTCATCTGGAATGTTCTAGAAGGTTCCGGAATGTCCGGCACTCCGGGGGGGGAAGGGGTACATGAATGTGTCATTACATATTGGAATGATTGCATCATGTACTAAGTGTTCTCGCTGTTCCAAATAAAGGATTAAATTGAATCCTAAAACTGAAAAGTCAAATGGCCAGTTTGAAAGTCAAACGGCTAAAACAGGAAACTGTGGGAAACAAGCAAGAGGAGGTTGAAACCGACTTGGAGAGGAGTCCCTCCTCTCCAAGCCGGCGCGCCAACCAAGGCCGACTTGGGGAGGTACTCCCCTCCCCTTGGCCGCACCTCCCACCTATAAGAGGAGGGGCAGAGCCACCTCCTCTAGACACACAAGTTCCTATCCTCTAATCTCCGGTTTAGAGCCGTTTTGGTTTAGAGCTTCTAAGACCAGCCACACCGTTGGCCAAAAGCGATTCATAGCCTCAATTGAATCGGTTCCATACAGTGTGGAGTATGTATGGAGCATCGACGCATGTTGTCAGAGAAGAGAAGCGACGCATATAGTTGAACCGGTTCAAAGTAGCTCAAAACATTTAAATATGATTATGTGCCTGACACAAACAATAAAGACCCCAGCCACAACGTCTAAATGGAAAGGATTAAGACAAAAAAATAGTTTCTTTTCTAGCTGGTGGGTCCCATGTATAGTGTTCAGCCGGTTCCATACACTGCAGCCATATCAGATCGATTCGTTCTTTTTCTTGAATCGAACCAACGGTGTGGCTGGTCTAATTGCCCTAGCCTTCGGTTTAGAGCCTTCTAATTGGTGTGTCTAAACCCTAGACCACTAATAGTTCTCTCTCATACTCCACCATACTCGCTCCGGCTTAAGGCGAAGCCCTGCGGGATCTCCCCTCTACTTCTGGTACCACGCCGTTGTGCTGCCGGAATCGCGAGGAGAGTGCTACAACCTCCGCTGCCTGCTGGAACAAGGGAGAGGAAGGTCTTCGTCAAGTACCGAACGTGTGACCGACTGCGGGAGTGTTGCCGGAACGCAACGCCAGAAGGATCGTCTACGCGATCTTGAGATCGGGAAGAGTACGACTACATCACCCACGAGAATCCGCTCTCGTTAAACACTTTGGAATCTTCGAGGGTAAGTTATTCCATCGACTCGTTGCTACAATCTAGTAGATAGATCTTGGCTTGTTTGTTTGTATGCGATAGAAAATTTTTGTTTTCCATGCTACGAAACCCTACACACACTAGAATTGATGCAATGAAAGGCAGAGAATGGTTTATCTGACAAGGGATTTGAGAAGCTACTAAAAATAATGAAGAAGAAGCTTCCAAAGGATAACAAATTGCATGTCAGTATATACGAGGCAAAGAAGGTTGTATGCCCTCTAGGACTAGAGGTGCAGAAGATACATACATGCATTAATGAATGCATCCTCTACCGCGGTGAGGAGTACGAGAATTTCGATGCATGCCCAGTATGTGGTGCATTGCATTGTAAGATCAGACGAGATGACCCTGGTGATGTTGATGGCGAGCAGCGCTCCAGAAAGAGGGTTCCTGCAAAGGTGATGTGGTATGATCCTATAACACCACGTTTGAAACGTTTGTTTAAAAACAAAAGGCATGCCAAGTTGTTGCGATGGCACAAAGAAAACCGCAAAAACACTCAATATTGAGACACCCCGCTAATGGGTCGTAGTAGAGAAAAATCGATAGAGAGTACCCGAGCTTTGCAGATGACGCAAAGAACTTAAGATTTGGTCTAAGTACAAATGACATGAATCCTTTTGGGGAGAAGATCTGCAGTCATAGAACCTAGCATGTAACTCTATGTATCTATAACCTTCCTCCTTGGTTGTGCATGAAGCGGAAGTTCATTATGATACCAGTGCTCATCCAAGGCCCGAAGCAACCCGGAAACAACATTGATGTGTACCTAAGGCCATTAGTTTAAGAACTACTATAGTTGTGGCGCGATGAAGGTGTACGTATGTCAACACTCGGATTTTTCAATCCTAGATGCATGTTATGCCATACATCGCAATCCCAGGATTACCATTTTTGCGAGACATAACAGAATTGGATACCATAGTACCTCATCCATTACAACGATACAAGTTCGTACACAAATAGGGATCTCATGATCCAGTTCTTAATACAACATCAAGCAGCGGAATACGTAGTAATAACGGTAGCATAGGCGAAGCTCCATCTTCGGGGTCACAGGCAATGCTGACGATGGGAGATGATCCTAGTTGTCGTAACCTTCCTGGGGTCCATCCTCCAGGTACTCCTCTTCATAGTCTAGCCATGGGAATAGCCAGGGACAAAGCCATGAGTACTCTTTAAGTACTCGCAAACTAATACTAACAAGTAAAGGGGGTTTTGGGATAATGGGACACTAGGCTCTAGGGTTGTTTTGCAAAAAGCCAGGTTTATCTCTACTAAGCTCCAAAGCCAGTCACAATTTTATAACTCCTAAGTGGGATCTTGTAGTTCAGGTCACAACACTGTTGTGGTCAAGTCAAAGTCTCAACTCATTTCACAAGTCATTTTAAAAAGGGTCTGACGGGGGAACAGTATGGCCACTACAACTGTCCATAACCGCGGACGCGGCTATTCGAATAGTTTGACACTCTACAGAGATTGTACACTTTCACCACAACATTCGATACATCCGTCAGGAACAAATCCTGAATTCACCATACTCAGTATGCGGATAATCAATCTTAACCTTTCAATTACACTCCCTAGTATAAGCACCTCTCCTGTGAGTTTGGCCTCCCAACCATGACCACTGTCATCTTGGGTACTGCACAGGTGGACAATCTTCACAAGGTAGTCTCAGCTCAGACCTTGGCCGTGAGGGAACTAATACTAAGGCATATAAGTTTCCAGTCAAGCCCTACCCAATATTCGGGTATTGTGGTTGTATGATAAAATTGGAATGGTATCGCATCCAGACAACCATCAGTTTTAAAAAGGGCTAATGCTCATGCCTCAACATTTTCATCACCAAAATCATCAAGTGTTTGGAAACACATGTCCAAAACATTTCAATAGAATGATCCATCATTCCAAGGTTTTCATAACCATTTTTCCACCAAGTATTCCCATCTAAAGTTGATCAAGTTTTATGCTTAGCACTAGCATCTACAGTTGGGAATGGTAAATATGAGGGGTGGAAACTGGTGGAGTTTCACTAAGTCCAACATTATATCTTAGGCTGAGATCAAGGTTTCTAGCTTAGGCCAAATTTATGCTCTTAGGGCAAACTTGAGCACAGCTGTCTAATATCTACCAAACTCTTAAGTAGACTCTAAGTAAGCTTTGATAAAGAAATAAAGTAAGAAGCTTGCCATAAAACTAGGATTGGTTTAGCAAGTTGGTATGATCACATACGCTTAAGGCATATAGTATTCATATCACAAGCATGGGTTTGTGGCAACAATAGGGTATCTTGCAAGTGTTAGCTTGCATTGGTATAGTATCTTGCAAGTGTTAGCTTGCATTGGTCCACTTGGTTAGTAAAGCTTGCCTTGTGCAGAGCAGTGGTTGGAGTTTTCTTCGGCTTTCTCTTCGTAGTATCCTTCTTCCTCCTCGTAGTATCCTTGGTCGGTACTAGCGTCTATGAATAAATACGAGGTACACAATCACCAAACAATACTTAACTACTTGCAATCCTCACACACAAGGGTCCTATAGATGATCTAGCATCATCTCTAACATTACAAGGTTAAGGATTGGTTTAAGTCTTTTTATTTTAGTAAAGTAATTTCTACTCATTGAAAAACTACTTAAGATTTAATATTCTCCAAACTAAACATGGGATCATGTTGACACATGTTATCACATATTGTAGTCCATGGGAATGTGATTTAAAGTGGTGTCACAATTTAATAAGGTTTTACCCTTTTATTTTAATTGATTAAAGTGGCTAGAAATGCTTATGTAGCATTCTTTTATTCCTTGAACTTTTTTTATGCAAGTAAACCTATATATTTTTATATATTCTGAAAGGTATGGTTAAATGTGATTTTTGAGAGTTGGAATCAACTCAAAAGCTGTTATGGTTTAAATTTGAAAAGTGTTTGAATGCAGAAAAGCTTCTGCCTTGTTATTTTTGCTATGGGTGATCTACAGATCCAAATGACTTGAATCCAACGGGCTTGGATTAAGCATTCACAGACCTTTCCAAAAAAATTGGTTTCATCCAATTTGGTGCACTGAATCGACCTGGGTTGATTTTTGAAGTTGGGTACAGAAGTGTGTTTGAAATTAAAAAGAAAAAGGTTTAATTTGAATTGCTGGGCTGCGCGGGAAATTCTAACGGGTCGGCCTGCTAAGCGAAGTGCTCCCGCAGGCTGCGTAAGTGGGTGTCCCCACTCGTCAGTGACATGGGGCTGGGCGAAGTGGTATGGGGCAACGTGGGTCGTCCGATCTAGTTCTAATCTAACGGCTGAGGGTCATCGTCGACGCGAGACAGCTCCGGCGAGAACGAAACCTAGCGCGGCCAGTGGGGGTGCTGGGGGCTCACCGGGGTACGGGCGAGGGTCGGCGAGGCGGGCGAACGACGAAGTCGACGACGGCGATCCTCCTGGTACCGGTGGCTTCTCCTGGGGCGGCTCCAATCGCTGGCTCCCTTCTTCTCCAGAGGCGGCGGGCTCCGGTGAAATTCCGGCGAAGTGGTGCTCGCCTTGCTCTGAGGATGGTGTGGCAGGGTCAGTGGGGAGAGGGGAGTGAGATGGTGTGAAGAAATCATGCGGGGGTGGCCTCTATTTATAGTCGAGCGAGGGGACCGTCGGGGCGCAAGGTGAGCTCGTCGGGGGCGACGTTACAGGCAGCTAATGGCATGGGCAAGGGTAGGGGACGGTGCTGTGTCTCCTGGCGATGCTCAACGACATGATCGTGAGGCATGGGGCGGTGTGGTTTGGTCTGGAACGGGCGGTGCTCTACGCGGCAGAGGCGGCGTCTTCGACGCCGGGCGGTGGTTGTATGGCACGGGGCGGCAAACGGGAGTGTCTGGCGGGGTCCTGGGTCGGTGGTGATCGTGTGGGCGCGCGGTGAGGGCGGCGCGCTGTCTGGGGACGCTGGTCGCGGGTGGTGCTCTGGCGCACGCTAGGCATGGTCTGGGTGCGGCTTGTGCGCGTGGTCCAGGGCTTGGCAATGCTCGCGGCTGGGACATGCAGTGGCGGTGGACGGTGGGCTGCCTCCCAGACATGCTGGCTAGGTTTGCTGCTGCTCCTAGCTTGCTGTCCACATTGGGGTGACATGGGGCTGCTCGGCTATTCACCATTAATGGCAATGGCAAGCTCACAGTTGTGCTAGTGTTGGGCTAATCTTTCTAGATGATCTACTGGTTTGTGTGTGAGCTAACTAGGGAACAAGTCAGGCTCAAAACACTGCACACTATAGTGTTTGTGGTTTTGTTTGATTTGTGTCTGCAACCTGTTTGATGAAATGGCCGTATGAACTCAAGTTTTGAATTTTGAAATGAATTTTGGTGAGTTTGCTATATTGGTTCTGGCGAGTCTGCAGATGCTTGGGTTTTGAAAGTTGAGCTCGTTTGAGTGGGTTTTGAAAAAGTGGGATCTTCCCATATGAAGAAGATTTAATTTTGAATTGTCATTTAAACTATGCATTTGAAAGTTTCTGGATGATCACAAAGTGGGCCTTGATACTCTGTTATGAGTACATTCAAGGGGTGCAAAGATCCAGAAAAGTTTCTGTTAGGTTTTGAAAGTTTTAGACAGCCAAAGTAGGCATGTGAGTTAAATTGGCCAAAATGACCATTCACTTAATATATTTGTTTTGATTTACTTGTCTTTAGGAAAAGTGTGGGAAATGTTTTAGATGATGTTCTTTTCACCTAAGAAACATTTTACAAGCAATGGATCACACAAACAAGGTGGTTTTTAAAGAAATTCAAAATCCATGCATACACATATACATGCATTCATGAATTTATTTAGAAAAGTTTTTGTTAACTCTAAACTTGATGATTAGTGTTTTGATGATCTAAGTTTGATATTTTTGGGATGTTACAACGTATGTGAGATGAGCACACACAGGAGCCATTTGACCTATGAGCATTGTTTTTCGTAACCATCAATGATTGTCCTGCTCTTAGTAACCTTTCAGGACATTCAAACAAGGATACAATACATGCATGCATTGTTTAGATGATACGAAAAGTATATATTTGGATAAAGGTAGGAAGAATGTATACCAGGGGCATCGCCAATTTCTTTAGTCTAGGCATCCCGCAAGAAAGAAAAGCAAGAATTTAAATGGTGAGGCAGATCACCGGAAAAATCCTATCCGCCGTACTGGTGATGATATATTTGGTATGGTCAAGGATCTAGAAGTAATATTTGGAAAGGGCCCTGGCAGTCAATCTGTTATGAATGACTTTGACGGACATGCGCCCATGTGAAAGAAGAATCTATATTTTGGGAGCTATCCTATTGGGAAGTTATAGAGGTCTGCTCTGCAATCAACATACATGATACACGTGACGAAGAATCTTTGCGTGAACCTGCTAGGATTTATGGGCATATATGGAAAGATAAAAGATACGCGAGAAGAACGACAGGACCAGCAAGGTATGAAAGACCGAGACGGCATGCATCCAATAAAGACGGTTAACGGACGTCTAAGTGCTTCCAGCTACGCTCTTATCAAAGAAGACAAGGAAATATTTTTTAAAGTCCTGAGCAGTATGAAGGTCCCGTCTGGATTCTCGTCGAATATAAAGGGAATAATAAATATGGCAGAGAAAAAAATCTAGAACCTAAAGTCTCATGACTACCACGTGCTTATGACGCAATTTCTTCCGGTTGCATTGAGGGGGATTCTATCGGAAAATATTCAACTACCCATTGTGAAGCTATGTGCATTCCTCAATGCTATCTCTCAGAAGGTAATCGATCCCGAAATTCTACCGAGGTTACAGAATGATGTGGTACAGTGTCTCGTTAGTTTTGAGTTGGTGTTCCCATCATCCTTCTTCAATATTATGACGCATCTCCTGATACACCTAGTCGACGAGATTACCATTATGGGTCCTGTATTTCTATATAATATGTTCCCCTTTGAGAGGTTCATGAGAGTCTTGAAGAAATATATTCATAACCGTGCTAGGCAAGAAGGAAGAATCTCGAAAGGCTATGGAACAAAGGAGGTCACTGAGTTTTATGTTGACTTTATTTCTGACATTAAGACGATTGGTGTTCCTGAATCGCCGCATGAGGGGAGACTGAGTGGAAAATGCACGCTAGGAAGGAAATCAATAATATATAGGGACGGGCATTCTTTCACTCAAGCACACTACAAAGTTCTATAAAATTCCACCTTGGCAGCTCCGTATATCAAGGAATACAAGAATATTATATGCTCCAACAACCCGGGGAAGCCTGACTCCTTGATTAGATATGAACACATGAAGAATTTTGAAGATTGGTTGAAAACACATCTCATGAATAACAACACTGTATGTGATCAGTTGTACTTGTTGGACAGCTCACCATATTCGATTATATGGACTTTCCAAGGGTACGAGATAAATAGGAATATATTTTACACGATCTCCCAAGATAAAAAGAGCACCAACCAAAACAGTGGTGTCCACTTTTATGCAACAAACTACAATGGGTAAAAGGGCATATATTGTGGTTACATAGAGGAGATATGAGAACTTGACTACGGACCTGCTTTTAAGGTTCCTTTGTTTCGATGCAAATGGGTCAAGCTGACAGAAGACAGGGTTGAGGTAGACAAGAAATACGGAATGACAACAGTGGATATCAATAATCATGTGTATAGATACGAACCATTCGTCCTAGCCAATGATGTATCTCAGGTTTTCTATGTGAAGAACATGTCTACCAAACCGAGAAAAAGAAAATATAAGCAAACGAATACATCATCAAACGATGAGCCAAAGTGCCACATAGTTCTTTCAGAAAAAAGAAACATCGTGGGAGTGGAGGAAAAGATAGACATGTTAGAAGATTATGATAAGTTTCATAAAATTCTGCCATTCGCGGTGAAGGATGACCCAAGCATCATGTTAATTGATAAAGATGCTCCATGGTTAAGGCCACACGGTTTATAAGCAAGCCATATGATGTATTCTGAGTTTTGCCTTTGGTGGTTTTTTAGATGCAGTCAATCTGTACCCGTAGATCATGTATTATGCCTTGATTATGTCCATAACATTGGTCATTTGACCCAAAAGCTAGGAAACCTCGAACATGATATGTCATTTTATGAAGGTTTATTTGAGACATAATCAATTTACCAAATTTGGTATTTTTCCTTGCAACTATGTCACATAATATGACACCACGCGAAGGATTTACATTGTTCGGACCTTTTTCGAATCTCTTGTGCCTGTTTCAAAATTTTCCCGTTTGAAACTATAGTCAAAACGGCGAGCATGAAGATAGGTAATGAGCATCGCTAAAACTTGTATTGGATCTATGAAGAAACATAATATTGTGAGTCTAAATATGATTTTTTCAGAAAATCATGGGCATTATATCATGTACATGTAGTTCAAACCGGGCATACTTCCTACCGGTTCGGTAGATATTTGTGTTTTTCACCAGGGGTGGACAAAAAGGTTTGAGATATCCCGGTTGGAAATTGTACATGCAAGATGGTCTAGTATTTTTGGAAATATGGTGGAAGCATTTTGAATGAGCATTTTGGTGGCTGCTTCACAAAAAACCCCGTTTTGGGTGCTCAAAAAATAAAAAATGGTTTTTTCATGCGACAAAAAGGAAAACTTCCTCCTGCAACAATGTTTTCCATACCATGATGCACATGTGTGCACAATATGGGCACAGTATCACAAACTATGCCCTGATTCTATCCATAACACTGGACATTTGACCCGAAAGCCAGGAAATCTCGAACATGATAGGTCATTTTGTGAAGGGGTTTTTTAGACATAATTAATTTACCAAGTTTGGTATTTTTACTTGAAACTATGTCACATAATATAACACCACGTGAAGTATTTATATTGTTCGGACCTTTTTTGAATATCCGATGCATGTTTCAAAAAATTTACGTTTCAAACTATAGTCAAAACGGCGGGCATAAAGATAGGTGATGAGAATCGCTAAAACTTGCATTAGATCTATGAAAAAACATCACATTGTGAGTCTAAATATGATATGTAGTTCAAACCGGGCCCACTTTCTACTAGTTCGACAGATATTTGTCTTTTTTACCAGGGATGGACGAAAAGGTTTGAGATCTCTCGGTTGGGACATTGTCCATGTAAGATGGTCTAGTATTTTTTGGAAAATATGTTGGAAACATTTTCAATGAGCATTTTGGTGGTTGCTTCACAAAAAACCCCGTTTTGGACGCTCGAAAAATGAAAAATGGATTTTTTGTGCGACAAAAAGGAAAACTTCCCCCTGCAACATTGTTTGCCATACCATGATGCACATGCGTGTACAATATATGCATATTACCACAAACTATGCCTAGATTCAAATTTATTTCTAGAAATTCTATATGTTATTCAAACAAGATGCCCTCGACTTGAGTCTCGTCGGTCCTATTGTCTATAAGAGGTTCATTTATTTCTATGATATAGTCTCTAACTCAGCTCGTTCATTGCATGTAATTATCCTCACTATGATATTATGGAGAATGAAGAGCGAGGAATGTGACCTAAAGCAAATCTTTGACACTGGGTTCATCGACCCATGCCGAGTTAATGAACGATTGCTAAAGCAATACTCCAAGGAGACAGAGAGTAACTTGCTAAGTTTCATAAAGAGGCAACATTACAAAAAGAGAATATTGTTTTCCTACAACTATGGGTGAGAGTATTACTGTCTTCTAGACATTCACTTTTGTTTACTCGATGTTAAGTGTAATTGATGATTTACTGACGTATATAAACGTACGCAACTTTCACTGAATTCTGCTAATCATTGAAGTTGACGCTAGAAGAGTTAAAATCAAGGACTCACTAAGAAAAGACGAATCGGAGTACACAATCGTTAAAGATGCGCTCTAGAGGTAATTCAGTCCTTATCGCATTATATCGGTCTTTTCTGTTCATATATATCCTGAGATATCAAGTAACTAATAACTCATTTATTTTTTTATTTTTTGCCGGGCAGGATTTGGCACGATTTCACCAAGAGTACGGTTGGTGAATTTGAAAATGAGCTTAGTTTTCATCGGGTCAAGGTAAGTAGCACGAGCTAGGTCCACGCATATCTTCAATTATAGTTTCAATACTATTATATCATGCTTGATTATTATTTGATTGAATTATATTCTCGTAAAGTGTGAGAGGCAGCCACCAGGGAATAATTTGTGTGGATACTTGGTGTGCGAGTTCATTCGCTCTAAGGTCAGTGAGCGGGACGAAGCGACATTTATAGATGTAAGCGAACAATATATTCACAATTTGAATTTATTACCATCAATTGTGTTGAGTGTCATTTATAATATTTGTTATGACGATTGATATTTATATTGATCTCCTTATTTTATATATAGTTGGAAAGATTGAGGGAGAATATCCAACCAAAGGAGCGCTTGATAGCAATTCAAGAGAAATTGTCGGGATTTTTTGTTGACCATGTCATAGAACCAAATGGAAAATTTCATGATAAGGGATTCTCGTGATTTAATGATCTCCATGTAATCGAACAGACGGATTATGATCTCCATGTAATTAAATTGTATATATATGTAATCGAATTATATCTAAATAACCATGACGATGTTCTGTGTAATGGGATCCTTCGTTGCACGTCACTTACGCCAAAACTCTCCCTCCTCTACCGATCCTCCTTCCACGGCAGAACCCCCAATCTCCAAACAAATTCTGCCACGGCAGATATCGCCCCCAAATTTTTGTCGTGGCAGAAACCGGCATCGGCTTCCGCGGCAACCGAGTTTGTAAAATCCTATCACGGAAGAGAACTCGTAGTCCCAGATCGTACTATGTACCGGAACTAAAGGTCCTCCACCTCCAACACCCCCCCCCCCCCCCCCCCCCCCCCCCCCCCCCCCCCCCGCGCGCTCCCCTGCGCGCCCACGTGCAGAAACATTAGTTTCGGTTCGTAACTGATCCGAGACTAAAGGCTGAGACCTCTAGTCCGATTCCGTATTCCCGGTTGCAAAACCGGGACTAGTGTTTGTCTGGAACCGAAACTAGAGGCCCGTTTTCCACTAGTGAACCTAAGCAAGAGTAAGAAAATTAAGCCAGACACTTGCAGGGTGAGTAGCCGAACACATTGCGCGAACATGTTTAGCAAGAAAGATCACAGCAAGGAGGCGCTACCACCGACATACATGACAAAAAGCATGGAGACAGAATGTACATTTCTGTGAAAAGCAAGAAAAGAGTACGTGATAGCTTGAGGGAGGAGGAAGAGTGGACAACGACCATTAGACGCGCGGTAAAGTGAGTAAGGTTATAGAAGCATGGCAAAAATCAGTGTGGTGTGTTGCGACTCCTCCAACGACCGCGTACATAGTTACAACTTCAGAGCTGAATTTCTGCATAACCGGGGCCATTGTCCGCGATGATTCGACGGTATCACAAGCATTTGGAGGCATGGCGTAGAGACGGATCCGCGCATACATAGATGTATGTGACAACACCTCTCCCGAGAGAAGGGCCCAACGACACAATCATGTTATGAGGACCCACGTGCGACGATGACCTACCGGGACCCACACCATGGCAGTGGAACCCGCGCTTGCTCCAGGCACCTCTCTTTGCGTGCACTCCTACCCGTGGATGCTGACACCGGGTCCTAGCGGCTGTAGGATCTAGCATCCAATGTCTCAGGCTAGGACACGCACACAAGGAAGGGGCTCTCAAGGAAAATCTGACCATGGGACGCACTGTGGGACTAGACCCGCGAGGCCCCTCTAAGCGAGCAGGGATGCACGCTGACGAGGGAAAAAATCTGGTATCAAGGGCTAGTTTGGGCATGCGAGGGCCGCCAACCAAGTGTTTCAGGGTTTGTATGAGGCTTTCAAGGGCTGGTGCCCGGAGTCCAGATCCACCATTAGTTGGAGGCAAAATCACGAGTCTAAAAACAATTCGAAACACATGGCTAGCCTAAAACGCTGAAATTTTCGATAGTTCTTATTTATAACGATTGTTGACACACATTTTCTTGTGATTGTGCACGTACCCATGGAAGGAGCTACATACTCTCATAGCATGTTAGGTTTTTGTCAAGGTTTCCCCTAAAAAGGGAAGAATTTAAACTACCCAATATGTTTTTGTTGATGCATTAAACAAAATATGCAGTAACAACGCCCGTTGCTGCACTCGCCGGATCCATGAAAAATTTGGCGACATCCTAGCCGACACCAACCCATACACGGTCCTGGTGGTGCCGGATCCAACAATGTTTTAACTTTTTGTTCACAACCATTGGGATAAAAATCAATGTGATCACTCGCTGATAACGTCTTAACTGACACATTCGCAAATCTCGATAAACAGGATATGATAAAATATTATCAGTAACGTCCAAAAATAGTATATAGATAAAAATATATCTTCCATATTTTCAAATAGAGTATATAGAGAGAGATATCTATGAAAATCGAGGGCAACAACAAGGAGCATGCAAGAGTTGTTCATCATTTAATTCGTATGTCAAGTGTTCTTAAGTAGACTTTTATGTAAAAGAAGGAGACTTCAGAAGGCATGTGTATCAAATCGTCTGTATGATGTTTTGTGTTGATTAATACATTCTTTATTGTTCTTTCAAATTTTGAGACTCGATCACAATGAATAAATACGCCCATGTGCATGCACTTCATAGACATGACCATGTTCACATGCATATGTCATAATTTAGTTAAGAGAAATGTAGAGAGTAAATCACCTAAATATTAAAATTAACTATCATATAATATATCATAATCCATGAAAGTAGTGTGTAAGTACCCGTGGGAACCACAAGCACAATAACTGATATCCACATCTGGGCAATCCAACGTACTGTTTATGAGCTTTGACATTGGTGTTGTTGGTTCAGAGACTAATGGGAATGTAGGGGTTTCACCGGATTTTTATAGTACATACTGTCTATATATTATTATTGGTATAAATTTATTGTATTTATTACATGTTAAATAGAACAAATTAAAGAATATGAAGATGATGAGTCATATACTTAGCTATACTTCTTATAAATAAAAACCCCACTAACTGCAACCAATGTTGGCCTATCTTTACATGTAAGTTAACCACGTCAAATGTCCGTGTCAGCCCACTAACAAAAAAACCCGTCAAATTTAATGAATACTCCTGGATTTCAATCCTATACTATGGATGTGTTTGGTAGTCCGTAGCCCAATCCAACCAAGATATTCCCAAATCAACCCATGATTGATTTGTAGTTTGTTATCCCATGGCGGGCCAACTAAGCACTGCCAGACTCATGCAAAAAAAAAGGTCGTAGCCATGTCGGGTTGCGAAGGTCAAGTCGAGCTACGCAAGTCGACTGAGCTGAACTCATTCTGCAAAGCACCGCTCGGTGACCCATCGTGGCCCCTAAACTCGCGTCCCTAACCCCGTCTCCTCTATTCTCCCCGCGTTCGTCCGCTCTCCTTTCCCGCGCCGGTCGCCCTCCTCCCGTGCCCCCGTCCTCCTCTCCTGTCGGTCGAGAGGGACTAAGGGACGCCGAACCCCACTACCGCCGATGAGAGGCTCTTGCGCCAGTCCTTCTCCTGCTCTGGCCCTTCTCCTGCCCTCCTCCTCTCCCGCCAGCTGCCCTCCCCTCTGGCTCGCCACTGCCGCCAACGCTCCATGGCTCGCCACGTCCCTCAGCAACCACCACCGGCGCCCCATGGCCTGCCATGGCCTTCGACAACCACCTTCGGTGCTCTAGGACCTGATTGTTTTTTGTTTCTTTTGTTTAGGGGCCCTTGTGCGATAGTTTAGACTGCTCTGTAATTTCTTAGTTTTGGGACAATCTTAACTCATACGGGCTACCAAACAAAGTATCAGTTGGACCTCCTCCCAACACATAAGGGCTAACAGATACACCACAAATTCTGAGGGCAACCTGTATGAGGTCAGATAGAGAGTGATTTTGTTGTGCACATGGGTTATTGCGCACATCTATGTTTTACATTGATCTATGCTGTATAATCCCGTTTTAGCTTGTTTTCCTAGTAAAACATGTAATTTGGTGTACAAAAGTACTTTCAGGATTTCGGTCTGAGATTTTGTTGGTTAAACAAATGCAATTTTCGTTGACTTTCACTCTCTGGTAAAAAAAGATTCAAACCAAAATTCTGAAACCAGTTTTGTATACCAAACTTTCGTGTCCTATTTGGAAAACAAGTTAAAAGAGGTTTAAACGGCTTGAATCAATGTAAAACGTAAATGTACACGGCTACCACCATGCACAGTAGCGTTCATCCCAGGTTAGATATCTCAAGTGAAAGAGTGAATTCGAAATGACATAGTCTATCAAACTCACCCTATATATTACCTCCATCCGGAAAAGGATATCACAGATTGTTTGAATTCGTGTGTATATCTACAGTTAATATGTGACATATTTTTTCAGGAGGAGTATATCAAACAGTGGGTTTCCACCTGGTTGAATCCCAGGTTCAGTTCTGGATGGACGACTTAGTATATTATTATTTGTTTTTCCAGTTTATTGCTAGTTTGAGCTTTGTCTCTTAAAAAACAAGACGGTTCCCAATTTTTTTGGGTCCGGCCGGTTGTTTTCAAACTATACTACTAATAGCTAGTGTCGTTGATGGACTTTCGCAAAAAAAAAAAAGCGTCATTGATGAACTTGTTGAAGTTAATTACAACATTCGTACAGATTTATTAGGTTGACACGTAGTTTAAGAAAAAATTAACTATAAATTTGATCAATAAAATTTAAATTATATGTCACATGAATTATACTGTTGTAAACGTCTTTTGAATATGAATTCAATGATATAATTTGGGAATTGCTAATTCTCAGCTAACTGAGATTTAACATAGAGCATAGTCACCTTCTTATCCGTCAGATTAATCTGCTGAGATCGAGTTTACGTGGCGTTCACGCGGTCGGCCATACTCGTATCTCTCTATGGTGTTGTGATGAGTTGGCCCGGCCCATGTGAGTGCTCCCAATCACGTGGGTCAGCAGACAGGTTCTGTTTTTTGTTTTGTTTATTATTTATTATTCGTGTGGGCTGCTAGTGCTAGGTAAGGTAGGCTGCTAATGGCTTTTGTTTGTCAAATAAACTTTAAAGAGATTGGAGCTTCTACACACAGTAAAGAGATTGCAGTTTCTACATTGTTTTTGTTTGTCTTAATTTTATTTTTTATTTTTTAAATACTTATTTTTAGCGCAAAATATTTGTATTTTTTATCTAGTTCTTTATTTTTGATGGATTAAAAGAGAAGGGAGGTTGCAACTTAACTTTTTCTATATTTTATTTTATAATTTTAAATATGGAAGAATCTTAGTCACAACATTTTCAAGTGGATTTGTAATTGAGTATTATTTTAGTTGCATGTAGGGTTGCAACTGAGTATTTTTTTCAGGTGTATATGGTGTTGCAAATGAGATGATTTTATAGTTGCAAGCAGGGTTGCAACTCAAAATTTTCCAGTTGCAAGCGGAATTGCAACTGAGATAATTTTTTAGTTGCAAGCAGGGTTGCAACTCAAAATTTTCCAGTTGCGAGCGGGATTGCAACTGAGATAATTTCTTAGTTGCAAGCAGAGTTGCAACTCAAAATTTTCCAGTTGCAAGCGAGATTGCAGCTGAGATAATTTTTTAGTTGCAAGCAGGATTGTAACTCAAACTTTTTCAGTTGCAAGCGGGGTTGCAACTGTGATTTTCTAGTTTTAGAGTTTGCCGATTACAACTGGAGTTGCAAGTACGCTGCAAGCAATCAAGATTTTTTAGTTACAAATGGGGTTGCAGATAAATTTTTCTCAATTACAAGTATTGTTGCAACCCAGATTTTAAGTTAGAAGTGTATTTTCCAATTGTAAGTAACGTTAAAACCAAATATATTTTAAAAATTACGAGCGGTTTACAACTAAATTTTTAATTGCAATTGGGCCTTTTTTAGTTAAAATTACCAGAACCGTTTCTTAAAAAAAGTTGAAGCTAGAGTGATCATTTTGTCCAACCAAAAAAAAAAACCTAACATGTTAGATTTGTAAAGGGACCAGGAACTCCATGTGCATGTGTAGATCAGGTGCTCGTCCGGCTGCCCATGCTCTCTGTCCGGTACACATGCACAGCAGAGGAGCGGAACTAGGAACGGTCGCTGATTTTTGACAACCCGTAGATGACGTCAGCTGACTGAGAATTAGCTTAATTCTTAGTTAGATGAACATCAGACAGACACATATAATTTTGATGACATGTAATGTATATTTTATTGACCAAATTTATAGTTAATTTTTTCTTAAAATACGTCTCCGTCTAATAAACCGGTAAAGAGTTTGGGAAAAGATTGACGACTCGAGGTTAGTACTTCCGTCCCTTCATCAGTTAATATTTCTTTAGGTGCCATGATGCATGACTAAATCCCCATTGTTTTCTTTTTCCCTATATATCGATGCTTGACTCGTGAGTAGATGAGATTGTTCAAGCTAACCGTATGTCACGAAATTGTAAAGAAAACTCATCGTCGTGTTGACTTTTGGTTTGAAGAGTCGACTACATTGGGCATTTCCCATTTTCTTTTTGTTTGACATTTGAAAGGCATTCAGAATCCCTTACCTTAACTGCAAGTTCGAAGACACTTCCGACGTTGAAGTTCTACTAGTACTAGCTAGGACAGCAGCCTGCAGCTATAGCTTAGTCCAACAAGCTAGGAAGAACGATTCAAGAAACTCAAGTGCACGTATTGATCGGGCCACGGATTCAGACCAAAACCCCCGCGTAGGAGACAAAAAAAAGTAACATTACCACGAGAATATTTTAACGAGTCCACTACGAAATTCGTCGTTCCTCGTGGTTGAATTTGCAGAACGGGTCAGATACTTGGCGCGAAGGTCATGCTACCATGCACACGAATACAGGACTTGAAATCTTGCGAACTGCATGCACACACGCAGTATGTTTAACTCGGTCTGATCCCCTGCCACCTATATAAGCAAGGTCGCCATGGTATACATTCTTCACATCACTACAGACTAACTAATCAGAGCGAGAGTTCAGATCGCAAAAAAAAAAAAGAACTCCAGAGTTCAGATTGGAAAGAAAATCTCCCGCTTCTTCCTCTCTCGGCTGTCGTGAGGCACATAACAACAGCAATGGTGACTGCAACGGCGGCCGTGAGGATGGCGGAGGTGATGTTGCTGCTCATGTTCTTGACGCAGATCTTCGGCGTCCACCTCGCTGCGGCGGCGAGGCCGTTGGAGGGTGCAGGCTGGACGGTGGGCGGGATCGGGATGGTGACAGAGATGCTCGGCGGCGTCAAGCAGTCGGGGTCCAACCCCCCAACTCACTGCTGCTAATTGCGCTTTCCCATTGGATCCATAGACAATGGTGGCTAGCAAAAGCACCTCTGACAACTAGTTCCTTCGTTCATTTTGGAGCATGAGAGACGAGACCACTGTTCTTAGTTTATTTTTTCTTTATATATTTTGGGGTTATCTTTGCCTTTTTTCTTTATTTCGTTTGAAATATCAAACTGTAAATTATGATGCTGTATATGTAATGTATGATTCTTTTTTTGTGTATGTAGCTAGAACCATTTTTTAACTTCAGTGCTTGTTAAAGAGAATTGGGTATTTAAGTCCATTCAGGACTCCGGTAGAACAGATCACAATTCACAATATGAAGCGCCCATATCAACTCGACTGCAGTTGTCAGTTTGTCAGAGTCTCACAAAGCAACGTTGTCTGGGTTCAACTTTGAAGGCCGAGGAGACATGCAAAGTTCTCACAATATGACACCGGTTTGTTTTTACTTCAACGTTGTTTGCATGCTCACCAAAGGCTCTCTAGCTATCTACTTAAGTTTGGAGACCGTTTCCCTAGTTCCTGAAATCAGTATTTTACCATACAAATTGTCACAAATTATTTAGTTGATCCTCAAAGTTACATATTTTGGGTGAAAAAGCCAAACTTGAATTTGAACAAATCCTTACAAAAACACCCTTACGAATATTGAAAATAACATCCGAGGTCTTAGGGTTATTAGACGCCTTCTTCCATCGGCATCCACCATGACGTGCCGTGAGCCAAGCTCGGTGCCGCATCTGGATTTCCGGTTCACAAGTAAGGAAAGGATAACATTATTATAGCAGCTAGGAAGTCACCGATGATATTGATGTTAAATAAAATATGGTTCAAACTTGGTTTGTCCTAAGAAAGTAGGATTTATGATAAAATACATCTATTACATGCTTTGAAATGTACAGAGTATTATTTTTAAGAAAGTCTAGAATACATTTGTGATACTAATAATAACATATTCAACTTTTGTTATGGTTCATGGCAAGTGAAATTATAAAATTTCCACAAACGAAGTACAACCAAAAACTTAGAAAATCAACTATTTTAAAATACAAAAAGCTAAAGAGTCCAGTTTGGGGACTTTTTTTTGAAACAAAGTTTGGGGACTTCTCTATTGCCTAGCTACTCCCTCTGATGCCAACACAAGTAAAACTATTAAGCTATATAAAACCTACAAAATATTGTCGTAGACAATGATTACACTATTTGACTAATCTTCTTTTTTCTGGTTTACCATTTGGCTAATCAACTTTCTATTTTCTAATCCTCACTAGGAGAGTGACGAAGATCACAGCTTAGCCTCTATTTGAAAAGAGAAAGAATCCAAGCGAGAAATGAGGGAGAAAAAGTTCAAGGAAATCGATTGAGATCAAGCAACACGTGTTTCCCACAAGTTCATTTTGTTCTTTCATTTAAGATTGGTGATATCCTAATATATGAAAGCCTCTAGTGTGCACTAGAGAACAGTTTGTCTCATCGTAGTGAGACACTTTCTCTCACGAGGAGAGACACTATCGTAGACTAGGTACGAGCTGAGAAGTGTGATGTTTGATGCATATGTTCTCTTTTGAGACAAGTAACATACCTTGAGTTATTACACGGTGGTGCTGAAGTTACACATTATTTCGATGCGTATTTTTCTGATCGTGCCAAATATAATGTCCGATCAAGGTGTAATCGGTGTACCGTTTATTCCAACAAAGAATATATTGATGAATTCTATAGCTAACGCCCCGGATTATGAACTGAGCTTAATTAGCTTCATACGTTCCTACTGTATTTTTTAACCTGAACGTTACACCCCCATTAAATCAACGACATCAAATGCGTTAAAATCAGACGTTCATTACATGCAGCATTTCTCAGGCTATTCCTCCATTCGATCCGGCTTTGTATATATAGCTGGGTTTTATAGCCTGCCCTGGCAACATACCTCTACCAGTTGAAGTGATACGTGGCTAGCTCTAACGATTCTGTATAACCTCATCCTGAACGAGCTCCATCCATGGCAATGGCATCCTCCAAGCCTCTTGTAGCCATGGCCCTCCTCCTCCTCGTCGCCCTCGTCGTGGTTGCGGACGCGCAGCCGGCGGCGCCCAAGATAGGTACGGATGGCCTTGATCAGCGTCCGATTAACTTGATGGCATGCATCTCTGAACTTGATCTGCTATTTTGTTGTGCAGATTGCCCATCGGCGTGCAAGGCTCGGTGCGCGAAGAACTGGAAGAACGAGATGTGCAACCAGGAGTGCAACATCTGTTGCGGCAAGTGCAACTGCGTCCCCTCCGGCACCAGCCAGAGCACGCGCAACGAGTGCCCCTGCTACGCCAACATGGTCAACTCCAAGACCGGCAAACTCAAGTGCCCCTAGATCGACCCCCAAAGGCACGCATGCGCTGCCGCAGCCTGCTAGCTAACTGCAATAACCTCTACATGTATGTGATGAAAATTATATAGTCACGGTCTTACTTGCGACCAGGTTACTGGAATCAATGCCCACTTCTTGAAATTTTGTGGCCCGTATTCGATCGCGTAATCCTCAAAGGGATTGAAATTGAAAGCAAATATGTTTGTACGGTGCTCCTTTTTTTTCTCCTTTCCCAAAGGATCATTAACATCTCCGTTTCTGTTGTTGTCGAAAAGATCACTAGTAGAAAACAGGTCATCCGTTCGCGCCCCCTCAGAGTATTAGTCCCGGTTGCGCCACCAACCGGGATTAATGCTGTCACGCGTCCCGGTTCGAGCGGGCACGGGGCCCGGAGGCATGCGTCCCGGTTGGTAACGAGGCATACGTCCCGGTTGGAGCCACCAACCGGGACTAAAGGTTTGGCCACAGCCACGTGGCGTGACACACACCTTTAGTCCCGGTTGGTGGCTCCAACCGGGACGTATGCTCCCGCCGTCTATAAATGCAACGCCCCAGCCCCCTCTGCCTCCACTCTGTTTTTTCTCTTGGTGAAAGGTGTGAGGGGTGTGTTAGTTTTTTCTCCCTATGCATGCATTCAAGGTGTTTGATGAAATGTTTGAGTGAATAATCCCGTTCAATTTCTCATAGAACAAAAATATAGAAGGTGTCCGAGACGCACTTGAGCTTTTTTCTCTTTATTTCCCCCGATCGAGGTTAGCAATCTTATCTTTTCTCTGTCATTGATACCTGTTTTTTGATAAACTTACTTATATGATGCAGATGAACGGTCGGGAATGGATGTACGATGACCGGCGCATAGCCGGGTATATCAAAGACGTGGATAAATTTATCGATGTAGCTACGGCAAACAAAGAGAATGGTTTTATACGTTGTCCATGTGTTCAATGTCGGAACAACAAGGAGTACTCTTCCTCGAAAATCGTTCGCGGCCACCTGATTATGAAAGGTTTCATGCCCAACTATAATTGCTGGACCAAGCACGGGGAAAGAGGGGTTATGATGGAAGATGGTGAAGAAGAAGATGATGATAACAACTATCATCATATGTTTTCTGAATACAGTGATACTGCAATGAAAGACAATGGAGAGGAAGGAGGTGAAGAACGGGCATCAGATGAGCCGGCTGATGAACTTGGTAGGGTCATTTCTGATGCAAAGCGAGACTGTGAAACAGAAAATGAGAAGTTGAAGTTAGAGGGCATGTTAGAAGATCACAAGAAATTGTTGTACCCAAATTATGAAGATGGCAGCACAAATCTCGGTACCACACTGGAATTGTTGCGATGGAAGGCAGAGTGTGGTCTAACTGACTCCTCGTTTGAAAACATGCTGAAAATAATGAAGCCGAAGTTTCCAAAACATAACGAACTTCCCGAGAGTACCTACGAAGCAAAGAAGACTCGCTGTCCTCTAGGATTAGATGTGCAAAAGATACATGCATGCATTAATGACTGCATCCTCTACCGCGGTAAGGAGTATGAGAATTTAGATAAATGCCCAGTATACAATGCGTTGCGGTATAAGATCAGACGAGATGACCCTGGTGATGTTGAGGGAGAGCCCCTCCGGAAGAGGGTTCCTGCTAAGGTTATGTGGTATGCTCCTATAATACCAAGGTTGAAACGCATGTTCAGAAACAAAGAGCATGCCAGGTTGTTGTGATGGCACAAAGAAGACCGTAAGAAAGACTGGAAGTTGAGACACCCTGCTGATGGGTCACAGTGGAGAAAATTTGAGAGAGACTTCCCAGACTTTGCTTGTGACGCAAGGAACTTATGGTTTGGTCTAAGTACGAATGGCATGAATCCTTTTGGGGAGCAGAGCTGCAGTCACAACACCTGGCCCGTGACTCTATGTATCTACAACCTGCCTCCTTGGTTGTGCATGAAGCGTAAGTTCATTATGATGCCAGTGCTCATCCAAGGCCTGAAACAACCGGACAACGACATTGATGTGTACCTTAGGCCATTAGTTAAAGAACTCTTACAGTTGTGGGGCAAACCAGGTGTACGTGCGTGGGATGAGAACAAACAGGAGTCATTTGATCTACGAGGGTTGTTATTCGTAACCATCAATGATTGGCCTGCTCTTAGTAACCTTTCAGGACAGACAAACAAGGGATATAAGGCATGCACACACTGTTTAGATAAGACTTAAGGTATATATTTGCATACATGCAAGAAGGTTGTGTACCTGGCTCCATTGTGTATAAGGCATGCACATACTATATATATATGTAGGGTTGGCCTCCATTGTCATTGCACATCTCTAGACTCATATCTGCAACCTCATCACTCTTTTCCATGACTTCCACCGTAGCACTAACTCCCAGGGAGGCGGAGGCGCTTTGCGCCTCGAACTCCCCCTGCCCGCCGGGCTACTGTGTCCCCGTCGGCTGGATGCTAAGCGCCGAAGGCGTGCCGGTTCCTCCTGTCCCTCTAGGTGTGGCGCATCGGATGGCCATCACGAACCACTACTACTTCGAGCTCACGCTGGAGCAGCGGAGGAATCCCAGATGGCATCCCGACTATTTCCCGACTTGGGAAGCCTTCTTCGTGGATCGGCATGAGAGGGCACTCGCCAGGCACGAGGAGGACGGCCCACCTCCTCCGAACTTCAACGAGGCCGGCCGTCGGCTGTGTTGCGCGGCCGGACTCTCCAGAGCGTCATGGCCTATGATACGTCCGCCGACTCTAGCCCCCGCCTGCGCTACCCTCAAGTCCAGCCCACTCGTACTCAGCCTTTAAGTTTCAACTACGGCGACCCCGACGATGATAGCAACGACGGTCGCGGCGAGTACGACGACTAAAGTGGCGAGTATTACAGGTGTAGGCAGGAGCATGACTGAATTATTCCAACATTGCAAAACAAGTTCGGCCGATTGTGGCTTAATCTGGCCATGTATCTTAATTTTCAGTTCTTCTATATAACTTTGTGTTAGTTGCGTTATGTACTTCAATTCCAGTTCTATCCTAATCAAATTTTCTTTCCGCCCATTATTTTCCGTCCTTTTTTCCGCCCATTAAAAAAAGAAAATGGTTTTGAATTACTTATTCAAATCCAAACACTTTTTATGTTTAAAGTTTTTCTAAATTCCAAATTGATATTAAAAAAATATAAGTTAATTCATTTTTAATTGTAAATGGTTCATATTTTAAATGGTTACATTAATTATTTTTTAAAACAGAAAATGGTTTTGAATTATTTATTCAAATCCAAACACTTTTTATGTTTAAAGTTTTTCTAAATTCCAAATTAATATTCAAAAAATATAAGTTAATTCATTTTTAATTTTAAATGGTTACATTAATTATTTTTTAAAAATAGAAAATGGTTTTGGATTATTTATTCAAATCCAGACCCTTTTTATGTTTAAAGTTTTTCTAAATTCCAAATTAATATTTAAAAAATATAAGTTATTTCATTATTAATTTTAAATGGTTCATAGTTTAAATGGTTACATTAATTATTTTTAAAAACAGAAAATATTTTTGAATTAGTTATTCAAATTCAAACACTTTTTATGTTTAAAGTTTTTCTAAATTCTAAAGTAATTATCATTTAAAAAACATTACAAATTTAAACCCCAAAATAAAAAATAAGGCGGGAACAGAGAGAAAATACCTGAAAAAATTTGAAAACAGGGGAATATGTCCCGGTTGGAGCCACCAACCGGGACTAAAGACCCCCTGCGCCCATGCCCCTTTATCTGCTGAAAAATTGGAGTATACGTCCCGGTTGGTGGCTCCAACCGGGACGTTTGACCCTTTAGTCCCGGTTGGAGCCTCCAACTGGGACTAAAGGCCCTTACCCTTTATACACGACGCCCCTTCTCCTTCTCCTTCTTCCCTGTTCCTCATCATCCGCAACAGATCATCGCCGCTGCCACGAGGACAAGCGCTCGACGCCGTCAGGCTGCCCAACCATAGCCCCGCTGTCGGCCTCCACGCGCTGCCCCGCCGTCGGACTCCACGCTCTGCCCCGCTGTCGCGCCTCCACGTGCTCCTCGCCGGTGCTCCAAGCCTCGCCGACTCCGGCCACCGCCTCCACCGCTGATTCCGGCCACCCCGAACCCCTCCGTCTAGTTTTTCGAGCTCCTGGTGAGTATCTGAAGCTCAAGGCGAGCTCTGTTTGCCTGCTTGCTTCTTGTAGCCGCCGCGCGTCATGTCCGAGCAAGCTCCGCCGCTCGCCGCCGTCGTGACCACTGTTCCGATGACCACAAGCGGGCGGCGCTGCCACCACTGGGTCCGCCTCGATCTCCTCTTTCCAACTATCCTACCCACTAGCCCGCGCGTGCAGCGAATCGACGGATTCGAGCCCAACCCGAGGATCGCCATTGCTGATGTCATGCTGACATAAGCATGAGGCAATATATCCTTTTTTTGAAATAATTATAATAACCCATGGGGCCCAGACATCAGTGACTGTGAGTAGCCCTAGATCGAGTGAGAAATGTTTCCCAGCCTATGGTGACGTCAGTCTGAGGTCATAAATGTTTTAAAATTGATTAAATAAATTTCAGAAAATAATTTAATATTGTAAAATCAATAACTTATTATTTATAAGTCAGAAAAATATGTATAATATACCAAAATGTTCAGAAAAATGAAAGCTACCTATTTAAGCTATAATCATGCATTGTTAAGCAACTTAAATGACAAGTTTGATTAGAAGAACATAGTAACCCCTCACCGGTGATTCCGGTGTTTCCCCGAGTTAGGGTTTGCGCCCCTCGGAACCCCGTTTAATTTGTCGAGTGTGCTTTAGGGTTACTTTTCAATACAATTTAACTTTCCATATCATCATACTTGCTTGATCATTGCATCGATGCTTTAGGGTTTCCCTTTCTTTTTGGTGTTTGGATTATTAGGTTTATTATTAGTTAGGTATTATTAGGTTTATTAATTAGTTTGGTATTATTAGTCTTCGGCCCCACTGGTCAGTTACTGTGGGTAGCCCCAGACCCGATTCACATTGTCAAACAACTTAAAAACCCTATCTTAGATAAGGAATCATTAATAACCCTTAGGTGCATGTGGGTTCGACGATGTGCCTTCGCCAGGGCATTCTGAACCCTCTTAAATCGATTCCAATATGGTATTTTGTTAGTATCTAGTGTTACCTATCTGCTGGATAGTTTCCCTTTTGTAGCCTTATACTCATGTTCCCCTCTCATATGCATCCGAGGTTTCTCCGAACTAGGTTTTAGACCCCTCGGAACTCCGGAATATTGATTTTAGTTGATTTTATCTAGAGTTACCTATCTACTACACGGTTCCCTTTTTGTAGCTAGGTTTAGGGTTTAGGGTTTCTCTTCATTTTTATTATTGTGTATGTATATATTAGGGTTTCTCTGAATTAGGGTTTATATCTCTCAACACCATACCTAACATTCTCCCTTAGCCGCTTTGACTTATTAGTTTTTCCACCTATGCAGAAAATATGGACCCACACGTCAGAGACGAAGAAAACGAAGAGCTGATCCAAGGTGTGATCCCCGGGGAAGAAAATTTAGATGTATCAACGTTTCTGAACAACTCCGGTGAGGGTGATCCTCTTTTTGCCGGAATAGACAACTTGTTTGAGGTTGAAGGTGTTGCCTTCCACGAGGGAGAAGGCAATGCCTTGTGTAATCGAGAAGACGACCGCTCCGGCGAGGTGCATGTAATATAATTAATTCATTAATTAATCATCTTCTATCTATATATAAATAGTAACGACGATCTTTCTTCTTTTAGCCCTTTGGATCGAACAAATCTACTGAAAAGAGCAGACGAGGCCCAACCAAAAAGTTGCAAGACCATGAGAGGTTCAGGATCGAAGATGTCGCTGAAGACGGCAAACCGACGGCTCCCGAAGTTGTCGCAAACAAATTTGTGGCACAATGCAGAGTAATCGTTAGGGACTTAATCCCGATCACCATTCGAAATTGGAATAGGCCTGCTGATGTGGAAGAAGAGGGAACATGTTTATTTGTCCCTAACCACGCCAAAGATTTACTGTGGAAGAGGCTCGTGGTTCATTTCAAACTACCGAAGATAGAGCTTGATCCAAATGCGGAGGATCCAGTTGAGGACGCCTTACAACATGGGAGAGCCATGGAGGCTAAGGTCAGGGAGTGGGCTTTGAAGAAGATGGCCTAGTGTTTCACCAACTGGAAGAAAAGATTGCACCTTGACTATGTCGTGAAAGAGAAGACTCCCGATTTCAAGAATATTCAGTTTGAGAAGATAAAACCATTCTAGGCTGAGTTTGTGGACTACAAGACATCAGAAAAAGCTAAGAAAATGTGTGCAACGAATAAGCTGAATGCTGCTAACAAGAAGTATCACCATACTATGGGGCAAGGTGGCTACAAGGCTGGCATTCCTAAGTGGGAGAAACTTGAGAATGAACTGCGTGCTAAAAAGATCACCCTAGAGACAGACGATTGGGTAGAACGTGGAAGGAATTGGTTTTACGGGCAAGGGGGCACGTTGGACTCGGAAGGGAGGTGTATATATAACATACGACATAAAGAAGACCCCTTGCCAATCGAGAGGATGAGAAAAGCAGTAAAGGATGTTATGTAGGGTTTCGTAGCATGGAAAACAAAAAATTTCTATCTCATACAAACAAACAAGCCAAGATCTATCTACTAGATTGTAGCAACGAGTCGATAGAATAACTCACCCTCGAAGATTCCAAAGTGTTTAACGAGAGCGGATTCTCGTGGGTGATGTAGTCGTACTCTTCCCGATCTCAAGATCGCGTAGACGATCCTTCCGGCGCTGCGTTCCGGCAGCGCTCCCGCAGTCGGTCACACGTTCGGTACTCGACGAAGACCTTCCTCTACCTTGTTCTAGCAGGCAGCGAAGGTTGTAGCACTCTCCTCGCGATTCCGGCAGCACAACGACGTGGTACCGGAAGTAGAGGGGAGATCTCGCAGGGCTTCGCCTTAAGCCGGAGCGAGCATGGTGGAGTATGAGAGAGTCCCTCAATGATCTAGGGTTTAGACACGCCAAGGAGGGGGCTAGGCCGGCGGCTAGGGTTGCTAGGCGGCGGCGGTTTGCCCTAGGGCGGTGGCGGCAGCAGGTGGCGGTGCCGGCGGCTTAGGGTTTGGAGGTGGGGATCTTGTGTGTCTAGGAGGGGAGCCCTGTCCCTCCTTATATAGGTGGAGGGGCCGGCCAAGGGGAGGGGAGTCCCTCCCCAACTCGGCTTGGAGGTGGGCCGGCGGTGGAGGGGAGGAACTCCTCCCCAACTCGGTTTCCACCTCCCTCTCCACTTCCCAAAAATAGCCGTTTGACTTTCAAATTGGCGTTTAACTTTTCAAACAAGGATTTGATTAAATCCTCTATTTTGTTCAGCGATGACACTTAGTACATGATGCAATCATACCAACTTGATATAACACATTCATGTACCCTTCCCCTCCGGAGTGCCGGACATTCCGGAACCTTCTAGAACATTCCCGATGAAAACACCGGAATCATTCCCCAACTCCGAAACATGACTTTCCTTATATGAATCTTATTCTCCGGACCATTCCGGATCTCCTCGTGATATCCCAAATCCCATTCGAGACTCCAAACAACATTCGGTCTCTTTATCATCATTCCATAACTACTCAAACAACGTCGAATCCTTAAGTGTGTCTCCCTACGGTTCGTGAATTATGCGGACATGATCGAGACACTTCTCCGAACAATAACCAATAGAGGAATCTGGAAATTCATATGGCTCCCACATATTTCTACGGTTACTTTGCGATCGAATGAACCACTTACATATGATACCAATTTCCCTTTGTCTCACGATAGTTTACTTATCCGAGGTTATGATCGTCGGTATCTCTGCATACCTAGTTCAACCTCGTTACCGATAAGTACTATTTTCTCGTTCCCGTGATATGTGATCCCTTGTGAGCTAGTCACATGCTTGCAAGCTAATTGGATGACATTTCACCGAGAGGGCCTAGAGTATATCTATCCGTCATATGGATGGATAAATCCCACTCTTGATCCATGTGTCTCAACCAATACTTTCCGAACACTCAATGCCACCTTTATAGCCACCCAGTTACGGTGTGGTGTTTGATGTCATCAAAGCATCCATCCAGTAAAGGTGATATGCATGATCTCATGGTCGAAGGAATTAGGTTACTATGTATCAGAAAGCATATAGCAATTGAACTATTTAAAATGACTTGATCTTTATGATATGCTTATCTATAGGAGTATGTCCACCATATCATTCTCCTAACGATATGATCTTGTTGTTAATAACATCTCAATGTTCATGATAGGTAAACCACAATCATTTATTAACCAACAAGCTAGTAATGTATAGAGGCTTTACTAGGGACTTCAATTTAAGTTTACAAATCACACAAGTATTAATGTTTCCTAGTTAATACTATTATTGCATGAATGTAAACATTTATCATAAACACAAAGATATAATAATAACTATATTTATTATTGCCTCTGGGGCATATCTCCAACAGTCTCCCACTTGCACTAGAGTCATCTAATCTACATTACATGGTAATATACCGAACACCCATGGGAGTTTGGTGTTGGTCATGTTTTGCCCTCGGGAGAGGTTTAGTCAACGGATCCGCCACATTCAGATCTGTGTGTACTTTGCAAATCTTTATGTCCCCATCTTGGACATGTTCTCGAATAGCGTGAAACGTAGCTTGATGTGCTTCAGCTTCTTGTGTGACCTTGGTTCTTGCGCATTGGCTATGGCACCCATGTTATCATAGTAGATATACATTGGGTCCAGCGCACTAGGAACCACACCCAGCTCTGTAATGAACTCTTTCATCCATATCGCTTCTTGTGAAGCCTCCGAAGCAGCCATGTATTCCGATTTAGTTGAAGATCTCGCCACAATGCTTTGCTTTGCACTCCTCTCGCAAACTGCTGCACCATTCAAAATAAATACGTATCCATATTGTGATTTAGAATCATCCGGATCGGTGTTCCAACTAGCATCGGTGTAACCATTAACAACGAGCTGTTCATCACCTCCAAAAGAAAGAACCATATCCTTAGTTCTTCTCAAGTACTTAAGGATGTTTTTGACCGCTTTCCAATGATCCACTCCTGGATCACTTTGATATCTGCTAGTTAAACTAACAGCATATGCAATGTCGGGTCTAGTACATAGCATGGCATACATTAGAGATCCTATGGCTGAGGCATAGGGAGTCTTACTCATCCTTTCTCTATCTTCTGCCGATGTCGGACTTTGAGTTTTACTCAAGGTCGTATTGGGCAACATGGGCAAGAACCCTTTCTTGCTATCTTCCATTCCAAACCTCTTTAGAACTTTTTCCAAATATGTACTTTGTGACAATTATATTTGGCGTCTTGATCTATCTCTATAAATCTTTATGCCTAATATGTAAGCTGCTTCACCAAGATCTTTCATTGAAAAACTATTATTCAAATATTCCTTGACACTATTAAGAAGGTCTACATCATTCCCAATCAATAATATGTCATCTACATATAGTATTAAGAATGCTACAGAGCTCCCACTCACTTTCTTGTAAATACAAGCTTCTCCATAAGTTTGTATAAAACCAAAACTTTTGATCACCTTATCAAAACGTTGATTCCAACTTCGGGATGCTTGCTTCAATCCATAGATGGACCGTTGAAGTTTGCATACCTTGTTAGCATCTTTAGGATCGACAAAACCTTTGGGTTGCATCATATACAAATCTTCATCAATGTCTCCATTGAGGAATGCTGTTTTAACATCCATCTGCCATAATCCTCACAGACTTTAGCTTCGCTACTGGTGAGAAAGTCTCATCGTAGTCAACTCCTTGAATTTGTTGAAACCCCTTTGCGACAAGTCGAGCTTTATAGACAGTAACATTACCATCAGCATCTGTTTTCTTCTTGAAAATCCATTTGTTCTCGACAGCCTTCCGGCCATCCGGTAAGTCCACCAAAGTCCATACTTGGTTTTCGTACATGGATCCAATCTCGGATTTCATGGCTTCTTGCCATTTATTGGAATCTGGGCTCATCATCGTTTCCTCATATGTCTCAGGGTCATCGGTGTTGTCCACCAACATGACACTCATAACGGGATCATACCAATCTAGAGTGGTACGAGTTCTCGTTGACCTGCGAGGCTCTGTAGCAACTACAACCGAAGTTTCATGATCATATCCTTAGCTTCCTCTCTTATTGGTGCAGGCACCACAGGAACTTCTTCTGGTGCTGCGCTACTCGCAATTTCGAGAGAAGGTTCGACAACCTCGTCGAGTTCTACTTTCCTTCCAGTCACTTCTTTCGAGAGAAATTCCTTCTCTAGAAAGGATCCATTCTTGGCAAGGAAGATTTTGCCTTCGGATCTATGATAGAAGGTATACCCAATAGTTTCCTTCGGGTATCCTATGAAGACGCATTTTTCCGCTTTGGGTTCAAGCTTGTCCGGCTGTAACTTCTTTACATAGGCTTCGCAACCCAAAACTTTAAGGAACGACGATCTAGGTTTCTTCCCAAACCATAATTCATACGGTGTCGTTTCAACGGATTTAGATGGTGCCCTATTTAAAGTGAATGCGGCTGTTTCTAATGCATAACCCCAAAATGATAGCGGTAAATCTGTAAGTGACATCATAGAACGAACCATATCTAAGAGAGTTTGATTACGACATTCGGACACACCATTACGCTGTGGTGTTCCTGGCGGTGTCAATTGTGAAAGTATTCCGCATTTCTTCAAATGCTCGCCAAACTCGTAACTTAGATATTCACCTCCAGGATCAGAACATAGAAATTTAATCTTCTTGTTACGTTGATTCTCTACCTCACTTTGAAATTCCTTAAACTTCTCGAAAGTTTCGGACTTATGTTTCATGAAATAGATATACCCATATCTACTCAAGTCATCCGTGAAGGTAAGAACATAACGATAACCACCACGCGATGCTACACTCATTGGACCACACACATCGGTATGTATGATTTCCAATAAGTCCGTAGCTCGCTCCATCATACCAGAAAATGGAGTCTTAGTCATTTTACCCATCAGACATGCTTCGCATCATTCAAGTGATTCAAAATCAAGTGATTCAAGAAGTCCATCGGTATGGAGTTTCTTCATACGCTTCACTCCAATGTGACCAAGACGACAGTGCCACATATATGTCGAGTTATCGCTCGATTTCAAACGTTTAGCCTCAATGTTATTAATATGTGTATTTCCACTATCGAGATTCAATAAGAATAGACCATCTATCAAAGGTGCATGTGCATAAAACATATTACTCATATAAATCGAACAACCATTATTCTCGGACTTAAACAAGTAACCGCCTCGCAATAAACAAGATCCCGATATAATGTTCATGCTTAACGCATGCACCAAATAACAATTATTTAAGTATAAAACTAATCCCGATGGTAGATGAAGGGGTAGCGTGCCGACCGCGATCACATCAACCTTTGATCCGTTTCCCACGCGCATCGTCACCTCGTTCTTCGCTAGCTTCCGTTTATTCTGCAGCACCTGTTTTGAGTTACAAATATGAGCAACCGAACCAGTATCAAATACCCAGGCACTAATACGAGTACTAGTGAGATACACATCAATAACATGTATATCAGATATACCTTTCTTCTTGATGTTGTCGTTCTTCAAATCCGCCAAGTACTTTGGGCAATTCCGCTTCCAGTGACCTTCTCCCTTGTAGTAAAAGCACTCAGTATCAGGCTTAGGTCTAGCCTTGGTCTTCTTCGTCGGCGTGGTAACTTTCTTACCACCCTTCTTGAAGTGTCCCTTCTGCTTAGACTTGCCTTTCTTGAATTTGGTGGTCTTATTGACCAACAACACTTGGTGCTCTTTCTTGTTCTCCACTTCTGCAGATTTCAACGTGGCAAAGAGTTCTGGCAACGTCTTGTTCATGTTTTGCATGTTGTAGTTCATCACAAAGTTCTTGTAACTTGGTGGTAGTGATTGGAGGACGCGGTAAATCCCCAAAGCATTAGGAATCACTATACCCAAGCTTTGACATTTTTTTGCGTGCCCAGACATCTTAAGCACATGCTCACTGATGGAGCTGCCCTCTTCCATCTTGCAGTTAAAGAACTTTTCAGAAGCCTCATAGCTTTCAATTGCCGCATGAGTCTCAAAGATCAATTTGAGATCCTCGACAATATCATATGGGTCTGAATTCTCAAACCTTTTCTGAAGCTCCGATTCTAAACCATACAAGATAGCACACTGAACTGTGGAGTACTGGGTCTTCCGAGTGAGGTAAACATTCTTTACTTCATCGGCAGCATCAGCTGCAAGTGGGTCACCCAGCGGTGCATCCAGCACATAGGTCAAATTACAAGCTGTGAGGACAATCCTCAAATTGCGGAACCAATCCGCGAAGTTGCTTCCATTGTTTTTCAACTTTTCTTTCTCTAGGAACGCATTAAAATTGATGGTAGGGGCTGCCATTGATCTACAACATATTTGCAATAGTTTAGACTAAGTTTATGACAAATTGAGTTCAAATTAATAATAAAATTAATCTAGGTGAACTCCCACTCAAAACAATATCCCTCACATTGTTTTAGTGATCACACGAACCAAATCCACCATATCAACACCGATCATCACGAGAGTTGATATAGTTTCAATGGCGAACAATCGACATGTTCATCATATCTACTATATGATTCATGCTTTACCTTTCGGTGATCCGTGTTCCGAGACCATGTCTGTACATGCTAGGCTCGTCAAGATCAAACCTTAGTTTCCGCATGAGCAAATCTGGCTTGCTCATGTTGTATACACTTGCGGAATCTAACACACCCAATCATCACGTGGTGCTTCGAAACAACAAGCTTTAGCAACGGTGCTAACTAAGGGTGAACACTTTATGACTTGAAATTCATGTGCATGAGGGATCATCTTATAATGCTACCGTCGTCTACTAAGCAATACAAGATGCATAAAGGATTAACATCACATGCAATTCATAATATGTGATATGATATGGCCTTTTCTTCTTTGTGCTTCCGATCTCCATCTTCAAGCACGAACATGATCTCCATCATCACCGGCATTGCATCAAGGTCAATGACGCTTCTTCATGGTTGTCGTCCACCGGCTTCAACTATTACAACTACTTTGAATAGACACGCGGGTCTTAACATAAATTAAAGACAACCATATGGCTCCTGCCGGTTGCCAACTTACAATAAGGAACATTGCATACATCAAATATAATCACAATCATGGCCATATCACATCACTGCACACCCCTGCAAAACAAAGTTAGACGCCTCTACTTTCTTTGCATGTTTTACGTGGTTTGGGGCTTTCAATAAGTGTCGTTCTAACTTACGAACATGAACCGCAACATTGATACTAGTATTGTTAATCACCCGTTGTAAATTGGATCTTAACTATGCTAGGAGAAACAGGCACCCGCAAAGCCACTTATGCAATACAAGTTGCATGTCAAGCGTGGAGCAAGTCTCATGAACGATGTCATGTAAGGTTAGCCCGGGCCGCTTCATCCCAACATCCCGCAAGATGCAAATTAGACAAGAAGCAATCGACAATAAAAGCATCAACGCCCACAATGACCATTGTGTTCTACTCGTGCAACAGATCTAAATATAGACACGGCTCTGATACCACTGTAGGGTTTCGTAGCATGGAAAACAAAAATTTTCTACCGCATACAAACAAACAAGCCAAGATCTATCTACTAGATTGTAGCAACGAGTCGATAGAATAACTCACCCTCGAATATTCCAAAGTGTTTAACGATAGCGGATTCTCGTGGGTGATGTAGTCGTAGTTTTCCCGATCTCAAGATCGCGTAGACGATCCTTCTGGCGCTGCGTTCCGGCAGCGCTCCCGCAGTAGGTCACATGTTCGGTACTCGACGAAGACCTTCCTCTCCCTTGTTCTAGCAGGCAGCAAAGGTTGTAGCACTCTCCTCGCGATTCCGGCAGCACAACGCTGTGGTACCGGAAGTAGAGGGGAGATCTCGCAGGGCTTCGCCTTAAGCCGGAGCGAGTATGGTGGAGTATGAGAGAGTCCCTCAACGATCTAGGGTTTAGACACGCCGAGGAGGGGGCTAGGCCGGCGGCTAGGGTTGCTAGGCGGCGGCGGCGGTTTGCCCTAGGGCGGCGGCGGCGACAGCAGGTGGCGGCGCCGGCGGCTTAGGGTTTGGAGGTGGGGATCTTGTGTGTCTAGGAGGGGAGCCCTGCCCTCCTTATATAGGTGGAGGGGCCGGCCAAGGGGAGGGGAGTCCCTCCCCAACTCGGCTTGGAGGTGGGCCGGCGGTGGAGGGGAGGAACTCCTCCCCAACTCGGTTTCCACCTCCCTCTCCACTTCCCAAAAATAGCCGTTTGACTTTCAAATTGGCGTTTGACTTTTCAAACAAGGATTTGATTAAATCCTCTATTTTGTTCAGCGATGACACTTAGTACATGATGCAATCATACCAACTTGATATAACACATTCATGTACCCTTCCCCTCCGGAGTGCCGGACAGTCCGGAACCTTCTAGAACATTCCCGATGAAAACACCGGAATCATTCCCCAACTCCGAAACAGGACTTTCCTTATATGAATCTTATTCTCTGGACCATTCCGAATCTCCTCGTGATATCCCGAATCCCATTCGAGACTCCGAACAACATTCAGTCTCTTTCTCATCATTCCATAACTACTCAAACAACGTCGAATCCTTAAGTGTGTCTCCCTATGGTTCGTGAATTATGCGGACATGATCGAGACACTTCTCCGAACAATAACCAATAAAGGAATCTGTAAATTCATATGGCTCCCACATATTTCTACGATTACTTTGCGATCGAATGAACCACTTACATATGATACCAATTTCCCTTTGTCTCACGATAGTTTACTTATCCGAGGTTATGATCGTCGGTATCTCTGCATACCTAGTTCAACCTCGTTACCGATAAGTACTCTTTTCTCGTTCCCGTGATATGTGATCCCTTGTGAGCCAGTCACATGCTTGCAAGCTAATTGGATGACATTTCACCGAGAGGGCCCAGAGTATATCTATCCGTCATATGGATGGACAAATCCCACTCTTGATCCATGTGTCTCAACCAATACTTTCCGAACACTCAATGCCACCTTTATAGCCACCCAGTTACGGTGTGGTGTTTGATGTCATCAAAGCATCCATCCAGTAAAGGTGATATGCATGATCTCATGGTCGAAGGAATTAGGTTACTATGTATCAGAAAGCATATAGCAATTGAACTATTTAAAATGACTTGATCTTTATGCTATGCTTATCTATAGGAGTATGTCCACCATATCATTCTCCTAACGATATGATCTTATTGTTAATAACATCTCAATGTTCATGATAGGGAAACCATAATCATTTATTAACCAACAAGCTAGTAATGTATAGAGGCTTTACTAGGGACTTCAATTTAAGTTTACAAATCACACAAGTATTAATGTTTCCTAGTTAATACTATTATAGCATGAATGTAAACATTTATCATAAACACAAAGATATAATAAATAACTATATTTATTATTGCCTCTAGGGCATATCTCCAACAAGGTCGCGTGCCCCTCCTGAGTGGTACGGCAACCCTGTCTTGACTGTCTTGTTGGTAGAAGACAGTGAACCTAAGAATTATGAGGAAGCGATGATGAGCCCAGACTCTGAGAAATGGCTGGAAGCCATGAAATCCGAATTGGGATCCATGAGCGAAAACCAAGTATGGACTTTGGTGGATCCTCCTAGCGACCGAAAGGCCGTTGAGTGCAAATGGATATTCAAGAAGAAAACGGACGCGGATGGTAATGTTACCGTCTATAAAGCACGGCTTGTCGCAAAAGGTTTTCGACAAGTTCAAGGTGTTGACTACGATGAGACTTTCTCTCCCGTAGCGATGTTTAAGTCCATTCGGATTTTATTAGCAATTGCTGCGTTTCATGATTATGAAATATGGCAGATGGATGTCAAGACTGCTTTCCTCAATGGCAACATTGATGAAGAGTTGTATATGATGCAACCCGAGGGTTTTGTCGATCCTAAGGATGCTAGTAAAGTATGCAAACTTCAGCGTTCCATTTATGGACTGAAGCAAGCATCTCGGAGTTGGAACCTTCGTTTTGATCAAGTGATCAAGAGCTTTGGATTTGTTCCAAATTGCTACGAAGCTTGCATCTACAAGAAAGTGAGTGGGAGCTCGGTGACGTTTCTGGTACTGTATGTGGATGACATATTGATTATCGGAAATGACATCAACATGCTTAACGATGTGAAGAGTTATTTGAACAAGTGTTTTTCAATGAAAGACCTAGGTGAAGCTGCTTATATATTGGGCATCAAGATCTATAGAGATAGACAAAGACGCCTGATAGCTTTAAGCCAGAGTACATACCTAGACAAAGTTCTGAAAAGGTTCAGAATGGATAAGGCAAAGAAAGGTTCAGTGCCTATGTTGTCAGGTAAGATATTGAGCAAGGCTCAGTGTACAGCTACGGTAAATGATAGGGAAGCTATGAGCAAAGTGCCTTATGCCTCGGCCATAGGTTCCATCATGTATGCCATGCTGTGTACTAGACCGGATGTGTCCAATGCTCTTAGTTTGACGAGCAGATATCAAAGTGATCCAGGAGTGGAACACTGGACAGCCGTGAAGAACATCCTAAAGTACCTAAATAGAACTAAAGAAATGTTCTTAGTCTATGGGGGTGATGAACAGCTTGTCGTAAAAGGTTACGTCGATGCTAGTTTCGACACCGACAAGGATGATTATAAATCTCAGACAGGATACGTTTATATTTTGAATGGAGGAGCTGTGAGCTGGAGGAGCTGTGAGCTGGAGAAGCTGCACGCAAAGCGTGATCGCGGGATCTACAGTAGAAGCGGAATACATGGCTGCTGCAGAAGCGTCAAGTGAAGGAGTTTGGATCAGAAACTTCATCACTGGGCTTGGCGTGGTTCCAAGTGCATTGGACCCACTGGATATATTGTGTGACAACACTGGCGCCATAGCACTCGCTAAGGAACCAAGATATCATCCAAAGACCAAGCATATCAACGTGTAAAACATGATCAACACCTCAGCGCCATGCGTGTGAGATTGTTGCCAGATGTAAACTAGATTATTGACTCTAGTGCAAGTGGGAGACTGTTGGAATTATGCCCTAGAGGCAATAATAAATATGTTATTATTATAATTCTTGTTCATGATAAAGTTTATGTTCCATGCTAGAATTGTATTAAGCGGAAACTTTAATACTTGTGTGGTTTGTAAACAACACCGTGTCCCTAGTACGCCTCTATGGACTAGCTCATTGATCAATGATGGTTAAGGTTTCCTAACCATAGACATGAGTTGTCAATTGATAATGAGATCATATCATTGGGAGAATGATATGGTGGATAGACCCAAACAAAGCAGAGCAATTAGATCGTGTCATCGTGTTCGTCTTTGCGAAGCTTTTCCTATGTCAAATATTGTATTCCTTAGACCATGAGATAATGCAACTCCCTGGTATCGGAAGAAAGCTTTGAGGTCATCAAACTTCATCCTATGAGAGGGTGATCATAAAGGTGTCTCTCAGGTGATCGGAAAGTATCTGTTGGGTTGTATGTATCGAGATGGAATTTGTCCCTCCCAAGTCGGAGAGATATACTTCGGGCCCACTCGGTAATCGATATCAACACCGCTTGCAAGCATGTGGTTAAGGAGTTAATCACAAAGTGATATCGGATTACGGAACGAGTAAAGTACTTGCTGTGAACGAGATTGAACTAGGTATGACGGTACCGACGATCGAATCTCGGGCAAGTAAAATATCGCGAGACGAAGGGAATATATATATGGGATTGATTGAATCCTGGCATCGTGGTTCATCCGATATGATCATCGATGAATGTGTGGGAGTCAATATGGGTGCCCAGACCCCGCTGTTGATTATTGATAGAAGATCATGTCTGCATATTCTCGAACCCGCAGGGTCACACACTTAACGTATCTCGACGCTAGGATAGATTGGATAATTGGTTTATGAATTTTTGTTCGGAGTCTCGGATGGGATCCGGGATATCACGAGAGGTTCCGGAATGGTCCGGAGAATAAGATTCATATAAGGCAGTGCAGTTTTTGGAGTTCGGAATTGTTCCGGGTTAATCGGTATTGTACCGGAAGCTTCTAGAACCTTCCGGAAGGGGACCAACGTGGCCCCACCTTCCGGAAGGGGGCATGGGCCTATGAGGGAGTGTCCTGGCCGCATTGGGCCAGGGGCACAAGGCCCCATAGGGCCCAGCCGATTCTAGAGAGATTTGACTCGTTTAAATCTCGGGATAGAATTGCTAGATAAGGGAGAGTTTAAATCGTTTAAACTAGAGATAGGATTTCTAGATAAGGGAGAGTTTAAATTGTTTAAACTAGAGATAGGCTTGGAGGAGGGGCAAGGGCTGTCCGCCCCCCCCCCCTCTATATATAGAGGGGTGGTGCGCCCCCTCCCCCCCACACACACACCTTCCTCCAAGCCCTAGCAGCCTTGCTATCTTCCTCTCTCCCTCCCGACTGTTTGTAGGCGAAGCCCTGCAGCAGAAATTCTCCACCATATACACCACGCCGTCGTGCTGTAGATCCAATCTATCTCTCCACCATACTCGCTGGTCCGAGGAAGGAGGAGACGTCAAGGTGCTGCACGTGTGCATCTCACGGAGGCACCGCCACTTGTGGTGCTAGATCGGATCGGATCGCGAGGAGGAGAAGCGAGTACGACTACATCACCCACGTTCCGACGAACGTTCCGCTGTGCAAATCTTCAAGGGTATGAAGATCTAATCCAATCTCTCTCGTTGTTTGCATCTCCTAGATTAGATCTTGGCTTTCCCTCTGTTCGCTTCGTAGAAAATTTTGATTTACTATGCCGTGAAACCCTTCAGTGGTATCAGAGCTAGATCTATGCGTAGATGTGTTTCACGAGTAGAACGCAACATGGTTGTTGCGGGCGTTGATGTTTTCTGTTGCAAGCCTCTTGTTTGTGTTCTTCTTATGACGCGGGATAGTGAGATTGAAGCGGTCCAGGCCAACCTTACGCGACGTCGTTCGCGAGACCGGCTCCGCACTTGACGTGTGGCTTGTTCCACACATGCGGCTGATGGATGTCAGTTTCTCTCACTATAGTTGTCATGGGATTAACACCGGAGTTTGGCAACCATAATATCACCGTTGTGGCTTTCCGTAGGTAAGAATCGTTCTTAGCATCTACTCCCATAAGCCACGTAAAACATGCAACAACAAAGTAGAGGCGTCTAACTTGTTTTTGCAGGGAGTGTTTTCTGTGATATGGTATGGCCCAAGATGTGATGTGTATATTGTATGCGATGATCATGTTTTGTAATGTTTCACGACTTGCATGTCGATGAGTACACAACCGGCAGGAGCCATATGGTTGTCTTTATAATTGTGTATGACCTGCGAGTCAACTTCTTATACGCCATGTAATAGCTTTACTTTATCGCTAAGTAGTTAGCAATAGTTGTAGTTGCTATTCGTGGTGGAGGCAATCATGGTGGAGTGATGGAGATCATGCCGGAACGCACAAGATGGAGATCATTGCGCGAAGATTGGCTATACCATGTCACATAAAGTTATATGCATGTGATGTTTATCCTTTTATGTATCTTATCATGCTTAGATCGCGACGGTAGCATTATAAGATGATTCCTCACTTAAAGATCAAGATAAAAACTGTGTTCTCCCCAAGTATGCACCGTTGCGAAAGTTCGTCGTGTCCAAGCATCACGTGATGATCGGGTGCTATAGACTCTATGCTCACATACAACGGGTGCAAGCCAGTTTTTGCACACGCGGAAATACTTGGGTCTAACTTGACGAGCCTAGCATGTACAGACATGGCCTCGGAACATAAGAACCGAAAGGTTAAGCATGAGTCATATGAATGATATGATCGACACTTCGTTGTCCACCATTGAAACAACATCTCTTCTCGTGATGATCGGATTAGGTGTGGTGAATTTGGACCGTGTTCACTAAACAACTTGAGGGATGTTGAATTTAGTGGGAGTTCATCTAGTAATTTGATTAAGTTGAACTATTTATCATGAACATAGTCTAAATTGTACTTGCAAATACTGTAGATCCAATGGCCAAGTCCAACTTCAACTTCAACGTTTTTGCTGAGAAAGAAAAGCTTAGGAACAATGGGTCTAACTTCACCAATTGGTTCCGCAATCTAAGAATCATTCTGTCTGGCGGACAGAAGGACTATGTCCTTGGTAAAGCGTTAGGTGACCCCCCTGCTGCAACTGCGCCGGCTGATGAGAAAGCTGTCTATCAGTCGCGCAAAGATCATTATGGTGTCATTAAGAGCACCATGTTGTTTGCTATGGAACCGGAGCTTCAAAATCGTTTTGAAACCTATCCCGGGCCCTTTGAGATTCTCGAGGAGCTGAAAACCATGTTTCAGACTCAAGCCCTCTGAGAGATATGAGATCTCTGAGAAGTTCTTTAACTGCAAGATGGAGGAAGGGAGTTCCGTTAGTGAGCACGCCATAAAGATGTCGGGCTACACTCAACGCCTTGAGCAACTGGAATGCACGATTCCAGAGGAGCTCAAGATTGACAGGGTTCTGCAATCACTCCCTCCCAGCTACAAAAGTTTTGTAGTGACTCATAATCAGATTGGTTCCACTGATACGATCACCGAGCTCTTCGCAAAGCTGAAGGCTGCGGAAGTGGACATCAAGAAGGATAATCATGTGTTGATGGTCAACAAGCCCTCCTTTAAGAAAGGTAAGGGAGCAAAGAAGCCCTTCAAGAAGGGCGGCGGCAAGCACAATGCCCCTGCTGAGAAGAAGCTCAGGTCTGGTCCTAAGCCGGACACTGTGTGCTTCTATTGCAAGGACAGGGGTCACTGGAAGCGCAACTGTCCGAAGTACTTAGCGGACAAGAAGGCTGGCACCATCAAAGGTATATTTGATATACATGTTATTGATGTTTTCCTTACTAGCCCTCGTTGTAGTGCCTGGGTATTTGATACCGGTTCAGTTGCTAATATTTGTAACTCGAAACAGGAGCTACGGAATAGACGGCGGCTTGCGAGGGATGAGGTGACGATGCGCGTTGGCAACGGATCAAGAGTTGATGTGATGGCCGTCGGCACGCTCTCCTTAGTTTTACCTTCGGTATTAGTTTTAAACCTTAATAAGTGTTATTATGTGCCTGCGTTGAGCATGAACATTATTTCTGGATCATGTTTATTGCAAGACGGTTATTCATTTAAATCGGAGAATAATGGTTGTTCTATTTATATGAGTAACATTTTTATGGTCATGCACCTCTTATGAATGGTTTATTTCTTCTAAATCTCGAAAGGGATGAAACACACATCCATAACATTGAGGCTAAGAGATGCAAAGTAGATAGTGATAATACTACTTATTTGTGGCACTATCGTCTAGGTCATATTGGTGTAAAGCGCATGAAGAAACTCCATTCTGATGGACTTTTGGAGTCTCTTGATTTTGAATCATTTGACACATGCGAACCATGCCTCATGGGCAAGATGATCAAAACCCCGTTCTCCGGAATGATGGAGCGAGCAACAGACTTGTTGGAAATCATACATACCGATGTATGCGGACCGATGAGTGTTTCGACGCGCGGTGGATATCGCTATTTCCTCACTTTTACCGATGACTTAAGTAGATATGGGTATATCTATTTAATGAAACATAAATCTGAAACGTTTGAAAAGTTCAAAGAATTTCAGAATGAAGTGGAGAACCATAGTAACAGAAAGATTAAGTTTCTACGATCCGATCGTGGGGGCGAATATTTGAGTTATGATTTTCTCACGCATCTTAAAGCAAGCGGAATTGTTTCGCAACTCACGCCACCCGGAACACCACAGCGCAATGGTGTGTCTGAACGCCGGAATCGAACCCTATTAGATATGGTCCGATCGATGATGTCTCTTACTGATTTGCCGTTATCATTTTGGGGTTATGCATTAGAAACCGCTGCATTCACTTTAAATAGGGCTCCATCTAAATCCGTTGAGACGACACCGTATGAACTGTGGTTTGGTGCTAAACCTAAGTTATCGTTTCTTAAAGTTTGGGGATGCGAAGCTTACGTCAAGAAGTTGATGCCGGACAAGCTCGAACCCAAAGCGGAGAAATGCGTCTTCATAGGATACCCTAAGGAAACTATTGGGTATACCTTCTATCACAGAACCGAAGGCAAAGTGTTTGTCGCAAAGAACGGTTCCTTTCTTGAGAAGGAGTTTCTCTCGAAAGAAGTGAGTGGGAGAAAAGTAGAGCTAGACGAGGTTATTGAACCTTCTCTTGAATTGGAGAGTAGCGCAGCACCTGAAATTGTTCTAGTGCCGCCTGCACCAACAATAGAGGAAGCTAATGACAAGGATCATGAAGCTTCGGACGATGCTGCTACTGAACGTCGTAGGTCGACAAGGTCGCGTGCCCCTCCTGAGTGGTACGGCAACCCTGTCTTGACTGTCTTGTTGGTAGAAGACAGTGAACCTAAGAACTATGAGGAAGCGATGATGAGCCCAGACTCTGAGAAATGGCTGGAAGCCATGAAATCCGAATTGGGATCCATGAGCGAAAACCAAGTATGGACTTTGGTGGATCCTCCTAGCGACCGAAAGGCCGTTGAGTGCAAATGGATATTCAAGAAGAAAACGGACGCGGATGGTAATGTTACCGTCTATAAAGCACGGCTTGTCGCAAAAGGTTTTCGACAAGTTCAAGGTGTTGACTACGATGAGACTTTCTCTCCCGTAGCGATGTTTAAGTCCATTCGGATTTTATTAGCAATTGCTGCGTTTCATGATTATGAAATATGGCAGATGGATGTCAAGACTGCTTTCCTCAATGGCAACATTGATGAAGAGTTGTATATGATGCAACCCGAGGGTTTTGTCGATCCTAAGGATGCTAGTAAAGTATGCAAACTTCAGCGTTCCATTTATGGACTGAAGCAAGCATCTCGGAGTTGGAACCTTCGTTTTGATCAAGTGATCAAGAGCTTTGGATTTGTTCCAAATTGCTACGAAGCTTGCATCTACAAGAAAGTGAGTGGGAGCTCGGTGACATTTCTGGTACTGTATGTGGATGACATATTGATTATCGGAAATGACATCAACATGCTTAACGATGTGAAGAGTTATTTGAACAAGTGTTTTTCAATGAAAGACCTAGGTGAAGCTGCTTATATATTGGGCATCAAGATCTATAGAGATAGACAAAGACGCCTGATAGCTTTAAGCTAGAGTACATACCTAGACAAAGTTCTGAAAAGGTTCAGAATGGATAAGGCAAAGAAAGGTTCAGTGCCTATGTTGTCAGGTAAGATATTGAGCAAGGCTCAGTGTCCAGCTACGGTAAATGATAGGGAAGCTATGAGCAAAGTGCCTTATGCCTCGGCCATAGGTTCCATCATGTATGTCATGCTGTGTACTAGACCGGATGTGTCCAATGCTCTTAGTTTGATGAGCAGATATCAAAGTGATCCAGGAGTGGAACACTGGACAGCCGTAAAGAACATCCTAAAGTACCTAAATAGAACTAAAGAAATGTTCTTAGTCTATGGGGGTGATGAACAGCTTGTCGTAAAAGGTTACGTCGATGCTAGTTTCGACACCGACAAGGATGATTCTAAATCTCAGACAGGATACGTTTATATTTTGAATGGAGGAGCTGTGAGCTGGAGAAGCTGCAAGCAAAGCGTGATCGCGGGATCTACAGTAGAAGCGGAATACATGGCTGCTGCAGAAGCGTCAAGTGAAGGAGTTTGGATCAGAAACTTCATCACTGAGCTTGGCGTGGTTCCAAGTGCATTGGACCCACTGGATATATTGTGTGACAACACTGGCGCCATAGCACTCGCTAAGGAACCAAGATATCATCCAAAGACCAAGCATATCAACTGCAAGTTTCATATAATCCGAGTTTATATAGCAGATGGAGATCTGAAGATTAGCAAAGTATATACGGATCTGAATGTCGCAGATCCATTGACTAAACCTCTTCCACGTGTAAAACATGATCAACACCTCAGTGCCATGGGTGTGAGATTGTTGCCAGATGTAAACTAGATTATTGACTCTAGTGCAAGTGGGAGACTGTTGGAATTATGCCCTAGAGGCAATAATAAATATGTTATTATTATAATTCTTGTTCATGATAAAGTTTATGTTCCATGCTAGAATTGTATTAAGCGGAAACTTTAATACTTGTGTGGTTTATAAACAACACCGTGTCCCTAGTACGCCTCTATGGACTAGCTCATTGATCAATGATGGTTAAGGTTTCCTAACCATAGACATGAGTTGTCAATTGATAATGAGATCATATCATTGGGAGAATGATATGGTGGATAGACCCAAACAAAGCAGAGCAATTAGATCGTGTCATCGTGTTCGTCTTTGCGAAGCTTTTCCTATGTCAAATATTGTATTCCTTAGACCATGAGATAATGCAACTCCCTGGTATCGGAAGAAAGCTTTGAGGTCATCAAACTTCATCCTATGAGAGGGTGATCATAAAGGTGTCTCTCAGGTGATCGGAAAGTATCTGTTGGGTTGTATGTATCGAGATGGAATTTGTCCCTCCCAAGTCGGAGAGATATACTTCGGGCCCACTCGGTAATCGATATCAACACCGCTTGCAAGCATGTGGTTAAGGAGTTAATCACAAAGTGATATCGGATTACGGAACGAGTAAAGTACTTGCTGTGAACGAGATTGAACTAGGTATGACGGTACCGACGATCGAATCTCGGGCAAGTAAAATATCGCGAGACGAAGGGAATATATATATGGGATTGATTGAATCCTGGCATCGTGGTTCATCCGATATGATCATCGATGAATGTGTGGGAGTCAATATGGGTGCCCAGACCCCGCTGTTGATTATTGATAGAAGATCATGTCTGCATATTCTCGAACCCGCAGGGTCACACACTTAACGTATCTCGACGCTAGGATAGATTGGATAATTGGTTTATGAATTTTTGTTCGGAGTCTCGGATGGGATCCGGGATATCACGAGAGGTTCCGGAATGGTCCGGAGAATAAGATTCATATAAGGCAGTGCAGTTTTTGGAGTTCGGAATTGTTCCGGGTTAATCGGTATTGTACCGGAAGCTTCTAGAACCTTCCGGAAGGGGACCAACGTGGCCCCACCTTCCGGAAGGGGGCATGGGCCTATGAGGGAGTGTCCTGGCCGCATTGGGCCAGGGGCACAAGGCCCCATAGGGCCCAGCCGATTCTAGAGAGATTTGACTCGTTTAAATCTCGGGATAGAATTTCTAGATAAGGGAGAGTTTAAATCGTTTAAACTAGAGATAGGATTTCTAGATAAGGGAGAGTTTAAATTGTTTAAAATAGAGATAGGCTTGGAGGAGGGGCAAGGGCTGGCCGCCCCCCCCTCTATATATAGAGGGGTGGTGCGCCCCCTCCCCCCCACACACACACCTTCCTCCAAGCCCTAGCAGCCTTGCTATCTTCCTCTCTCCCTCCCGACTGTTTGTAGGCGAAGCCCTGCAGCAGAAATTCTCCACCATATACACCACGCCGTCGTGCTGTAGATCCAATCTATCTCTCCACCATACTCGCTGGTCCGAGGAAGGAGGAGACGTCGAGGTGCTGCACGTGTGCATCTCACGGAGGCACCGCCACTTGTGGTGCTAGATCGGATCGGATCGCGAGGAGGAGAAGCGAGTACGACTACATCACCCACGTTCCGACGAACGTTCCGCTGTGCGAATCTTCAAGGGTATGAAGATCTAATCCAATCTCTCTCGTTGTTTGCATCTCCTAGATTAGATCTTGGCTTTCCCTCTGTTCGCTCCGTAGAAAATTTTGATTTACTATGCCGCGAAACCCTTCAAAAAGCGTAAGTGTACCGCTACTCTGTGTCTTGGTAAGCGATCGCCGAAACGTAAACAAGAGCCTCTTCCAAAAGTACCAAAGGTTCCTCCCAAGAGAGCTTATGACTGTACTGAAGAGGAGACTGCGGCGATCGTTGATGCGGAAACGACAGCGTTTTTCGCTAAGCTGAGGCGGCCGAAAGAGCCAGAGTTCCCCAGCACCAAAGAAGAAAAAGCCAAAGTGTTGAAAATGCTAAAGTCTCTTCATCAACCTGAGCCAAAGCTGTCATCAGACTATGAGCGTTCTATTCTCAAGTCACATGCGGCACAAAAAGCCTCGAAGAGCAGTACTGATGCAAGCAAGAAATCTGTTGCCCATCTCGGAGAACAAGCAAAACAGTCTTGCGCCCCTCTCAAGGTGATTTCCCAAACCAATGTGGGGTCGAGCAAATATGGGGCTGAAGAGCAGTATGATCCAGAGGTTGTTGCACAATACGGAGAAGCTGCCGCTGCTCAAGGTATGAGTATTGCCCAGTACTTATCCCAGTTAGAGTACTTCCCCGTGAGTGAAGTAGCATACAAATACCAGTACGGCAAACCTCTCGTCAAACCTGAGGAGGTAAATAATCTTCCAACAAAAATGCGAAGATTGCATAACTGGTACTTGCATGCCACAAAGGCCGGGGCTAACTGGATAGTGCTGAAGGTTACAAAAAAGCATTATGGGAAAGATATAGATGACATGATATCCATTGAATTTGATGAACTATTTCAATTATTCAATCAAGACGCCTTGGACAAATCGATCATCAGTGCCTATTGTCTGTAAGTACTAATTCTGTAATTAATTTAGTCTCCAGCTATCTCACCTTGTTTATTGCATGTATATAATCATACTATAATATGCAGAATGAAGATTCTCGAATGCAGTAGAGAACAAATCTATGACATTGGCTTCATTGACCCATATTGGTTTCATCAAGCTAATCTCAAAACAAACCCCCAGGATACGGAGGATAATATAGTACACGCGTTAAGGTTTCAAGAAACCAAAAGGGAAATACTATTTCCTTACAACTTCGAGTGAGTGTTATTGTCTTGTATACACTTTCTATTTCGCTTACTCGATGTTAAGTATATAATTGATTAGTTATGCATTCGTAGCTACCACTATATTCTGTTAATCATTCAACTTGACAAAGGGCGTGTACTAGTCATGGACTCGAAACATAAACCCCTTAAGACGTGGAAAGACATGCAGATACTTCTCCAGCGGTAATTCTAATCATTACGGCACTATATCGGCAACATTCGTGAATTTTATGATATCAAGTACTTAATAACTTATTTTATTCGTTTTCTACGCCGGGCAGCGCTTGGAGACGGTTCACCAACAAGGCTAGGGGTGTTTGGAAAGAGGAGCTTATATTTGAAGCACTAGATGTAAGCACCACTAGCTATATCCGCGCATCTCTTTGATTCTAGTTTTGATATAGTTATTATCATGCTTGATTATTATTTTGATTGAACTATGTTCTCGTAAAGTGCCTGACGCAGGGACCAGGTAACAATCTATGTGGATACTATGTTTGCGAGTTCATCCGGCAGACGTGCGATGAGAAGGGCAGAAATTTAGAGCAACTCCACGTACGTAAACAATTTCCATAGTTTTTAATTACAATCAAATTGTGTTTAGTTTTATTCATATAGGCTGACTCCTTTTTTAAATCAGATCGAACGTCTACGGGACGGTCTTCTGCCAAAGGATCGCGTACGAGCAATTCAGGAGGAATTGACGGGATTCTTGGATGCAGAAGTCCTAGACCCAAAAGGGGAATACTATTCGGCTTAGTATAGACAATAGGGATTGTAAAAAGAACAACTTTTGTATGTAGTGCATGAACTCGATCCGTGTATCGAATGTAATATTCTCATGATGATCTTGTGTAATATAACGGTTCCTTCATTGATAAGTGCAAAACACTAAATAAACAATAAAACAACCCAAATGAATTCTCTGCCGCGGCACAAAAAGTGGCGAAAATGCTGCCGCGGCAACAAAATGTGCCAAAATGAATTCTCTGCCGCGGCAGAGAAATGGGCCAAATCTCTGCCACGGCAGAAGGTTATTTGTCCCGGTTCGTAGGTTCGTGCTACGAACCGGGACTAATGCTCCACCCCCCTCGCGCTCTGACGCCGCCACGTGTACACCCATTTGTTCCGGTTGGTGGGGCAACCGGGACTAAAGGTTAGGGCTTTAGTCCCGATTGCCCTGTTCCGGATGGGCAACCGAGACTAATGCTCCTTACCAACCGGGACCAATGGGCCTCTCTGCACTAGTGGACTCCATCGCTGTTCATTTTTTCCCTCCATACGAACTGCAAGTATGAGGATTAGAATCCTTGATTGGAATTATACGTTACAAACATCCTTGCCTCTCCTTTAAAAATATAAATCAAATTGTATATACTGCATCCGTTCCAAAATAAATGCTCAACTTTTGACTAGATATGTCGTTTTAACGTGCAAATACATGTTCCAATATAGGTCAAGGGTGTACAAATGTACACCAAAAAAATTATGAAAGAAAATTTATATATAGTATATGGTGGACATATGTATAACTTGTGGTATTCCCTAACCTGTATATGTTGCATTTTCTCATCCAAATCGAGCTCAAATCTCGATTTACCAAATAGTAGGGCATGAGAAAAAGGTTATTTTAAGATTTTCACTTTTATGTTTTGTGTTGGTTGAAATTTGTACACCCAAACTAAATTCATGGATCCGATACCGGTGCAACATACACTATTTAGTTAACATATCTTTGATATTATTTGGCTATCGATGTCTTGTGGTGCTAGTTAATTTACATCGGACTATCCCCCAGGGGCAGTAGTACGAGCGGTAAAACTTGTACAGTAATATATGATCGGTAATCGCCGGCTAGTCCGGAGTCTTCCAAAATCACCTCTAGAATGTCGAAATAGGAAAGGACGAGGGGGCATTGCCGCCACTCCCCTGCTTAGAACCACCCCTCCTCCTCCCTCCCTACTTAGGCCTTGTTTTGTACTAGTGTTTTGTATGGAATTAGTTAGGATAATCTCCACATGGATTGGGTGAATCAGCTCCCTTCACCCGATCCCCTCAAAATCTCTTCATGCTAATCCCTCTCAATTCCTCTCTTCAAAACACTGATGGGGCAAGCTGTCTGTGCCTCCTGAAATCATGACGAGTCAATGCGATAAAGTTCAAAAAGCAAGGGAAGGGTCGTGTTTCGATTCACAGGGGTATCCAAGTGTTTACGTAGGGTATTTAGGGCTTGATCGTAAAGCTTGGCTGCAAAACAGGATAGTGAAGCTTTTTTGGGATCTCAGGGTGGCCCAATAAACATTCTGAAAAATTTGCCAATAGCGGTCTCCACAACAAGGCCTCAAGGATGGCAGTGGGTGGCACACTGCCATTCCCTATATCCTCTTGGGTACAATAAAAATAAACGAAGTTTTGACAAATCATCACTTATTAATAAAACTAGTTCATTTTATTTGAACTAGACTAAAATTAAGGATACCCTAGAGGTTTCAAACTGCCATTTCTACTCCCCCACCAGCAAGGGCCGCCAGGCAAAGCCAGGGTGGCACACTGCCATTCCCCTTGCGCTAGGAGGCGGTTTCCGGTGCCCTCTTTCCGACGGCGATGCATCCAGGGTGACAATGGAACAAAGATAGTATGTGTTACATCTGGCATCTTTAATAGTATATACCAGTGTGCAATGCATGGACGTTCCAATATAGGTCAAGGGTGTACAAATGTACACCAAAAAAGTTATGGAAGAAAATTTATATATAGTATATAGTGGACATATTGGAACAAAGATAGTATGTGTTACATCTGGCATCTTTAATAGTATATACCAGTGTGCAATGCATGGACGTTCCAATATAGGTCAAGAGTGTACAAATGTACACCAAAAAAGTTATGGAAGAAAATTTATATATAGTATATGGTGGACATATGTATAACTTGTGGTATTCCCTAGCCTGTATATGTTGCATTTTCTCATCCAAATCGAGCTCAAATCTCGATTTACCAAATAGTAGGGCATCAGAAAAAGGTTATTTTAAGATTTTAACTTTTATGTTTTGTGTTGGTTGAAATTTGTACACTCAAACTAAATTCATGGATCCGATACCGGTGCAAAGTATACTATTTAGTTAACATATCTTTGATATTATTTGGCTATCCATGTCTTGTGGTGCTAGTTAATTTACATCGGATTGTCGCCCAGGGACAGTAGTACGAGCGGTAAAACTTGTACAGTAATATATGATCGGTAACCGCCGGCTAGTCCGGAGGCTTCCTAAATCACCTCTAGAATGTCGAAATAGGAAAGGACGAGGGGGCATTGCCGCCACTCCCCCGCTTAGAACCACCCCTCCTCCTCCCTCCTACTTAGGCCTTGTTTTGTACTAGTGTTTTGTATGAAATTAGTTAGGATAATCTCCACATGGATTGGGTGAATCAGCTCCCTTCACCCGATCCCCTCAAAATCTCTTCATGCTAATCCCTCTCAATTCCTCTCTTCAAAACACTGATGGGGCAAGCTGTCTGTGCCTCCTGAAATCATGACGAGTCAATGCGAGAAAGTTCAAAAAGTAAGGGGAGGGTCGTGTTTCGATTCACAGGGTATCCAAGTGTTTACGTAGGGTATTTGGGGCTTGATCGTAAAGCTTGGCTGCAAAACAGTATAGTGAAGATTTTTTTGGATCTCAGGGTGGCCCAATAAACATTCTAAAAAAATTGCCAATACCGGTCTCCACAACAAGGCCTCAAGGATGGCAGTGGGTACCCATTAGGATAACCTATATCCTCTTCATTACAATAAAAATGAACGAAGTTTTGACAAATCATTATTTTTTGATAAAACTAGTTTATTTATTTGAACTATACTAAAATTAAGAATACCTAGAGGTTTCAAACTACCATTTCTACTCCCCCCACCAGCAAGGGCCGTCAGGCAAAGCCAGGATGGCACACTGCCATTCCCCTTGCGCTAGGAGGCGGTTTCCGGTGCCCTCTTCCTGACAGCGATGCATTCAGGGTGACAATGGCTCGGCTTCGCCTGGACGGTGGCACGGATGTTGTGCTACGGGGCGGCGTGGAGGCAACGGCCAGCCCAGCATCTGGGTCGGGGCTGGCCGGCCTGCCCTGCATCCTATGTTCTGCAGGCTGTTGTGATAGAGTTTGCGCAGGGGTAGCGGTGACACGAGAGTGATTCTTTCAAGGGTGAGAGGAGTGTGTGATTTGGCTGCTGCTACAAGCTTCGGGGCCCACCTGCCTGTTACATAAGAAGAAAGGGGATCGATACTCAGATTTCTCTCAGCTAGCGCCATATATATGCGAGCGGCGGCTTTAGCGCACAGTAGAGCATGACACCGTTCCAACAAACTTTGCCATTTTTCAACATGCTATGTCATTATTATTCGTTTAGATGGAAATTGTTTATACAAGTCAAAGAACCCAATCTCAGTTCACAGTCTACCTAACGATCCATCAACAAGTTACCAAAGAATTCTAAAAAAAAAGTTACTCCCTCCGATAACATGCTTGATATATCCGAATCTAGACAAATGTAAGTCAACTAATATGGGTCGAAGAGAGTACCAAAAAAAAAGAATGAACGGCCTAATTACCTAAACCATTCAAGAACATATCAGGTGCACAATTCGCGCACCTCACCGCCTATACCCCGGAGAGTGTGGGGGTGGTGTGTGTGTGTGTGTGTGTGTGTGTGTGTGTGTGTGGTTGGGGGGGCAAAAATAATACAGGAGTATACACAGCCTCACAAAAGGAGAGATGAGCTTGTCAGCAGCAGTGCGTGCCGCCGCCGCCCCCGGGCTTCAAGCCGCCGAGTATCTGCGTCACCACCATCCGGACGCCATCCCCCAGCCAGTCATCGCCGCGGAGCGTCCTGCTCGCGGCCGCCATGACGCCGCAGAAGTGCACCAGGATCACCACAAGCAACACCAACTTCGTCATCGCCGCTGCCGCCATTATCAAGATCGTCGTCGTCGGTAATGGATCGAAGAGATGAGATATCAGCTTTTAGAGGGCCTGAAGAATTTTCCCTTGGATAAGCTCGGTCGAACAGGTCTAGTGTGGGTCTGTCTGTTTGGTGAGGAAAGGTTTGTACTGCGAGCTCGTTTTATATATGCAGCAAACAGGGAACATGGTTTGAAGTCTTCTTCTGCGCGCGGTCTGTTCAAACTTCCAAGTCTAAAGCCTGCGCGTGTTGTTGGTGGTGCTACACGTTCGTCGTTACGCAACTTCCTGGTATGTATGTTGTTTCATGCCTGAAAACGTCGGAGGAGATAATACAGAATTCAACAATTCTAGCTTAGCTCCTGCATCATCGCTTTGACTGCACTTTCTGTCTCCTGAATGGAGTGTTTCGGCGCGCGACGAATTTTCAGGCACCGTACACAACCGTGGCAGCATTTGGGCTGACCATTGCTCAGTCATTATTTTATATAAGGAGAAGGCTTCGAACTCGTGTTGAATAGCAGGTCAAAGGGAAGCATATCTTATGTTATTATTCGACGAAGACCAGGTTGGATTGATGTGGATATCAGCTTAATTTTTTTTAACAGGGATATCAGCTTAATTAACGGGTGAACTGTATATATATAGGATGAAGGTTGCTCATGCAGTGTGTGTATGCATGTCATCCATGACCTTGATCGGCATGGCATTTACAAATTGAGAGAGGTCCAGGGTCTTCCTATTGTTAGAGTACGTATACATGTATAGGCTAGAGATATTTTAGGATTTTATATCTTATACTTCAAATCTTTATCTATCCCGTATAACTTTATTTAAATATTGAAAAAAATTATATCAATATAATACAATATTTTAGGATCAATACCGTCCACGTTCTTCAGTGGAACAATTTAATTGACCACTGAACCGTTTATTATGTTCAGTCGTGAGTACTGCTACTTTTTTTAGGATGCTCACGGAATATAAATAGGAGAACAGCAGCGTTTGGAAAACTGCCGACCGGCTCGCCCTGTGGGCGACCGGCCGCGCTGCCGCTCCCTCTCCCAAACCTCCACCTCCCAACTTTCTCTCATCCGCCGTTGTCGGCGGCTGGCGCCGGGCAGCACTGGCGGCGGCGGAATTCGGTCTGTACCCTATCGTCGTTGTTCCTGCGCAGGGTGGAGGGATGCCGGGGGGTTTCCCTAGGAGGCGGCGGCGGCGAGTCCCGACGCTGGCGTGGGTGGCTCAGGTCACGGCGGCGTAGCCATTTGGCAGCGGGGAGAGGTAGCAAGCTGGTGGAGCTCACCTTCCCAACCCAGATTTGGAGTCGCCGGGTCTCGTGTGGGCCTGGACGGGCTGCCCGGCGTGCTTGTGGCTCTCCTGGTGGTTGTTGAAGCAGGGGCTGGTGCGGGGTTGGCGTTGTCAATGGCACCCTTGCTACAGTGCACCGGCGGGGGCTTTACGGGCCTGTTCGGGCTTGGTCGGGCCGGCAAGGACCTGGTTTACCCCTACTACTGCATCCGGTCGGCTACCGCCTTCTGGCGGTGGAGGTAGTTCCCTCATGTGTGTCTTTGCCCCGCCGACTTACGTCGTAAACGTATCTATAATTTTTGATGTTCCATGCTTATTTAGTATTCACTTTGCTATGCTTTGTCTACCCTTTGAGGTATTTTTATACATTTTCTGGGACTAACCTATTAACAAGATGTCACAGTGTCAGTTGCCTGTTTTCTGCTATTTTTTGTTCCAGAAAAGCTAGTAAGGAAATATTCTCGGAATTAGATGGGACAAAAGCCAAAGTCAATATTTCACCGAGACGAACACAGAGACCAAAGGGCGACCGGAGAGGCACCACAGGGTGGCTGCACACACACCCCCTCCCGCGGGCCCACCCTGGGCCGCGCCTGGGCAGGGTGTAGGCCCCCTGGATGCCCTCCCGCCTCGCCTCTTCGCCTATAAAATCACCCCGATGCCAAAACCCTAAGTATCCAATCAGATCTCCACGAAACAGTCTGTAGCTGTCGCCACCATCGTCCCTAGATCGGGGGATCTGAAGCTCTTCCCGACATCCTGCCGGAGGGGAAATATCATCCCGGAGGCCTTCTTCATCACCATGCCAGCCTCTGGTATGATGCGTGAGTAGTTCCACCTTAGACTATGGGTCCATACAGTAGCTAGATGGTTATTTCTCCTCCTTTGTGCTTCCATGTTTAGATCTCGTGAGCTCCGTTCATGATCAAGATCACTTATTTGTAATCATGCATGTTGTGCTTGCGGAGATCCGATGGATATTGAGATTACTATGTTAGATTGATTAATGATTATATCTTGTTGATTCTATCATGTCTGTGTTGTTTGAGATCTTGCATGCTCTTTGTTTCTAATAGCTATCTTTGCCAAGTAGATGCTAGTGACTCCAAGAGGGAGTATTTATGCTCGATAGTGGGTTCATGCCTATATTGAATCTGAGGAAGTGACAGAAATCTCTCAGGTTGTATATGTGTTGTTGCTACTAGGGAGAAAACAACAATCTCTTGTTTATGGAACAATTGTATTGTTTACTTTACACACATTGCTTAAAGCAGTTATCCGTTACTTGCAACTTAATACTAGAGGGGGTTCGGATAATAACCTGAAGGTGGATTACTAGTCATAGATGCAGTTGGATGGCGGTCTATGTATATTATTGTAATGCCCAATCAAATATCATAGGATCATGAATGTCTAGTACTACCTCCGTTTCAGGGCTTAAGGCGCACACGCTTTCTAAAGCAAAGTTTGACCGAAAGAATTGAGCAACAAAATCTTGATTATATTGTACATAATTAGTACCGTTGGATTCGTATTGAAAAATACTTTCCAGTGATACTAGTTTTATACCAAAACTCTTTACGTATTTAGAGTAATTCTTGGTCAAAGAAAAAACACGCAAAACGAGGACGCCTTAAGCCCTGAAACGGAGGGAGTATTGCATTGTTATGCCTTACTCTGTCCTATCAATTGCTCCGCTGTAATTTGTTTACCCGGCATGTTATGTTATTTATCTTAAGGAGAATACCTCTAGCGAAATGTGGACCCCGGTCCAATCTCTACCATTGATACATCATCCACTGTTACTGTTTATTTTCTGCAAGCTACCATTATATTCCACACCATACATTTAATCCTTTGTTTTTAGCAAACCGGTGAGATTGATAACCTCACTGTTCGTTGGGGCAAAGTCTTGATTTTGTGTTGTGTAGGTTTCCAAGTTGTTAGTAATACCTTGGGGTCATTTCCTTCCTCCTACTGGTTCGATAACCTTGGTTTCATACTGAGGTAAGACTTACTGTTGTGCTCGTCATACCTTCCTCTTGGGGTTTCCCAACGAAGCTCTATAGTGATCTGAGCCACATCAAGACGTTTTCTGGCGTTGTTGCTAGGGAGTTAAGGACGGCTTCACAAGGGGAGTCTTTCACAACCTTTCTCTTTACTTTGTTTTTGTTTTGCTTAGTTTCTTTTGCCTTGTTATTCTTGCTTCTTTTTATCAAAAATTCCAAAAAAAATTGTTTCGTTTGGTTTGCTTTCTCTGATAAAAAAACACAAAAAAAATTAGTTCCTACTTTAGTTGCTACCATGTCTGGTGTTGTTCCTATCACTGTGTCACCTATGGAAAGGATCTTTACTTTCAAACAAGGAAGTGAAGAGCATTTCAAAGAATCTTGGTCTAGAATTTCTAATTTACATGAAAAAATTGAGCCAAAAATGAGTCTAGGCCTAGTTATTAGCAGTTTCTACCATAGTCTTGCTCTTTGTTATAGATATGCTTTGGATGTTGTAGAAGGGAGAGATATTTTTCAACGTAATGAGAATGAAGCTTTGGATGCCATAAAGAAGTTGATTACAATTTATAATTTTCCTATCAAGTCTGATTCTTCCTTTAGAAACGTTTATGCTAGGTTGAACACTCTTGAGACCAATACAGTTGCTTTGAAAGATTGCTATAACATGCATAGAGAGCACCATGATTATGCTCCAATAAATTCTGAGTCATTGCTATAAACAATGAAACTTTTGATGCTCGTTGTGATATCATGTCTGAATTTTGTCTTATGCCTAAAGATATCTATGATTCTTTGAATCTTTGTGGACTTTCTGAAGGAGGACAAGAAATATCTCTTACCAATAATGCAACTATATTACCCATTAGAATAGCTGAAGAAGTGTTTACAAAGATCTCAGGGAAAGTGGTGTATACTGATTATCTTGTTATTGAATGTATAGAAAAATGACAAATTACACTAGGAATATCCCTACTAAAACACCTTGGAGCAATAATAGATGTGGGAAAAGTCATTATGCATTTTGCTTCTCCAATAAGCAATCAAACATTCCCTAAATATAAGAAGAAAGGTAGGAGCAAGAAAGTTGATGTCAATGCTTCTTCATTTGAAAATACTTGATTCTTGCTTCTTGTGGCTAACTTAAAGGCGTTAAAGAAAAGTACTTCTTGGGAGATAACCCAATAGTTTTCTTAAGTCTTGTAAGTTATTACTTCTGTAATAATATCTCCTTATTCTTTCTATTTGATTTTTGTTCCAAGAATAACCTCTAATGAGAGGGAAGTAAGATTTGGGGAGTTGCTGTCCCGAAAAAGATTTTTGTGCTCCACTATAAAAATTCTTGAAAAATCTCTGTAAGCCGGATTGAGCTGTAATTTTCTGAATAAATCTCTAGGTTGTTTGCTAACTTTCATTAGTTCAAAACTTTATTTGAGCAACATAAGGTCTTTGAAAAAAATTGGTTTTTACCTGCTGGTCTTTTTGATATATTTCTGCCATTATTTGCATTTGCCTCTTTATTGATTTCCTTTTGGGTTCTCTTTGGTAAATTGAGATTTTTGAGGGAATTGCTACAGTAACTTGTGTTTTTAATGATTTTTTTTTGTTTTAAAACTAAACCCCAAAGGTCTATTATCTTTTGAATGCACTAATGTTGCTAATAAAGATTGTGTGAAGTTTTGTATGAAGGAAAATTTTTAGGTGTAAGGAAAGAATGGTGTTATGAGATGAAGAATGTACAAAAGCTCAAGCTTGGGGATGCCACCCCATGTCACCCCAAGAAATATTCAAGAGGTACAAGCGTCAAAGCTTGGGGATGCCCAATGCATCCTCTTCTTCATCAATAAAAATCTCAGGTCTTTCTAGACACTTCATTTTTATTGTTTCATGCACAGTTGTGTTGTTCTTGGAGCGTCTTAGTTTTCGTTTTGGTTTTTGTTTGCTTAGTTTGCTTGAATAAAGTAGTTGGACCCCCATTTTCGCTGTGTTGTTTCAAATAAGTTGATTGGTGTTGAAAAGGAGCAGGAAGTTCTTGCTTATAGTAGTACAAAAATGAGCTTGCTTTGACTATGGCATGTCATGCTAGATGTTTTTTTGACCTTATGCTTAGTGATTATTGTTGTAGCATGACTTGTTCCAAACAATTGAGATTGCTTAATGTGCCTTGAAAGAATCATGTGTTGTTTTAGCATACAAAAGCATAGTATTATGGTGTTCTCCTTTGATGTCTTGTTTGGGTTGACTTGGCACATGCTCACACCATATTATGACTATGAATCAGTCACCTTAGACTCTAGGATCATTTAGTTTTGACTTGTGTTACCACTTTATGCTTTGATTAGTAATGTTTTGTCGCTCTGCATGATTATGTCAATTATTGCTCTCTTAGTTGGTCGCAGTCTTTTGCTAGCCTCCACTTGTATTGAGTAATCTCTACTCATGCATCCAACTCCCAAGAAACCAAGTTATTCCAAAGTGTCAACTATAAATTCTATGCATAGTGTGGTACACCATTCCAAGTATATTCTTGTTTTATCTATCTTCCAAATTAAACTTGTTATGTGAAAATTAGTGATAAAGGCTCTCACAAACTTGATGGCACACTTTATTTTTCTTGCCCATAATAAACTTGAACCATTGTGTCATCTATGTTCTATATGCTTGCACTTATAAGTTGAGAATTAGAAGAACCGTGCTGTCATGGGGAACGCTTTCAACACCTATAAATATCTACCCAGTTGATATCATGCTCTTTTGTTTATGGATGTCATCGGTGTGAAATAAAAGGGGAGTTTGTAAGTCCATGGAGTTATGTATGTGTGTTAGAGAAACGTCTGGGCTGCTAGCCTAAGCTATGCCTAATCATGGTGGAAACTTTCAGCATCACCATAGTGAGAAATCTATGAAGCATTCTTCTTATAAAAAAAGAGAGATAGAAAAAAAGAGATTGAGAAAAAGAAAAAAAAGAGATGAGAAAAGAGGAAAGAGAGAAAAAAGCACCATTTTCCCATGGTAAATAAGAAGATTGCTGAGATGCTTATTGTCTGGTTGCCTTGTCATTTTGATATGGGATAGCTCCTGTGTCATGGGGCAATGGGTACCCCGTTGGCGGTTCTCTATGATACACATGTACTTACTATAACAAGAACTTACCGGTAACTAAAGTTGAGTAGCATGAGGAGTGGCCCTCGTACTCAAGGGACATGAGATTGCCAACTTATACTTTGTCAAGCATATACTACAAATTTTGTTCACTTTAACCTTAATCACTTCAAGATGCTTATGATAGGGGCAATGGGAGCTGAAAGCTAACAAGTACCATAATTTTTGGAAGCTCTTTATGAAACTTGAAATCCCTGCTTCCCTGTGAAGGGCCTTTCTTCCACTTTTATATTTAGTCACCACCTTCTATCCTTAGGCACCAATTAAGAGAGCATACTTGCCATTCTTAGTTTTATGTGCATTGTCCCAAAACTTATTGATTAATTCGTAATGTTGATATTGTTTGTTCTTGAACTATTTGTATCTACTCACCCTTGTGAACTTTGAAGGTGTCCTATGCATTTATGTTTTGCTACTCTATGAGGGACAATGTAAATGCCAATATGCTATGTTTTCCATATGTGAAGCAAACAAACATCTCTCAATGCATTGTTATTCATGAATCTTTGTTTGTATCCTTTAATGTTGCAACATAGTTACTATGTCTTATTGTTAGAACTTCATCTTTCATGCTCATGTTTAGAGTACTTTGATCCCATCTTTCAATGCTTTCAAAGGGTTTGATCTTGATTATTATGGTGCATGTCACCCCAAAAAATATTCTTTTTATCACTTACATATTCAAGGACGAGCAGGAGTTAAGCTTGGGGATGCTTGATACGTCGTAAACGTATCTATAATTTTTGATGTTACATGCTTGTTTAGTATCCACTTTGCTATGTTTTGCCTACACTTTGAGGTATTTTTATACATTTTCTAGGACTAACCTATTAACAATATGCCACAGTGCCAGTTGCATGTTTTCTGTTGTTTTTGGTTTCAGAAAAGCTAGTAAAGAAATATTCTCGGAATTGGATGGGACAAAAGCCAAAGTCAATATTTCACCAAGACGAACACAGAGACCGAAGGGCGACCGGAGGGGCGCCACAGGGTGGCCGCACCCCACCCCCCACGCGTGGGCCCACCCTGGGCCGCGCCTGGGAAAGGTGTGCCCCCCTGGCCTCCCTCCTGCCTCGCCTCTTTGCCTATATAATCACCCTGATACCAAAACCCTAAGTACTCGATCAGATCTCCACGAAACAGTCTATAGCCGCTGCCACCATCATCCCTAGACTGAGGGGATCTGAAGCTCTTCCTCGCACCCTGCCGGAGGGGAGAGATCATCCTGAAGGCCTTCTTCATCACCATGCCAGCCTCCGGTATGATGTGTGAGTAGTTCCACCTTGGATTATGGGTCCATACAGTAGCTAGATGGTTGTTTCTCCTCCTTTGTGCTTCCATGTTTAGATCTTGTGAGCTCCGTTCATGATCAAGATCATCTATTTGTAATCATGCATGTTGTGTTTGCGGAGATTCGATGGATATTGAGATTACTATGTATAATTTATTAATGATTCTGGCATGTCTGTGTTGTTTAAGATCTTGCATGCTCTTCGTTTCTAGTAGCTATCTTGGCCAAGTAGACGCTAGTGACTCCAAGAGGGAGTATTTATGCTCGATAGTGGGTTCATGCCTCTATTGAATCTGGGAAAGTGATAGAAACTCTAAGGTTGTAGATGTGGTGTTGCTACTAGGGAGAAAACAACAATCTCTTGTTCATGGAACAATTGTATTGTTTATTTTACACACATTGCTTAAAGCAGTTATCCGTTGCTTGCAACTTAATACTGGAGGGGGTTCGAATGATAACCTGAAGGTGGATTACTAGTCATAGATGCAGTTGGATGGCGGTCTATGTATATTGTTGTAATGGTCAATCAAATATCATATGATCATGAATGTCTAGTATTGCATTGTTATGCCTTAATCTATCCTGTCAATTGCCCCGCTATAATTTGTTTGCCCAGCATGTTATGTTATTTATCTTAAGGAGAACACCTCTAGTGAACTGTGGACCCCGGTCCAATCTTTACCATTGATACATTATCCACTATTACTGTTTACTTTCTGCAAGGTACCATTACCTTCCACATCATACGTTTAATCCTTTGTTTTCAGGAAACCAGTGAGATTGACAACCTCACTGTTTGTGGGGGGCAAAGTCTTGATTTTGTGTTGTGCAGGTTTCTAAGTTGTTAGCAACACCTTGGGGTCGTTTCCTTCCTTCTACTGGTTCGATAACCTTGGTTTCATACTGAGGGAAGACTTACTATTGTGCTCATCATACCTTCCTCTTGGGGTTTCCCAATGAAGCTCTATAGTGATCTAAGCCGCATCACTGACCTCGTCGGAGTTTCTTCTTTTAAGCTTACCGGCCACGCAACTTGGGCCACGGTGAGATGAGGGTGATTACTGCAAGACTGGGTGGTGTGTGCTGGTGGGTGGAAAGTCTGGTGGAGCGCCACGAAGGGTCCGGGGTTTGGTTTTTTTTAGAGGTCGGGAGATATCCTTGACATCACAGCACCGAGGAGGTGATGCCTGCGGGTGTCGCCGTCCTTCCTGAAGGGCGTTGGGTGTACCTCTTCCCCACCCTCCTAACGTACCAGGGGAAACCCTAGAGCACATTCTGAGATACCCTTGGAAAGGTTTGAGAAGTAGCGTTGTTGTCGTCGATTCCCTTCTTGGAGGTGATGCTTGGTATGTGACTCCTCGGGGTGCTAGGAGCGTGGTGGAAATTCTCCGAAGAGCGCAACGGTGGCGAGTCATTTCCTTTTCTTTGTCAAACTGTCGGTGTTGGAATTATTTTATTTTTCTTTGTTGTTTCTTTTGGGTTGTATTTGTGTTGTTGGCCGCATCTATGTTATCAAAGTTATATCGGTTTGTTGCTATATTAATATAGCGAGGCGAAATCTTTTTTCAAGAGTATAAATAGGATGCTTTTTTAACGGGTAGGGACGCGAAGGCCCTGGAAGCTTCAATTAATAAACGGTGGTACCAAGTTATAATAAGGCCCCTAAGAGATAGGGGACACAAGATAAGACTAGAACTTTTTATAGCAAAGACCCTAGGAAAAAGAGAGAAAAAAGCAACTGAGTCCCTTGTCTTCTCCACCGCATCTAGGAGACCTGAAGGCAAGGGTGCCTGCGTCGCCACTGGGGAACATGCCACTTGGTGCGTCGCTGGCTGTGAGTCCCTTGCCTAGGTCAAGGAAGATCCTCCGCGGTGGCACAACGGTCTAGAGGAAGAAAAATCTTGGGTCACAATCGAACTCGAGGTCGGAGTGGCTCCGTCTACCGTGGGTAGCGACGCTGAACAATAGCCGCTGCTTTGGAACTCCGAGAAACTTGGTCGCTTCCTGAGCGTTAGACTGAGCTACACTCGACCACCCACTACACCACAACACTGAATCCTTGACAGCAAAGTTGGTTAGGGAAAAAGCTTACAATGACAAAAAGTCGGTCGAGAAAAGGTTTTGCCAACCAACCTTGTTTGTCACCGTAAGTCCGGTCGGCGAAGCCCTTTCCATACCAACATTGATCTCCTGACCGACTGTCTGACAACACTCTAAATGTTTTCTCGACCGCCTTCTTGAATACAAAGTAAAGAAACACTTCCCATCCTCTCCCCCACCACCACGACCGTCCAAGAGGAGGAAGAAGGCTTCAAAACCACCAGGAAGAAGGCATCTATGCACAGACCTTGAGTTCGCAATAGAGCATGAACCATCTCGTCCCTCGCCACCACAGCCAGCCAAGAGAAACAATGCTCTTGATGACGACCGCCTCGTGCCGCGCCGGAGCACCAGAGTAGCAAAGCTCGACGTGGGCTGATGGCTGTGAAATAAAGCCTTCCTCATCCGCATTTAAGCTAGATATTATTCATATATTTGATGAAATATCTCTCTATTCCCTGCCACTAATACCTAATGATCATAGGGGTATGCAATCATTTCTTGTTATTTTTTCCTGCGCAGATAATGACGTATTATGAAGGGAATCACTACATAAATGCCAAAGATACGAGATTTTCAACACGCCAAAGAAAACAGGATCCGTGAGGAGGCAACTGCAAGTTTAACGACCAACTATACGCCCGTCGCCGTATAGTTACGGACGTATAGTTTGCACCGACCTCCTTAGGTTAAACAGAACAACTTTCGTGAAGGGACCCCTATATAAAGAGTCTTCAGGCGACGAGAAATGAGCCCCCGATTCCACAACATCGCTTCTTTCATCCTCAACTCTCCCTGCCGCCACGCCGAAGGAATAGATCTAGATCTAAATTTCTAAACCCTTCTCCACCACCATAGCCATCTTCCAGCACTTGTAATAGTAGACCTCATCTCCAATTGGTGACATTGTAAGACTATTTGTTATCAACTCTATGATCTCTATTAAAATGTTTATGATTGTCGATTTCATCTTTATATGTGAGTAATTCTCCTTGGGCTAAGGGCTTCAGCCTAGCCATGTAGTTTTTGTGCATGTTATTTATCATAGATGGGATCATGTATTAGTTTGTATGATTTGATGATTGTAGTACCCTCTCTTGCCTCAATCTAAGGATTTGTTAGGTACCCAAGACCCCGAGGATTGATCTAGGTAAAGGGAGTGTGAGTAACGACTGATCTGCAGGATAGGAACCCTAGTGACAGGGTAGTACGGTTGTATGTGAGGAACCTACTTGGGATTAATGGTGACATCACTATGCATATCATTAGTTCTCTTTCTTCCATGGAAGAGACTAGTAGGTTATTGCCATAAGCGGTTGCGGAGGAAATAACATTTATAGATGCACTTCCCACATATAATTATCTTGCTCTAACAATTACATGAGTACTTTATTACTATCTATTATTCCCATCAGATGTTTTGCATAGCTACTGGCGAAAACCGAAGACCCTAGGCCCTCTCTCTCTCCATCTACAACAACAATAGCAACAACAACAACAAAAAGATCACAAACTCTTGGTCTGGTGAAAACACAATAGGAATTCTAAAACTCTCGAAGGTCCGTTAAGGTAATCTCACTTTGTTTTCTGCTTCCCGAGGATTCGATAAACCTAGGTATACTAGGGAAAAAGATCTATACTACATCCGTAATCCGGATCGAAGGTATCAACCCTTTTTCTGGCGCCGTTGTAGGGGAAGCAATAGCTACCGTGGTGAGGTTAGTAGGAACCTTGCTAGTTTTAAATTCTTGTTTTTAATTTTGTTAGTTTGCTTTTAGTTTTTATTTGGAAAACCAAAAAGATTAGTTAATCTTTTTATTTCTTGCTTTATCATCATTAGTACTTGTTTAAGAAAATACAAAAACATAGGAAGTATGGCTAAAAAGAAGCTTGGTTAGTTTGCAAATCCCAACGATGATTATTTGTGTACTCCTATTACTCAGCCACAATTACTACTGAAGATTATGAAATTAAGCCCCACTATTTAAGTTTGGTTCAGCAAAATCAATTTGAAGGCTCTAATGTAGAATATGCAGGTATGCACTTGAATACTTTCACTGAAATATGTGATATGATGCGCATTAAAGATGTTGACCCTGATGCAGTCAAATTGCGTTTATTTCCTTTCTCTCTTAGAGCAAGAGCAAAAGAATGGTTGCTGTCTTTGCCTAGAAATACTATTGCATCATGGGTGGAATATACTTCTTTATTTATAACTAAATTCTTTCCACCTGCAAAGACTAACTTAGATCTAATATTACTGGTTTTAGACAGGAAGAGCGTGAGCCACTAGCGCTTGCCTGAGAGAGAATGAAAGAATGCATGAGAAACTGTCCCATCCATGGGATAGAAGATTGGTTAATTCTCCATTTATTTTATAATGCTCTTAAACCTGTTTTTAAGTCTATGCTAGATACTGCAGCTGGAGGAACATCTATGGGTAAACAAATTAACGAAGAAAAGTAGCTGCTAGACAATATGCAAGACAACCATGCCCAATGGCATGTGGAAAGATCAAACACGAAGAAGGTAAAATCCATCACGTCAAGAGAATGAAGAACTAAATGCTAAATTGGATGAGCTTATATTATCCGTTAAAGGTAAGGAAACCCTGGTAAGAACTACTCCAGAATCAACTATTGAAGAAGTAGACTTCAGAGCTCGTAATGACTATAACCCTGCTTGGAAAAAGAATTACAATCCAAACTTTCAGAAACATTACTCTAGTCTTGCAGGTAACTCTAATAATAATATGACATCAAGCAATACTAGTCTCTAAGAAACTTTTAAAGCCTTTCACAAAATGAGCAAAATAATATTCTAGTCAAAATTACGTAGAATCATGATGCTATGCTTGGTAAATTATCTAACCAAGCTGTTAGTATAAAAAATGATTTGCAAGCCCTCCAAAAAAGAACAAGGATCGTTCAGGCACAACTAGTTCAGATAACCGAGAGCCAAACTTTCATTTAGCAAAATTTGCAGATATGGCTAAGCCCAATCCACTTGAAGAGCTAAAGATGATAAGAATCTAAAGGGAGAAGCCCGAAAAACTTAATTATAGTAATGCTCCTTCACCAAACTACACTGTTGTCAGGAGAAGTATTCGAACTATTTTATAAGGACAAGTCTTCGAACTCGTGTTGAATAGCAAGTCAAAGGGGAGCATATTTTATGTTATTATTTGATGAAGACCAGGTTGGATTGATGCGGATATCAACTTAATTAATGTGTGAACTGTATATATATATAGGATGAAAGGTTGCTCGTACAGTATGTGTATGCATGTCATCCATGACTTTGATCGGCACTGCATTTACAAATTGAGAGAGGTCCAGGGTCTCACATAAAAGTTGCTACGTTATTCAGTGGAACAATTTAATTGAGCACTAAATCGTTTATTATGTTCAGTCGTGAGTAATACTAATTTTTTTAGGATGCTCGTGGAGTATAAATAGGAGAACAACAACGTTCGGAAAACCGCCTACCGGCTCGCCCCGGTGGGCGACCGCCCGTGCTGCCGCTCCCTCTCCCAAACCTCCACCTCCCAACTTTATCTCCTCCGCTGTTGTCGGCGGCCGGCACCGGGTAGCCATGGGCAGCACTGTCGGCGGCGGAATTTGTTCTCTACCGCGTCGTCTCTGTTCCTGTGCGGGATGAAGGGGTGGCGGGGGGTGTCCCCAGGCGGCGGCGGCCCGACGCGGCGGCGGTGACTCCCGGCGCTGGCGTGGGTAGCTCAAGTCACGGAGCCATAGCCATTTGGTGGGGGGAGCGGCAGCAAGCTAGTGTATCTCACCTTTAGGGACAGAGACAAGGGGGACGAGCAGGGGCTACGCCCCCCCTATGCTTGTGATTTTCATTAGAAATTTAGCCATGGAAGCTCCTTGTTTAAGCTAATTTAGCTAGCTTAGCCCCCCTCATTGAGATCAAACGCATGTCTTGCCCCCCCTTGAGCTCAGTTTCTAGCTCCGTCCCTGCTCACCTTCCCGGCCCAGATCTGGACTCGACGGGCCCCGTTTGGGCCTCGATGGGCTGCCTGGCGTGCTTGCGGCTCTCTCGATGGTTGTTGAAGCACGGGCTGGTGCAGGGTTGGAGGTGTCAATGGCACCCTTGCTACAATGCGCCGACGGGGGATTTACGGGCCTGTTCAGGCTTTGTCAGGCCGGTGATGACCTGGTTTGCCCCTGCTGCTGCATCCGGTCAGCTACCGCCTTCCGACGGTGGGGGTAGTTCCCTCTCGCGTGCCTTTGCCCCGCCGACCTCGCCGGAATTTCTTCTTTTCAACTTAACGGCCACGCAACGTGGGCCACAATGAGAAGAGGGTGATGACTACAAGACTGGGTGGCGTGTGCTGGTCGGTGCCAAGTCTGGTGGAGCGCCATAGAGGGCTTGGGTTTTTTTTTAGGGGTTGGGAGAAATACTTGCCATCGCGGCATCAACAAGGTGACTCCTGCGGGTGTCGACGTCCTTCCTGAAGGGCATCGGGTGTACCTCTTCCCCACTCTCGTAACATACCAGGGGAAACCCAAGAACACATTCTGAGATACCCTTGGAACGGTTCGGGTAGCAGCGTTGTTGTTGTCGTTTCCCTTCTTGGAGGTGCTGCTTGTTATGTGACACTTCGGAGTGGTAGGAGCGTGGTGGAAATTCTTCGACATAAAATATTGTTCGTCGATCCCGTCAATGCTTCATAAACGCCCATCGACAGTAACGAAAGAAATGTCGAGGATTACATCATCAACGTGTTCGAGAAGAGTAAAGATCAGGAACTAATTCTATGGCCTTTTCATAAAGCATAAGCTAGATTAATTACTACCGCATCCTCGTTTACGAATTGGAGTGGTTTCATCCAACTAATAATTGGTTCAACTTTTAGTTTTCACTGGATTATTATCGCTATCTCACTTGCATATGGCCATGGCCATTATCTCAATTATTATCGTAATAAAAAGGAAACATATTATAAGGATGTACGAAAGCTTCTTAACAGGTGATTTAATACTTTCATCTGCATAATAAAAGGGATACACATCCTGATTTCATAATGATGTACTTTTATTTTGTCTTCCTGCTTTTAGATCGTTTAAAGTAGTTTGCTCGAAAGAAGGATATGCAAGAAAGAACTACAAAGAGCTAACCCATCACATGCGTCAACCGGTTAGTTTCTACTAGCACTTGTACACATATATATGCATGCATGTTTAATATATTGTCTGGGTAATATGGTCATTTCAACATATGCTCTATTTCAGTACCACCAGCAGCCTCCATCGATGCATATTTGCGGCTACTATGTTTTTAACATATGACCATCATGATGGTCAACCTGATTGTTCCTATACCAGAACAACTGGTATGCAAACATTATCTTTTTATTTTATTGAAATATTCTTCTTATTGGTGTCGGTTTTGATCATGATTTAATTTACATAGTGTCCGCAAATTAAAGAGATGGTACTGTCGATGCCCAAGATAAAAATGATCCGGGCGAAGCTTACAGAATTTCTTGCTCAACAAGTGCTGAAAGACGACGGAGAGTTCCACTGTGAACCTTTTATACTAGATTCTTGATAATACTTGCTATGCCTTGCTAGCTATGTCAATGCTAGTGTAGTACATTGATTTGTGGTATGTAGTGTAATTGATTTGTGTGACATATTCTGAAATTTGTGGTACCTATGTCTCTTGAGACTTCTCTTGACAATAAATATAATATTTGTATTTTAGTTGCATTCTGAATTATTTTGGACCATCCGGATATTATGGCCGCTGGTAAACAGTAGCCGAAAGCTGTCTAATATAGGTATGAATCACTAGAGGCGGTTGCTTAAACGTCGTATCTGTGCGAAGTGAACCTAGAGACCATCGGGAAAAAAAAGGCCGACTCCTCAAAAACTTTAAGAGACGGATGTATGTTAAATCCGTCTCAGATTGTAGAGGCGGCTTCTATAAGAACCAGTCTCAAAGAGGAAATTTATTAGAGACGAATGAAACAAGAAGTCGTCTTTGGTTTGAAACTTATGGAGACGGCTCATAATAACAGCCGACTCAGATCTCCTAACGATTGGAGACTGTCCATACTAGGGACCGTCTGAGGTTGTGGAGTTCTTGCAAGCGGTCCTGAATAATGGCCGTCTCCAGCTGGTAGATCTTAGAGGTGTTTCCCATTTTGCACCGTCTGAGGTCGCGTATCTTATAGCTGCAAAGAAAAATCGGCTTAGGTGGTGTGGTCTTAGAAGCTATGTGTTTGAGCTGGATCGAGAAACCGTCTCAGGCCTATAAGAAATTGACGTTTCTAAGGGCGTGTTCGGTGACTCTAGCATCTAGTTCTAAAAAATCGGCAACGGAGCAGCACCGAACACCCCCAACTCTGCAGAGCCCGATCCGAGAAGCCAACCCAATTTCCTTCACAGATGGTGGAGCACCACGTCTGGCGATTCCCGGATCGGTAAAATCATGGAGCAGTAAATATTTACGGGATTGTGCCACCGTCTAGTGAAAACAAACGGATCGCTGTATCCACGATACCCATATCGACCACGCCTCCGGTCCATTGACCCGCACCAGGCCCTCACTTCCCCAAGTAAAAAAGTGCCCTCGCTGCCCTGGAGCATGGATCCCATGGCCTAGCCTCCGCCGCCCCTTGAGCTCACCCGCGCCGCGGCCGGACCTCACCGCTTGAGAGCACGCAGTCTCCTCGTCGCCCCTCATCTCCATACGCCTCCCTACGACGCCCTTCCTCACTTCCAGCCACCGCCGGCGGCTGCATCTCCGCCCCAACGCGACCTCTTCTCCGTTTCCTGCCAGCGCCCCGAGTTCCGCACGCCCAGCAGCCGGTCGCCGACGTCCTCCTCTACCCCGCATCAAGCAAGGGTAGAAGCCGTGCCACCCTCCTCCCCCCCAACCCTGGCCTCCACCGTCTAGTCTCCGTTCCCTTCAGGATCTGTCCCCGAGCTCCACCGAAGAGCCGTAGTCCTCCTAAACCTGAACAAGAGTGCAATTAAATGCTACTATTGTCAATTGATGAATTCCTTATCGCTACTGTGAACTGAATTTGGTCTTGCAATTAACCTTTGTTTTAGGGCTTAAGTCGTCCTCGTTTTGCGTGTTTTTTTTTTGACCAAGAATTACTCTAAATACGTAAAGAGTTTTGGTATAAAACTAGTATCACTGGAAAGTATTTTTTAATACGAATCCAACGATACTAATTATGTACAATATAATCAAGATTTTATTACTCAATTCTTTTGGTCAAACTTTGCTTTAAAAAACGTGTGCGCCTTAAGCCTTGAAACGGAGGTAGTATCAATTTCGGTACTGTATATGTTGTGAGCTAGTGTATACACACGAGGTAGTATAGGCAAGCACGTATAGAAAAATCATCCCGACCAAACACGTACATAAAACACTTACGGCAGTAGAGAACACGTATATAAAAGGAAAAAAATGGATGAAAAAAAGTCCAGATAAACCAAGCCTGAGTGGAGCGATGATTGCTCCCGAACGTTTTTAGCTCTGCACAGGAAGCTGGCGCAGGCTTAGAAAGCTGGATTTGAGGATTTTTGGGAAGCGGGGCGATTGCCGAACACGTTCTAGCGAGTTTGTACTAGTGATTGCTCTCCTGACCGACATCTGATAATACTCTAAATGTTTTCTCGACCACCTTCTTGAATCCAAAGTGAAGAAACACTTACTGTCGTGGGAATGACCACGGCAGATGCTGCAATAGGCAGCGAGTAGTAGAACGAGGGGCAAGGGCGGCCTGCCATCTGCGGTGCGAGATGAGGGCAAAGACACAGGGATTTACCCAGGTTCGGCCCCCCGGAGGGTAAAGACCTACTCCTGCTAGATTGTATTATGAAGGTGTTTACAATGGGCGTACTCGGCGACTAGGCGGCGAGTAGCTTGGGTGTATGAGGGAACGTGTCCCTATTCACCCTTTAGGGAGGTTTATATAGGCTTACCTCCCCTAGGGTTTACATATCTCAACCGATTCGGTTACAACTTTGGCAATCGTTCAAACCTAGACCGACTGGGCCTATCCACTCGCCTGGGCTTTCAACTTCCAGTCGCCTGGTATCTAGCTGGGCTTCGATCCACTCGCCGTTCTGCAGACCTACTCGCCAGCCTTCGGGCCAGTCGGAAACGTCCTGCTGAGTATACCCCAGTAGGCGTATCCCCATCAGTAGTCCCCGAGGCCGTCGTTGATTAGGCATGGGTGGCTGCTGGCAGTCGGAGTATATGGCTTCAAGTTGGCATCCAGTCGAATCGTCGGCGGGCTCCTGCATGAAAGAATAAATCCGGCGAACCGAGTCGCGTCTTGGGCGAGTCGAGCCAACGGGACACGGTCTCAGCGAGTGACTTTAGCGAGCCGAGTGACAGAAGGCAGACCGTCGGGCGTGGTCAAACTAGCCGTTAAGGTAACTCAACGGTAACTTTTGGCGTAATCATCGCGCGGTAACGGCCCCCTAATTTGGCGGGCAGCCTCCGCTATATAAGAGGATTGGTAGGTTATCGGAAAGCCAACCGCCCACCATTTCTTCCGAGTACGCACAACTTCCGTCCGTCGATTCCGCGATCTGATCGACCCGCAATCCTCCGACCTCCAAGTAAATCCTCAGCCATGGCCCTCTCCACTGAATCTTGGGGTAGATCCAAGTGCACCAGGGCGCAGCTGGCCTCCTTCGAGGAGGCCGGAATCCTGCGGGCCGGCTGCTGGCGTATCCCCGCAGCCGGAGAAACGACCCTGAACCCGCGAGAGAGAGAGTTCATCTGCTTCACTAGTCACCTCGAGCGGGGGTTAGGGTTTCCCACCTCCTTGTTCTTCCGGCGCTTCTGCGCCTACTACGGGATCCAGCCCTCGGATCTGGGTCCCCATAGTATCGAGCAGCTCGCCATCTTCGTGGCGTTCTGCGAGTGCTACTTGGGCTGCCGGCCCTATTTTCCCCTGTGGCAAGATCTGTTCCACGGACGGATCAGCCGCGAGGAGGCGGGCGGCCCAATGCTAGCCGCGGGCGGCTTAACCTTTCAACTTAAATCTAAAGCCTCCTTCTTCGACCTGATGCTGCCGGCCAAAGCAGCGAGCGACTGGAAAAAGTCGTGGTTTTATGTGACCGAGGCGACTCCGGAGGATGAAGCAGCGATCCCGCGGTACTCGGCCAACCGTTCCGAGCCGCGCCATCTCCAGGTCGGCAAGCTCCCCGATGACCAGCGGATGGTCGTCGACGAAATGCTCCAGACCATTCGCGGTCTGAAGAAGAAGGGGCTCCAGACGGTGAACTTGTACAACTGTTGGCTTGGGCGGCGGCTCGTTCCGCTTGCCCAACGCGAGCATTATATGTATCAGTACACAGGCCGAGGAGACTCGACGAAGGCCTGCCTCGCCGAGTGGAAGCTGGAGGACTACCTCCTGGCGCTGAAGAGGATCACCCAGGCGGCATACACGGATGCGCAGGCCGGGGTCCCTCCTTACACCGCAAAGCGTCCGGCTCCAATGGTAATCCTTTTATCTTGTTCACAGTCGCAGCATGTGCAATCGCGGTAATTCTAACTTTGTTCCGTGTTTAACGCAGCTGTTCCAAGTGGTGGAAGGGTGGCTACCACCCGCCGATGACGAGAGCTCCGGGCCATCCGCCCAGGACACAAGCGAGTCGCCACCCGCCAAGGGTACCGAGGACGACGAGGACGAGTCCGAAGAGGAGATTGCCCCACTGGTCCGAAAGACCCGCGGGCAACGTCAGCGCGAACTCGAGGCGAGCAGGAGCCTCGAGCATCATGACGATGACGAGGAGCTCCCGGAGACCACCTCGCTCCGTCAGGCCACTCCCGCGAAGAAGAAGAAAGGGAAAGAGGCGAGGGCCCCCCTGAGGAGGAAGACGAAGCCGCCGAAGATGGCCTCACCGCCGCACTCAGCGAGCAGCTCTGATGCTCACAGCTCGGCCGGTGACGGCGCAGTCCTGACGACAACCGCGCTAGATGCGCCATCCATGGAAGCACCGCTGGCCTCAATGCCTCCGCCCTTCGCTCCGGTCTCCGGGCTAGGGAAGGCTCCGGCTGTGGCGACTTCACCTCGCAAGGAGGTCCCGAGCGTGGTGGTCTCGCCTCGCAAGGAGGCTCCGGCCGCGGTAGCTCCACCTCGCGAAGAGGCCTCCGCCGAAGGCGTCCCGGAAGCGCCAACCGCTACTTCAACATCAAAGAAGCCATCCGTATCCTGGGCCCCTGACGTCCTGGAACTGGGGCTTAGTCGTCGACTGGGTCCTGAGCTGGAGAAACCGGCCGGCCTTCGTACAGGGCTGCGTTTCATTCCAGTCGCCAAGTGAGTGCATTCGGCCTTCACCTTTCTCTTTTAGTACTTCGACTGTTTCTTATCGCTTTGTCTTGACGTGTAGGACCGGAGTGAAGAAGATGGGCCACCCGACGGTGGCCAAGGTGCCCTCCGCCGCTAGCGAGGAGGATCCTTCCCGTAAAAGGAAGGTGGACGAGGTTGCCGCCTCCACGGAAGGTAGCAAGAAAGCCAAGGGCGACGACATCGTCGCTGTCTCTGACGACGCGGCAGCCGCGCCAGCTGGGCCCGCAGTGGAAGCGACCGCGTCCACGAAGGGGGGCATTTCGTTGCCTAGACCGGAGGAAGCAAGCTCCTTTGGGGCAGGTGCGTCAATTGCTACCTTCCCCCGCTTCATGACCAAGGTGGCCACAGCGAGTGAGGCTGCGGCTCCAACTCTCGCTCCAGGGACCATCGACGCTGAGATTGACCAACGTCGCGGGCACACACCGGCGCTGCTCGCATCTGTGGACGCGGTGCAACTTCACGACATGCTTGGCGCGGCCATCCAGGTACCTCCAGTCCCCGAGGATCAAGTCGGTGCTTAGCAGCGGCTTGATTCTTATAGTTACTTGTTTTGTACGTCCGATTCCAGTCCCCGAGTGCGCACCCGCTAAATTTTAGCGAGAGAGCACTGAGTAGTTTTTCGTGCCCACCAGTCCCCGAGTGCGCACCCGCTAAATTTTAGCGGGTGGGCACTGAGTAATTTTTAGTGGTCACCAGTCCCCGAGTGCGCACCCGCTAAATTTTAGCGGGTGGGCACTGAGTAATTTTTCGTTTGTACTGACTTTGAGGGAGTGCAGGGTCTGCAACTGGAGTCGGCAGAGCGATTGGCTGCGAAGCAGCGTGCTGAGAAGGAGTTGGCCACTCTCCAAGAAGTAAACAACGACCTTCAGGCTGTCGCTGCGCAGGCGGAGGTGGCTCGCCAAGAACTTGTCCCTGCTGGCGAACTGGCGGCGGCGAAATCTGCGTTAGGCACCGCTGAGCAAAGGATCGCCGACCTCGAACGCGAACTGCGGGAGGCGAAGGAAGAGGCGAGTGAGGCGAACGGGCGAGCTAAAGCCGCCGTTGCGGCTGCGGAGGAAGACCGGAAGGTGTCGGAAGCCCTCATTGTTGGGCTTCAAGATGACCATACGGCGCTTCAGAGTTTCATCACGGGACTCGCCCGCCCGTTGCTTGGTGAGTGCATCTTCCCAGTCTTGTAGTTGTATTGTTTGTGGTTTCCCTGGTACTCACGACTGTTTCCGTCTGGCAGGCCGCGTGATTGGTAGCCACGAAGAAGCGAGCTCTCTTGACGCGAAGCAGTGCGTGAGCATGCTCGTCGACTCGGCGACGCTGTCGGCGACGTGCATCCGCGCCTATCTTCAAGAGATGTCTCCCACGGAGGTTATTCCCAGTGACCTCGTTGAGGTGTGGGAGTACTTAGAGAAGGCGCCCGCGGTCGTAGAGTTCATGACGCGGTCGGCGTTTCGACGCGGGGCGTCGACCGCTCTGAGCCTAGGACTCGCTCACTTCCCCGAGGACTTCGACCTCGACGATGTGACGAGTGGGTATCCCTCGTCGACTGGCTCGGTGGATCTGTCCGAGGTTCTTAAGCTGCAGGAGCGTGCCGCCGCGTACTCGGAGCGTGTCTGGGCGATGGGCGACCTCCTTCCCTACCAGGAAACGGTCGTCGCGCCAAACGACCCCGAGCCGCCGCATCGAGACTTCAAGGTTGAACAACCTTTCCGTGCGGCGATGGCGGGTGAGATGACGACGTATCCGTCGAACCCGTACACCGCGTTCATCCGGAAGCGCCGGGACTCTGGTGCATCACCGTCGAAGCCTGCGGAATAGGGTAGTATGCCTAGATAAGTTAGTAACAGTTCTGCCGAAAAGGCATAGTTTGTAATGTAAGACAATGCAATGTGCGATTGAATTGGATGTCGTGTCCATTTTGCTAATAATTGTCGTGTTTTGGATTGATTTTGGATGAGTCCCCGAGCGCGTCCGCCCTTTTTGTGGGGTTCACCTTGTGTATGATGTTTGTTGTTATCGTGTGTTTTGTTAGTTTAGTCGACTCGCCCGAGCTCGAAGAGCCAGTCGCAAGGCGACTCCCTTGAGCGCTCTGTATTTTACCGTTTTCCCGGACGCGAACGGGGTCGGGTGGCCGAGTCCCCGAGCGTGGTACTTGGTATTTCGAGGCGCGACTCGAGGGTGGTTAAGGACTGAGCGCGTTGGTGTGGGCGCGTCACTCCTGCCTGGCCCGGGGGGTCAGTCGCGTGGCGAGTCCAGGGCGTGCTCTCTTACTTGACGTTTTCCCTGACCGATCGCGACGAACTGGTATTCAGTCCCCGAGCGTGGTACTTAGTCGTTCGAGTCGCTACGCCGAGGATGCGGAGGACCAAGGCCGCTGTGAGAAGCGAGGGCAGTTGTCTTGGTTTGCAAAACCAGTCGAGCTAGGCGACTCCAATGGGGCTCCGGATTGGCGTTTTTCGTGGACGACACAGGACCTGAGGTGACTCAGTGCTCCTATATCGCACTACTTGGCCGTGCCGGTCGCTGTACCAAAGGTTGACTTCTGCATGTTAGCATGATGCTGTTATTACGAGTGCGAGTGGCACAAGGTATGGAGAGTAGACGCAATTCGCGGTAACCGTTTCTTTTATTTCATAGTGTCTGGAGAATACATATGCGGGGTTCTAGGAGTAGAACTTCCGGAGGAGATTTACATTCCATGGCCTCTGGACATCGAGTTCGCCGTCTCCGCGGACGTCGATGAGGTAGTAGGCGTCGTTGCCGAGTACGCGCCCGATAACGAACGGACCTTCCCACGGAGGGGAGAGCTTGTGCATGCCCTTCTTGTCCTGGATGAGGCGTAACACCAAGTCGCCTTCCTGGAAGGTGCGGGTTTTCACCCGTCGGCTGTGGTAGCGGCGGAGCCCTTGCTGATAAATGGCAGTGCGCGATCGGGCGAGGTCGCGTGCTTCGTCGAGTTGGTCGAGCCCATCTTGGCGGGCCAGCTCGTTTGCGGCCTCCGTATAGTGGACGACCCGAGGCGAGTCGTGTTCTAGGTCGGTGGGCATAACCGCTTCGGCGCCGTAGACCATGAAGAATGGGGTGAATCCCGTCGACCTGTTTACCGAGGTGCGGATTCCCCAGATGACGGAGGGTAGCTCTTCAACCCAGCATCCAGCGGTACGCTCAAGTGGTACCTGGAGTCGCGGCTTCAGACCGTGGAGGATGCTTTGGTTGGCTCGTTCCGCCTGACCGTTGGATTCCGGATGTGCGACTGACGCGAGGTCGAGCCGGATGTGGTGCTCTTCGCAGAATTCGGCCATTGCTCCCTTGGCGAAGTTTGTGCCATTGTCCGTGATGATGCTGTTGGGGAATCCGTAGCGATATATGAGCTCGCGTAGGAACTTAGTGGCAGTCTTCCCGTCGCATTTCCGGACTGGCTTGGCCTCGACCCACTTCGTGAATTTGTCGACGGCGACCAGCATGTGGGTGTAACCGGAGGGGGCCTTCTTGAAGGGGCCTACCATGTCCATGCCCCACACAGCGAATGGCCAGGTGATGGGGATTGTCTGGAGCGCCGAACTTGGTACGTGCGTCTGGTTGGCGTATTTCTGGCACCCAGCGCATCGCTGGACGATATCGACAGCGTCGGCGTGTGCGGTAGGCCAGTAGAAGCCGTGTCGCATAGCCTTGGCGACCAGGGAGCGCGCGGCGGCGTGGTGGCCGCAGTCGCCTGAATGGATGTCGTGTAGGATTTTGCGTCCTTCAGCCGGTTGGACGCAACGCTGGAACACGCCGGTGACGCTGCGTTTGTGTAGCTCGCCGTCGATGATGGTGTAGGACTTGCATCGGCGGGCAATCATTCGAGCGCTTGTCTCGTCTGCGGGTAGGGTGCCGGCCTCCAGGTAAGCGATGTAGGGCTTGGTCCAGTCGTCTGGCTCGGTGATGAGTGCGACCAAGGCTGCCTCTGGTTGGAGGGGTACTCCGATGTCGATCTCCCTCGGGGGAGAGACTGATGGTTTGGAGATTGTATCGAGGAACACGCCGGCGGGTGGTGCGAGTCGAGCCGACCCGATGCGAGAGAGGGCGTCGGCCTCTTCGTTTTTCCGCCTGTCGATCCACTCGACAGAGTAGCCGGTGAAGTGGCCGCCCAACTTGTCCACCTCTTGGCGATAAGCCGCCATGGTAGGGGAGACGGCGTCGCAGGTGCCGGCGACCTGTCCCGCAACGAGGTCGGAGTCTCCGTAGCATCGAAGGCGATTGACGCTCATCTCCTTTGCGGCTCGCATGCCGTGGAGTAGGGCCTCGTATTCAGCCATGTTGTTGGTGCAGGGCGTGAATTCGAGGCGGAGGATGTAGAGGAGCTTGTCGCCCTTTGGTGAAGTCAGCACTATCCCCGCGCCTGCGCCGTCCGCGTTCTTGGACCCGTCGAAGTGCAGGTTCCAGTAGTGTAGGTATGGCGGCTTCTCAGGCTGCTGGGCCTCCTCCCAGTCGGCGATGAAGTCTGCCAGTGCCTGGGACTTGATCGCCCTCCGTGGCTCGTATTTAATGTTGTGGACGCCGATCTCGACGGCCCACTTGGCGACCCGCCCGGTCGCCTCGCGATTGCGGATGATGTCTTGTAGTGGCGCTGAGGAGACGACCGTGATTGGATGCTCCTGAAAGTAGTGCGGCAGGCGCCGCTGAGCCCTGAAGACCGCGTATACTAGCTTCTGGTACTGCGGGTATCGCTGGCGCGACTCGGTGAGGACCTCGCTGATGTAGTACACCGGCCGCTGGACCGGGCGTTCCTTTCCTTCCTCTGGTCGTTCTACGACCATTACGGCGCTGACGACGCGCTCGGATGCTGCGACATAGACCAGCATGGGCTCTTTGTCAGCGGGTGCGGCGACAAGTGGTGCGGCGAGTAGCACCTTTTTGAGGTCGCGGAGCGCGTCATCCGCCTCTTTGTCCCACTGGAAGGTGGGATTCTTGCGCATCAGGCGGTATAGGGGCATCGCCTTTTCGCCTAGGCGGGGGATGAAGCGACTGAGGGCCGCTACACGCCCGGCCAGCCTCTGGACGTCGCGCAGGCACTCGGGTTTGCCGAGCCGGGCGATCGTGTCGATCTTCGTTGGGTTTGCCTCGATCCCTCGTTTGGAGACGACGTACCCCAGTAGTTGCCCGGCGGGTACACCGAAGGTGCACTTGCCTGGGTTAAGCTTTATCTTGTACCTCCGCAGGTTGGCGAAGGTCTCGGCTAGGTCGGCTAGCAGGTCTCCTTGGCGAGCGGATTTCACGACCACGTCGTCGATGTAAACGTGGATGTTGCGGCCAATTTGGCTCGCGAGGCATTCTTGCATGCACCGCTGGTAGGTCGCCCCGGCGTTCTTGAGGCCGAAGGTCATGGCGGTGTAGCAGAATGCTCCGAATGGCGTGATGAACGCCGTCTTCTCCTCATCCTCGACAGCCATTTTGATCTGGTTGTACCCGGAGTAGGCGTCGAGGAAACACAGCGACTCCGAGCCCGCGGTTGAATCGATTATCTGATCGATCCGCGGGAGGACGAACTGCTCCTTTGGGCAGGCGCTGTTCAGGTTTGTGTAGTCGATACACATTCTCCAGGTCCCGTTTTTCTTCTCGACCAGGACTGGGTTTGCCAGCCACTTGGAGTACTTGATTGGCCGGATGAAGCCGGCAGCGAGCAGGCGCTGCACTTCCTCGGCGATTGCTCGACGGCGCTCTTCATTGAAGGGCCGTAGCGACTGCTTGACTGGTCGCACTTTGGGGTCGGCGTTTAGTTTGTGCTCAGCGAGCTCCCTAGGGACACCAGGCATGTCGGAGGGTTTCCATGCGAAGACGTCCCTATTCTCACGAAGGAACTCGATGAGCGCGCCTTCCTATGCTGGGCTCAAGCCTGTCCCGATCGTCACCGTCTGGCTGGGGTCGCCTGGGACCAGCTCGACGGTGCGAGTGTGCGTCGTGGCCTCAAAGGTTGAGGTGTTCGTGCCCTCGGAGTTGGGCTTCTTGAGTATTGTGGGGTCGTCATTGTTGACCCCGCTCGCGTATTTGGCGAGCTCGTCGGCGTGATTGGCTTCTGCCGCGATGACGGCGTCGGCGAGTTCGGCTCCTTTGGCTTCGCATTCGGCGGCCATGTCGGGGTCGCCGTTGATGGTGATGACGCCGCACGGCCCGGGGAGCTTCATCGCGTTGTACGCGTAGTGGGGTGCCGCCATGAATTTGGCGAACGCCTGGCGCCCCAGGACGCAGTGGTAGGGGCTGTCGAATGGCACCAGCTCGAAGACGATCCGCTCGGTGCGGAAGTTTGCCGGAGTGCCGAACGTGACTGGCAGCGTGACTTTGCCGATCGGGTACGCCTTCCGACCGGGGACGATGCCGTGGAACGTAGTGTGGGTTGTCTCGATCATCGACTGCGGGAGCCGCATCCGCCTGAAGGTGTCGAGGTAGAGGATGTTGATGGAGCTGCCGCCGTCCATCAGTGTCTTGGGGAGCCAGTAGTCGCCAACCTTGGGCTTGACCACCAGGGCGACTCGGCCTGGATACTCGACGCGTGGCGAGTGGTCTTGCCGGCTCCAAGTGATGGATTGTTCCGACCAGTTTAGGAACTGGGGGACATCTGTTTGGGCCACCGCGTTGACGGCGACGGCGCGGGCGATGACCTTCTTCTCACGCTTCGTGTTGAAGCCCGTGAAGGTGTGGAGCGAGCCGGCTACGTTGCCGAATTTTCCGCTGTTCGGCGGGTCGTTGTCGGGGTCCTCCCGCGCGTGCCGTGCCTTCTCGATTTCCCTGAGGGTGTGGCAGTCGGCGGTGGTGTGCGTTGCGGGCTTTCCTTCCCTGCTGTGGAACGCGCATGGTTGGTTAAGGAGTGCCGCGGGGTCGAACCGTGGCTTGTTCTTGTAATTGCCGCCGTCGCGCCTTTGCCCTCCATCGCGGCGGTAGCTTTTGGGCTCGCGTTGCGCGTGCCCAGCGTTGGCGACGAAGTCGACTCGCCCGTCGTTGCGGCGCTTGCCTGTGAGGCGGGTGCCGATGTAGCGCAGGTCGGTTCGTCGTCCGCCGTCGTTGCCGCCCGTGCGGCGTTGCCCTCCTGACTCGTCGTCGATTTCTTGGTTGGGGTCCTCCTCGGCGTACCGTTTGGCGATCTCGAGGAGGTCGGGGATGTTGTCGAGTGTGCGGGCGTGTCGCTTGAGCTTGGCGACTAGGGGCTCGTAGCGGCACGAGGTCTTGAAGCAATGGATCGCGGTGTCCGGGTGGATGCCGACCGCGTTGTACCAGAGCTCTTGCCACCGTTGGACCCAGTTGCGGGTCGACTCGCGGGGTCCCTGGACGCATCGTTCCAGGTCCTCGATGGTGGTGGCGCGGGTGTAGGAGCACTCGAAGTGCTTGACGAAGGCGTCTCGCATTTCCTCCCAGGAGTCGATACTGTCCTGGGGAAGCGTGTTGATCCATTGCCTGCACGTCCCCTCCATCATCAGTGGGAGGTAACGAGCGGCGAGTAAGTCGGTATGACCCGCGATCCCCATTGCCATCAGGTATGTATCGAGCCAGACTGCGGGGTCGTACGAGGAGTCGTACTTTTCTATCTCCTTTGGCGCCTTGAAGTTTGGCGGGTACTTTTCGCCTCGGATCATTGGTCCGAAGCACTTAGGCCCTAGTCGACTGAGCGACCCCATAGGCTCGCCATCGCGGCGATTAGCTAGGGTGTGCCGCAAGTCGTCAGGCTGGCGTGCGCGCCAGTTTTGGTTGTTGATGATGTGAGTGCGGGCGTCGATGGGTTCTCCGTTAGCGGCGACGAAGTTGGTCGCCGGTCTGGGATCGTTGGTGGAGAGTGCCGCGTTCGCGGGTCGGCGCTGGAGCTGCAGCGGCTCTGGTGGCGGGCAATTGAGAGTGTTTGCCGCCGCTGGGCGGCCGCTTGAGGCCGCCCTGCTTCCTGAGGAGCGCGAGTATACTCGCCCTTGCGAGTCGGCGCCCGCTTTTTGCTGCTCCACGGCCTTGGCGAGTAGGGCCTTGACGTACTGGATTTGCAGGGCGCCGTCGCCGGTGGCCGTGATGCTATCGGCTGCTGCTCGGCCTGCCACGAGGTTGTCCATCGGGGTGGAGAACAGTGGGAGGCCGTTCGCGTCTCGCTCCCGTGAGGAGACGACTATCCGCGGCTGGTCCCTGGGAGGGGTGCGGTTGGGTGGTGGTGGGGCGCCCATCGCCGTTGACCCTGGCGGGGGCCGAGCGCTTCCTCCTGGTGGCGCGTTCTCGCAGATCGCGCGCTCGGCTATGCGAGCCGGGTCGTTCTCGTCGTCGAAGTTCAGGGCGCGCCCCTGAACGGTGGGGTTCAGGCGTGACCTGATCCGCTGCTGGTGGTAGCGTGACAGTTCCTGCGCTGTTACTTGCTCGAGGCGAAATTTTTCGCGCTCGGCCTGCTCCTTGCGTACTGCCTCCGCCAGTTTCAGGCGGAGTTCCTCGACCTCCGTTGCCGTAGCGTTGGGAGGGATTGGGATGGAGAAAGGGTCCTCCGGTGGATCGGTGCCGGTGGCCATGTAGGTCGCGGCGTGGCGACCGGTTCCGTCGTGGAGGTCGGTGGATTTTTCCGACCCGGAGTCGAAGTCGAAGATCCCGAGGATGGAGGGGTCCTCGAAATCTCCCGCGTTGGAGACCTGAGCGATGGAGCCCGCGGACGAGGCCGCAGTGATGGATCCGGCGAGTGACGCCGGGGTCGCCGAGTCGGCGTCGTCGGTGAGGGCCGCGTCTCCTGCGGCCGCTGAGTTCTCGGCCACGTTGCTGTGGGCTGAGTTGTACTCGGAGGCGAGGCGGTGGATCGTGCGGACCTGGCTCTCGGAGAGCCGATCGCGTGGTGGCGACTCACGGATGCGAGCCGAGTCCTCCGAGGTGGTGACGTCGGTGAGGCCGACGAAGAGGCTGATCGTGCCGATCGGCAGGATCACGCTGTGCGTGACGGGTCGTGCCGCCGGGACGTAACTGCTCGGCAAGATCTGGAGCATCTCGCCGATCGCTATCATGCGGCCGGTGGCGACCGTCTCGTTGATGGGCAGATTGGATCTCGCCGCAGAACACCGGCCAGACCGGCCAGGCCCCACGGTGGGCGCCACTGTCGTGGGAATGACCACGGCAGATGCTGCAATAGGCAGCGAGTAGTAGAACGAGGGGCAAGGGCGGCCTGCCATCTGCGGTGCGAGATGAGGGCAAAGACACAGGGATTTACCCAGGTTCGGCCCCCCGGAGGGTAAAGACCTACTCCTGCTAGATTGTATTATGAAGGTGTTTACAATGGGCGTACTCGGCGACTAGGCGGCGAGTAGCTTGGGTGTATGAGGGAACGTGTCCCTATTCACCCTTTAGGGAGGTTTATATAGGCTTACCTCCCCTAGGGTTTACATATCTCAACCGATTCGGTTACAACTTTGGCAATCGTTCAAACCTAGACCGACTGGGCCTATCCACTCGCCTGGGCTTTCAACTTCCAGTCGCCTGGTATCTAGCTGGGCTTCGATCCACTCGCCGTTCTGCAGACCTACTCGCCAGCCTTCGGGCCAGTCGGAAACGTCCTGCTGAGTATACCCCAGTAGGCGTATCCCCATCACTTACCATCCTCTCCCCCACCACCACGGCCATCCAAGAGGAGGAAGAAGACTTAAAAACCACCATGGAGAAGGCAGCTACGCACATACCTTGAGTTTGCAATAGAGCATGAACCATCTCGTCCCTCGCCACCACGGTCGGCCGAGAGAAACAGTGCACTTGATGACGACTGCCTGGTGCCGCGCCGACTAGAGTAGCAAAGCTCAACATGGGATTATTTATGGAGATGCCTGATACAAACTCCTCATCTTGCTCCACCTCCTTCCACTAGAGAGGAATAACCAAGAACACTCGTATCAGGAACAACCAGATCTTGAACATAAAATCAGGTCCTCTGCTCCAAGACTCCACAACAGGAAGAAAACCTAGCGTACAACCTATTCTACAGAGGCCGGAACCGCACCTTAGCCATCCCCGAGCGACATCATTGCTGAGGATAGACTCAGATTCACTCGATGTCAAAGAGTCGACTCTCAGGGAGAGAGGCTACTGTAGCGAGGAGAGAAAGTGTTGGGGGGCAAATGACCCATATTATAGGTCGCTTTCTCGGTCATATTTTTTTTTTGATAAAGGAAATATATTAATATCAAAAGGATATCTATTACATCCATCCTCTATGCCGACATAACGTCAAGAACTAGTCGAGACAATAAGGATGTACACAACCAAAAATAAAAAGAAAAAAGAAAAAAAAAGACCCTCCCACATTTGATTGAGCACTCATAACAACCGGACTCAAAGCACCATCAAATACAACACCCTGACAATAGAAGAGGTTCTCCAAAAGTGACACATTTAATAAGAGAACAATGCATCAGCGTTGTCGTCACGTTTTCACTTTGAAGGGAATCCAAACTTTCCAAACAATGCCTTCAATATGTACCCTTGCCAGATACAACCAATAAAAGCTAGACCTAAGATCTTCATCTGGAAGATCAAGACTCAGTACTCGAAGAGCACCACCAAAACTGAATTCCCGAAGTTTTGTCGCTCTCACATAATGAGGTCGCTGCTTCAAAGCATCAATTACTAGGCTCACATGCACGTGTGCGATCCGAGCCATGCTTCCACAACATGTCAAGCAATGCATTCATCATCTCAAGGATTTGTGTCCTCTAATACCTTCTTCCAGTCATAGTTGTCTTGACATTCCCCGCATCTGCCAACACTGTGGAAATCACAGACATCCACATGTCCCATGGTGTTAATGAGAAGCAGAGCTTTGCGACACATCCACTTGAAACCACACGGGCTAAAAGTTGCAGTCATGGACGACCAGGTCCCATCCACCCGCGATCCAGAAGCACCATAGTCAACTTGTGAAAACCGCCGGCGAAGTAATCTGGAACTCGTCGCTGGACAAATCTTGAATGATCAAGAACAAACATATCAAAAGAATCATTCGATTGAACACCAATAGGTCCACCATCTAAATCATTTATTCGATCCACGAGAACAGCAGGAGTACATGAAGCACATGTTTGCGTGCTGGTAGGTTGAAAGGGGGCGTCCATTTAGTTTGGTTGATACGTACATGGAATACAATTTTGAATTTATGTAAATAAGCTTTTTCGATAAAGTGCACCTTATTATTTAAAACATTTAAGCATTACACCCGGCTTCTGCATAATTAATATGCACGCAGCCGTAACATATCCCAAAAAAACGAAATGCAAGTAGTGGCGAAGCTAGCCAAGAATATCAGGGGGGGGGGGGGGGGGGGGGGGGTTGCAAAACAAAATTATAGATGTTTGGGGGGGGCAAATGACACTAATTTTTCTTTTCTAGGTCTCCAAATTTTTTTTCTTCAATGATTTTTAAAACCCCCCCCCCCCCCCCCCCCCCCTTGACATGCATATAGCTCCGCCAGCGCAAGTAATCATCAAAAAATTGCAAAATGCTCAAGGACGGGAAGACTGATTCATAGACCATGTTGTCATCCAATATTGGATAAAATATTCCTTGTTTTGTCCTCCAACAGTGTAAAGATCTCTGTAAAAAGGTCATGGTTCTCGACACGTTGTAGAGAAGGTCATAAACGGAGCACACTAGTGCACTGAAGATAACCTCCATAAGAGAAAAAATTATCACTAAAAACCATGTCATTTTTAGATAACCAAAGCGATCAAATAATAGTAAGCTCTCTCATCTTAATAAGAATTCTAAATCCGTGATCAATAACATGTGACCAGTTGCTAAAAATGTGAGCAACAGAGCATGGTGGATCCAAAATAAAAGTTACTTAGATGAGTGAACGTATAAAACATGCAATTTTGAATTGAAAAAATAGATTTTTGTTACGGGACCAAAAGAATAAATATTTAATTATCTCGTCATGGTGCAAAAAGCACATCTTATACTTCCATCCCAATTCCGTTTAACAAGGCTCTCTTTGGCAAAGATGAATCCTCGACGAAGATAACAAACCACTTCACTACCGTTTTGGTAAATGCCTATATGACATTAAGCTCTTACATAGATCTAATGTGTCCATATGAATACATAAGTGTAGACTTGCAAAAAAAAGTGTAGTATTAGCATGAAACGAAGTTTAAAAAGGTATGTGCTTATAATTTTTCATTCAAAAATAGGTTCATCTCAGACTGACGGCATAAATTCTCCATCGTCGCAACCGCAAGCGAACAACAATAACACGCTCCTTTTTGACCAGCTGGCCAAGTCGATGTATAGCACCAGCAGTCGAAGACCAATCCAAATTGCAGGTCGGATGTTCCAATGTAAAAGTGCAAATGACATCCAACGCCCGTGTTAATAGGGCCCGCTCAAATGGGAACGCGTGTTGAGCAGGCTCATATATTTTTCTCATTTTTTATGTGTCTTTTTTCTCTTTTATACTTTTTAGTTTTTTCTTGTCTGTTTCTTTTTTCTTTTCTTTCTTCTTTCTGTTTTTTAAACAGTTTTTGAGTTTGAGCAATTTCAAATGTGAACAGTTTTCGAATGTGAACATTTTTTAATATGAATAGTTGTCAAAATTGTACCATTTTGATTTATGAATATTTTTTGAATTCAGACTTTTTTGAAATTGACCGATTTTCAAATTTGATCAACTTACGAATTTGAACATTTTTAAATTCAAATAATTTTTTATTTGGAACATTTTACACCTTTTGGACAGAACTGTACCTATGCACGGACACAAACCTAACCAGCTGACAACGATTAATTGAGAAAATAAAACGTTCGGAACAGGTGGAGAGTAGTGGGCTTGGCCCATTTAATGTTTGACTGTATGCTCCGCTAAGAGCGGGAAATAGACTTTTCCATAAAAAAGGCTTATAAATCTAGTTAAAAGTCAAACACTACTAAGTTTGATCAAATATATATAAAAAATATCAACATTTACCGTATAAATAAAATAAATTATGAAACTATATTTTATGGTGAATCTATTAACACTAGTCTGCTATTGTAATTGTTCATAATTTTGTCTTAAATATTGGTCAAACTTTAAAACCATTGACTTTTGACAAATTTATAAGTCTTATTTGTTGAAACGGACAGGGTACAAGTCAAAGAACCCAATCTCAGTTCACAATCTACATAAGGATCCATCAACAAGTTACCAAGGAAAGAATGAACGAACTGGACATCGTAAGATTAATCTCACGAGTCACGACCTAATTAACCAACTAACCATTCAAAGAATCAATCATCAAGAACATATCAGGTGCACAATTCGTGCGCCTCTCCGCCGTCCCGGAGAGTGGGGGAAATGATACACGATCTCACAAAAACAGAGAGGTGTATCTGCAAGGGTGAGCTTGTCATCATCGTGAGTAGATTCCGCGGTCAGCAGCAGTGCGTGCCGCCGCTCCCGGACTTCAAGCCACCGAGTATCTGCGTCACCACCATCCGGACGCCGTCCTCCAGCCAGTCGTTGCCGCGGAGCGTCCTGCTCGCGGCCGCCATGACGCCGCAGAAGTGCATCAGTATCACCACAAGCAACGCCAACTTCGCCATGGCCGCTGCCGCCATTCTCGAGATCGTCGTCGTCGGTAACGGATCGAAGAGATGAGATCTCGGCTTTTGGAGGTCCTGAAGTTTTTCCCTTGGGGAAGCTCGATCGATCAGGTCTAGTGTGGGTTCTCTGTTTGGTGAGGGAAGGCTTGCAGTGCGAGCTCGTTTTATATAGGCACCAAACACGGCGCATTGGGCATGGTTTGAAGTCTTCTTCTGTGGTCTGTTCAAACTTTCAAGTCTAAGCCTGTGCGTGTTGTTGGTGGTGGTGCTACCTGTTCGTCGTTACGCAATTTCCTGGTGTGTATGTTCTTTCATGCTTGACCAGATCTTGAATGATCAAAAACAAAAATATCGAAAGAATCGGTAGAATGAAGATCAGGAGGATCATCATCTAACTTCTTTATTTGAGCCGCAGGAACAGCATGAGTGCACGAAGCAAATGGCTGCACGCTAGCAGTGTGAAATGGAAAGCATTCATCTAGTTTGGTGGATAAGTATGAGAAATATGATTTTGAATTTGTGTAAATAAGCTTTTTTGACAAAGGGCACCTTATTACTTAAAAATTTAAGCATTACACCGACTTCTGTATAATTAAGATGCACACAGCTGCAGCAGCATGTCTAAAAAGATGAAATACAAGTAGTCATCAAGAAATTGCATAACGCTTAAGGGGATTGTGGACTTATTCGTAGATCACACTGGTCATCCATAATAGATAAAATATTTCATATTGTGTCCTCTAACTATATAAAGACATCTATATACAGATCGCGATTCTCAACAAGTTGTAGATATGGTCACAAAGGGAGCATACCGGTGCACCGGACCTGCATAAGAGAAAAGATTATTATTAAAAACCATGTGATTTCTAGATAGCCAAAGCAATCAAATAATGATAAGTTCTCCCTCTCTAATAAGAATACTAAATCCGTGATCAATACTATGTGACCAGTTGCCAAAAATGTAAGCAACACTACATGGTGGATCCAAACTAAAAGTTACTTATATGACTGGATGTATGAAACGGGCAAATTTGAATTGGAAGAATATATTTTTGTTGCAGTACTGAAAGAATAAATATTTAATTATCTTATCATGATACAAAAGATGTCGTGGTGTGAAACACGGCAGAGCCATCGGGGGTGGCAAAGAAGGGGCACACGGATGCATTCCGTGGCTCACGCAACGGGTTGGGCACGGTGCACTGCAAACACAGGGACATACCCAGGTTCGGGGCCCTCTTGGCGAGGTAACACCCCTACTCCTGCAAGATGGACTATGTATGGGAGCTCGATGCTCAGTACAGATGCTCCTTGAGCTGTTTCCTTAGCTACTATCGGTGGCTAGAGGAAGATGGGAACTAGATGCTAACACTTCTCTCCTTCTATTGTTACCTCTATCTTTTCTTACCTAGAACCCTGGCTCTGCCCTCCCTTATATACTGGTCTGCGGGGCAGATTACAATTCGGGTCCTAGGGTTTACTGTTTGGATATGGGTTTACAGGACAGGGCCGGCTACAGGGCCCAGCCGGTGGGCCAGGACCCAGTCCGCCCTTCTTTTAGCGTCATCCTTCTCTTTAGCGGTCACCCGGCCTTCCTTTGGGACATCACCCTTGCTTTAATGGTCATCCAGACTACTTTCGCCAGTCCAGCCGACGGTCTTGCTTTATCTTCGTCGGGTAGCGCTAGGCATGACGGCACACCAGCTTCTTTGATGACGAGGGAGAGCCAGAAGCGTACCCCACACGGAGCGTTAGTCCTTCCGTGCTCTCCATCGAATCCGAGGTGAGCCGGGTGGGAGCGGCCACCCGGCCGGTTCTTATGGACACCGGCTAGACGGGCCAGCCGGCAAGGTTATAAGCCCAGCCGGGCTTGCTTGCTAGACGGTTAGAGTTGTATTTCTTGGGGGCCAGGCGGCCTGCATCTTCTGGAGCCGGATTACTTATGCCTGGCTTTCCCCACCCAGGGGTTATCCCCCCGACACTAGTCCCCGAGAACGTATGGGCTTGGCCGGTGGGCAAGATCTTCCGTGCTCCTTCATGCCCTGAGAGGTTGATTTATTTTCTCCGGCTGCGGCTTTTGCTTTTGCTTTCCGGCTGGAGTTAACCGGCTGCGGAATCGATGGCCGTCCACTGGGTGTAAGCAGCGAAGGCAGGTACCGGCTGGCGGAGCTGAAGACGAAACGTTTGGCCAGATGACGTCGTTGATGTCGTCACCCACAACCGATGTTCTGGCGCACGTCGCGTCAGTTTGACTTCCGCGTCGCTGCGTCAGTTTTTGGCAACTGCACACGCAAACTTGGCGCAACGTTTCCTCAAGGCAAGTGCGCACGCTTCGTCTCCTGCTGACGCCCGGGGATTTTCTGTGGCAGTCACGACGACGCAGAAGATCTGGATCCGAAGCGTCGCGTGGTTGTGGCATCGTGACGCCACGCGTCGCGCAGAAGCCGAAGGGGCGACGCTGCCGCTTGCGGGGATAAATAGGGCTCTGAGGGGAATCGGTTCCCACACTTGTCCATCCTCCGGCTCATCTTCTCCTCGTGCTCCAGTGCTCCTTGTTCTTGTGCGCCCTCTCCTTGTCGCCGCCAGACACTTTCTTTCCGTCCACCACGGCCTCCTCCTCTTTCGAAATGCTGTCGGAGCAACACGGCGGCTCGTGCGGGTCCTTCGTGACCGACGAGCTCATAAACAAGTACCGGTGAGGAAGGTTTCTTCCCTCGTCGATCCTTGTGAAGCATCGGCTTGCGCCGGAGGGGGAGCGGGTGCCGAACCCTCGGCCGTGGGAGCGCGTCATCTTCCTCATGCACTTCGCGCGCGGCTTCGGCCTCCCCATCAGCCCGTTCCTCCTCCAGCTCTTCGGCTTCTTCGACCTCCAGCTTCATCACCTGGGCGCCAACGCCATGGCGCAGTTGTCGCACTTTGCGGCCTGTTGCGAGTCATATCTTGGGGTGTGGCCCGAGGTGGCAAACTTTCTCAAGTTCTTCCACTTCAAGGCCCAGAACATCACCAAGGGTGGCCCGCTGACGCGTACGGGCTGTTGCGCCATCTACCCGCTGTCCGCCTCGCCGATGTCGCGGTTCGAGCTCCCCGACACCGTCAAGCTGTGGCAGCGCTCATATTTCTATGTGAGCAATGCCACGGAGATTGACTGGATCTGCCTTCCGCCTTTTACCGACGTGCCCTCGTCGCAGGAGGCCTGGAAGACGAAGGGCATGGGCGCGGTGGCGGATCTCCATCGGATGGCCGCCCAGCTGGATACGATGGTGGGGACGGAGAGGCTCACCGCCCAGGACATCACCTTGTTGTGGATGGTGCGTCGCATTCTTCTGCTGCAGAGGCGGTCGCACAAGATGTGCCATCTTTCGACCGCCAACGATCCGAAGAGGACGTCGCGGAAGGATGTGCCCTACCAGGACCTGCAGAACTAGATCTCCATGATCTCCAAGTTCCGCATTGAGGCCAACTGGGCATACTCCTGCCCCCCCCCCCCGTACCATCGCGGCCACCTGCCGGCATCGGTAAGTTTTTCTCTGGTTGTTTTGCGTCCTGTTTCTTGTATTTGCTAGCTTTCCTTGGGTGCCTTATGCCCCTTTTTGATTAGCTATTCACGGCGCAGCTGGCTGAGTATGGCATGGGTGATTCCCCGCTTTCGTCCTTCTTGGCAGACAGGAAGCCTAAGAAGTACCCCCAGACGGAGCCCGAAGGGTTTCCCATCTGGGCGAACGACGGCCCCTCGGATCCTCATGGTAGGTTGCTGACCATAGCTCTTTCTTTCTCCTTTGTCTTTGGGGTCGTGGTTTTTTACTCTTTGCTTGTGCCGCAGTCGATGTCACCGACGAGGAGGGTGGCCGAGAAAAACCCGTGGCGAAAGCCCGGGGAAAGAGGGTGGCACCTGTTGCCGCTCCCGCTCCAGTTGAGACAAAAAAGACGCGCCCAGGGCGTCAGGTTGTTGCTCCCCCGTCCGTCGCTGGGTTAGTATCTCCCCTGCCCTTGCCTGCCGCTATGCGGTTTTGCTTGTTTCTTGTTTAACTCTTCGTTCCGTACATCGAGGCTATGGTGCTTGGCGATGATGGTGTCGCTGTCATGGATCCTCCGCCTCCTCCGCCAGTTGAGGAAGTGGCGAGGTCGCCGGCTGTGCCCACGCTGGCTGCGGCTGGCCCGACTGTGCCAGTCGTGCCATATCCGTCCAGGGCGCCTAAGGGCTCTGCGACCACGGGGCTGCTGCACCAGGCCCCTGTGTCCTCGCGGTTGGGCCAGCTGTTTGCGGCTGCGCAGGACCCGGAGACCCCCCTCCTTCTCCCGAGGGCTGGCGTGAACCCGACTTGGAGCGATGCTCCGAGCAGTTCCGCCAGGCCCGTCATTACGGAGGTGACGGAGGGAGCAGGGGCCACGTAGGCGGCTGCGGCGAATGCCGGACAGCCAGATGGTGGTCAACCGGCTGGGAGGGAGTTGGTGGTGGCTGCCTTCGGGTGTATATGATGACGAGGTTATCGTCACTGGCTCTAGGCCAGCTCCGGCTGTGCTGACACTGGCTGCGATCCTTGCCCAGCTCTCCGGCTTGGTTCTCGTCGCACTCAGCCAGGTTTGCCACCTGGTTGAGGGAATGGAACAGGGCCTTGGCGAGGCCAAAAAATTGTCTATTTTGGTGGAGGTAAGTCATTGCCCTTCATACGTTTTCCGCTTTTTCATCCGGTTTGCTCCTCTGTTGCTCATTTGCTTTCTTATTGCAGAAAGCGTTTATGGAGTCTGTGAAGAACACCCAGGACCTTGGCCGTAAGATTGCTTCTTCAGATCTGTCTTGGCGATTGGCTCCCTTTTCCCTTTTTTGTTGACCATCGGGTATCCTCCTACAACCATGATCCAGGACCGGGAGAAGGAGGTGGAACGCCTCAAAGCTGAGGTTGCCCGGCTGGAGGAATCGAACAAGGCGCGACAAGAGCAGTTCAATCAACTTGCCGCAGCCAAGCACCAGCTTGAGGTTAGTATGGAGCGGGGCAAGAAGACGGCTGACATCCGGGCGGAGGCGCTGAAGAACTTTGAGATGATCTCCACCCAGCAGGAGGAGACAATCCAGGTTCTTCGCCGCAGGGAGGAGGAGCTTAATCAGCACCTCCAGAACATCTCGGAGATGGTCATCAGTAAGTGCTTATGCTTCCTTCTTCCGTTGTGTCATGACTTGCTCGATCTTGTCGGTTTATTCTTCTTTGTGTCTTGCTGCAGCTCACTATCCTGAGGCAACCGAGATGGCCATGGAGAAGATGCTGATGGAGGAGGTTGGTCGTGACCTGACTGCCCTCGACTTGGTCAAGGTAGTGGCGGAGGAGAGAAACGGCTTGCGCGCCGTTGGCAATGATCTCTTCCACTACATTTGGCCGAACGCGGGCGACGTGCACGACATGGCCAGCTGGGCTGTGGCGCTGTCCAAGGGCATCGACGTGCTGGACGTGCACAAGGAGGTTGTGTAGGGGTTCGTAGCATGGAAAACAAAAAATTTCTACCGCATGAACACACAATCAAAATCTAATCTATGATCAAGCCAAGATCTATCTACTAGATTGTAGCAACGAGTCGACAGAATACTAACCCTCGAAGATCCAAAGCGGTTAACGAGAGCAGATTCTCGTGGGTGATGTAGTCGTACTCTTTCCGATCTCAAGATCGCGTAGACGATCCTTCGGGCGCTGCGTTTCGGCAGCGCTCCCGCAGTCGGTCACACGTTCGGTACTCGATGAAGACCTTCCTCTCCCTTGTTCCAGCAGGCAGCGGAGGTTGTAGCACTCTCCTCACGATTCCGGCAGCATGACGGCGTGGTACATGAAGTAGAGGGGAGATCTCACAGGGCTTCGCCTTAAGCCGGAGCGAGTATGGTGGAGTATGAGAGAGCCTCGGAGATCTAGGGTTTAGACACACCAAGGAGAGGGAGCTAGGCCGGTGGCTAGGGCAAGAGGAGAGCCCTAACTCGGCGACTTGGCAAACCCTAGGAGGCGGCGGCGACTTTGGTGGAGGCCGGCGGCTAGGGTTTAGGTTTAGAGGAGAGAGGTGTAGGTCTAGGAGGGGCAGCCCTGCCCCTCCTTATATAGGTGGGAGGGCGCGGCCAAGGGGAGGGGAGTCCCTCCCCAACTCGGCCTCCTTGGCCGGCGGTGGAGGGAGAGGGACTTCCTCCCCAAGTAGGTTTCCTACTCTCCCTCCACCAAGCAAATTTGCCGTTTGACTTTTCAAATTGGCGTTTGACTTTTCAAACTAGGATTTGATTTATCCCTTTATTTTGCTCAGCGATGACACCTAGTACATGATGCAGCCATTCCAACTTGTAATGAAACATTCATGTACCCTTCCCCTCCGGAGTGCCGAACATTCCGGAACCTTCTAGAACATTCCCGATAAAAACACCGGAACCATTCTCCAACCCCGAAACAGGACTTTCCTTATATGAATCTTATTCTCCGGACCATTCCGGATCTCCTCGTGATATCCCGGATCCCATCCGAGACTACGAACAACATTCGGTCTCTTACTCATCATTCCATAACTACTCAACAACATCGAATCCTTAAGTGTGTCTCCCTACGGTTCGTGAATTATGCGGACATGATCGAGACACTTCTCCGAACAATAACCAATAGAGGAATCTGGAAATTCATATGGATCCCACATATTTCTACGATTACTTTGCGATCAAATGAACCACTTACATACGATACCAATTTCCCTTTGTCTCACGATAGTTTACTTATCCGAGGTTTTGATCGTCGGTATCTCTGCATACCTAGTTCAACCTCGTTACCGATAAGTACTCTTTTCTCGTTCCCGTGATATGTGATCCCTTGTGATCCAGTCACATGCTTGCAAGCTAATTGGATGACATTCCACCGAGAGGGCCCAGAGTATATCTATCCGTCATATGGATGGACAAATCCCACTCTTGATCCATGTGTCTCAACCCATACTTTCCGAACACTCAATGCCATCTTTATAGCCACCCAGTTACAGTGTGGTGTTTGATGTCATCAAAGCATCCTTCCGGTGATGGTGATAAGCATGATCTCATGGTCGAAGGAATTAGGTTACTATGTATCAGAAAGCTTATAGCAAATGAACTATATTAAATGACTTGATCTTTATGCTACGCTTAACTACAGGAGTATGTCCATCACATCATTCTCCTAATGATATGACCCTGTTGTTAATAACATCTCTATGTTCATGATCAGGAAACCATGATCATATATTAACCAACAAGCTAGTTTAACAAGAGGCTTTACTAGGGACTCTTTTATGTTTACAAATCACACAAGTATTAATGTTTCATGTTAATACAATTATAGCATGGTATGTAAACATTTATCATAAGTATCAAGATATGATAATAACCACTTTATTATTGCCTCTTGGGCATATCTCCAACAGTCTCCCACTTGCACTAGAGTCAATAATCTAGTTTCAAACCTTTGTGTATTCAACACCTATGGCTTTCTGGTGTCGTATGTACACGATTGCTAGTGGTCAACTGATCTCCGGATCTGACACTTCCAGGTCCGTGTGTAATTGCATGTCTTTGCGTCTCTACACATCACTCATTCTCTAATGAGATGGCTTTGTACAAATTTAGTCCTTTGGTGTGACCTTTAGTTCTTTGGGGTTAAAACATGTTGATAATATTGTCGTACAATATATCTCCATAGCATTATCCCTGCTGTGAACTACACCTAGTTTGATAACAAACTACTTGACACAAATGCCCTCTTTTGCTGCTATAATAGTAGTTATATACTTAGCCCTTTTGTTGTAGTATCTATCACAATATCTTAACTTTGGAACTCATCCAAATTCATTATGGAACTCTCATTCCATCATATTGTGCCACCCTTAGTTTAGATTGAGATAAACTTAATTTGTACTTTGTGACAAAACTAGTATCAATGTAACTCATTTACAATGAACTAACCATCTATTTGTCACTTCTACAAAATAATATATTCTTAGTTCTTTTACAAGATCATAAGAATATCTTTACTATCGTCCAATAATCATCTTATGAATCATTCTGGTATATGCTCATAACATTTAGAGCATAGGACATATCTGGATTTATACATATCACGGTATGATTGATATAAATATTCTTTGTGATCAAGTATCAATCTATATTTGAATCTTTGTTTCACTTACCAAGTGTCAATACACTTAAATATATCATCAACATTGAACTCATTCAATCCTTTCTATGCGACAAGAACCTTTCTTATAGTTTTTATATTGAACTCATTCAATACATCACCTATGTACTTTCGGCACAACCATATTAGCGTCTATTGATGCCAAATATTTGGGTTTTGCCTAAGTCTTTCATCAGGATGAAATTCTTAATATGTGTTAATAAAAGATACATCATTTCCAATCAACAATATGTCTTCCACATAATGTATTAGAAACATGTCTTAGCGCTCCCACTTAAATTCTTGCAAATGCAAGCATCTTCATTGTCTCTGATGAAATTAAACTATTTTAACAGTTTCATCATAGTGAAGATTCCAACTCCGCGATGCTTACTTCAACCATTGAAATTTGCATATGCTTTTAGCATCCTTTGAATTAACAAAACCCTTCGGACCGTGTCATGCACACGTCCTTGGTAACCATTCTATTAGAAGAACTTGTTTTGTTTATTCAACACATAACAAAATTATATGTCGTGGTTGCTACATTAATCCATCTAGACTAAATATCGCTATGAAAGATCAGATCTTGTCATAGTCGACCTTTGAACATTGTTGTGAACTCTTTCCCAACATGTCGACTATTTCATAGATGTGAAACATCCATGTCTATTTGTTTATAGATCCAAATACAACGTGTAAGGTCTTGTACCTTTCCAGAGGGTCTTTCAAGTTCAAAGCTTGATCTCTCGTATATGGAACTATCACGGATTTTATGGCTTCAAGCCATTTGACGGAGTCAGGGCCCATCATCGCTTCTTTGCATGTAGTCGGATCATTATTGTCAAATAATGATTTAACTCTCAAATCTTGGTATTTTATTGTTCACCCGACCTACTTGTTTCAATAGGAACTTAGATCTCCGTGACCACAACCTTTGAGGCACGTGAGCCATGAGCATTGTTGCTACCTCCGGAACACTTTTCGGCGCTGCACAACTTTGCACATATAGCTAAGGTTCTTTTAACCTTATCAAAGTTCTATTGTCCTCCCATTTAACTTTTCATGAAAAATTCCTTCTCTAAGAAACTTGACGTTTTAAGCGACAAACATTTTTGTCTCTGATGTTATGGAGGAACAGTTATTTGAAATAACATACAAAGACAGGTTCATCCGACTTTGGTTGCAAACATCTTTATTATGCATAGCTTACCAATGTTTAAGAAAGGACAACTTGGGTTTTATCCCAAACCATAACTTTATATGGTGTCAATTCAACGGATTATGATGGAGCTCTTTTCAGTGGGAAAACGGTAGTCTCTAAAGCTTTTAATCTTTAAATATAATGGCAGTTTTATGAATTACACCTTTGATCTTACCATGTCAAACAAGGTTTAATTACATATCTTGAACGCTCCATACTCTTATGGTGTTTCGGGAAATGCAAATCCACGGAAGGATTCCTTAAATCTTAGGTATTATGCTAAACTTGTAACTCAAATATCTTCCTTTATGATCTTATCATAAACTATTTATATTCTTGTTACAATGATTTTGCACTTCATCTTGAAAATCTTTGAACTTTTGAAATGTTTCATACTTCATCCTTATTAAGTAAATATTCATATATTCACTCAAATTTTCGGAGAAAGCATATGAAGTTGAAAACCATCGCTCTTGACTACACATAATGAACTTCATACAACAATATGTACAAGTTCCAATAAGCTAGTCATTCGTTCCCTTTTGGCCTATGAACGAAGTTTTAATTATCTCTAGGAAAGTTTAACAAGCGTCATTTGATCAAAAATCAAAAGACTCCAAAATTCCATCCATATGGAGTTTCTCCATGTCTTCTTTCCAATATAATTTAAACGGCGATGTCACTTCCTAAGTGATCTTTTAATTTGTCTTTCGACATTTTTAGCACTTGTTTTATGGATGTGATTTCTCCAACGAGATTTGTAAATCATCCATCTTTTATGGATTACGGCAATTAATTGAACAACCCTTTTGTTCTCATAATACCTGATAAAACAAACCTTGAAGGCAAGCTTTTAACGAGCAACACAATAACCCTTTATTTGTTCTCGATGAACATCATCACATATTCTTTTGCTAGTTACTTAGGCCATTGTAGTTCATGAATTCTGTTGTTTCGTATGACGATTCATACCAACAAATTCAGTATCAAATACTTAAGAACCACATTGTTTAACAAGCAAAGAATATAGCCCTAACACGTATATCCTTTATATACCTAAACTGAACAATTCTAGTCTTTTCTTTTCTGCCATATATTTATGAGATTCTCTTTCAGTATTTCTTTTTCTGTTTGAAAGAATCTATCAACATCAATAGTGGAGCCATACACATGACACATAGTCCAAAGCTTGTATAGTTAAATACCAATGTCTTTGGACTTGCACTTTGAAGTAGATTACCATCATCAAATGTTTAGTGTTCTTTCAAATTCCTTTCTTTAGTAATCTCTTGGTGTAGTAAACATTTTACCTACATCAAATATTCACCCTTATCATAGAATCATCCATGATCAAGCTACTTTTAGCTTATAACAGTGAATCACGAGTATAATGTTGCTCTCCAAAACCTTTTGGAGGTTTAGGACAACTAGTGTCTCCAACATTTTGCAAATTCTCATCAAATATGAGAACATGACTTTTGCCATATTATACTCTATCATGTTGCAACCAAAACTTCGTTTCAGATATCACAATATCTTCCACACATCATGGTTTCTGAAACAACTCTTTTAGATCCTAGATAACCTTGATATTAAGAAAATCCTTTGAATATCAAGAATCATGAAGATAAACATGATACTTATATACTAACACTGGAATTGTTACTCTTGATTTAATACCAACTATTAAATTTCACGGAGTAATCGAAACTTACTGAAAGTTTGCAATAGGACTTTTAAACTTTAGATTAACACTTCAAAAACAATACGATACCAGTTCGTAAAGTAACTAACCAGAATTCTATAGTTCTATCATCTCAATTAAAACTAAGCGCAAGGTGGTAAACGGATGCCAATGACTACAACAGCTATGCAAATTCACTTTGATTTAATTTATGATAAATAGTGTTCAACTTTTAATCATATTTCCGTTGAACTCCCACTCAAAACAATATCCCTCACATTGTTTTAGTGATCACACGAACCAAATCCACCACATCAAAACCGATCATCACGAGAGTGATGTAGCTTCAATGGCGAACAATCAACATGTTCATCATATCTACTATATGACTCATGCTTTACCTTTCGGTGATCTGTGTTCCGAGACCATGTCTGTACATGCTAGGCTCGTCAAAATCAAACCTTAGCTTCCGCATGAGCAAATATGGCTTGCTCATGTTGTATACATTCGCAGAATCTAACACACCCGATCATCATGTGGTGCTTCGAAACAACGAGCTTTAGCAACGGTGCTTACTAAGGATGAACACTTTAAAACTTGAAATTGTGTGCTTGAGGGATCATCTTATAATGCTACCGTCGTGAACTAAGCAATACAAGATGCATAAAAGGATTAACATCACATGCAATTCATAATATGTGATATGATATGGCCTTTCTTCTTTGTGCTTCCGATCTCCATCTTCAAGCACGAACATGATCTCCATCATTACCGGCATTGCATCAAGTTCAATGACGCCGCTCCATGGTTGTCGTCCACCAGCTTCAACTATTACAACTACTTTGAATAGACACGCGGGTCTTAACAGAATTTAAAGACAACCATATGGCTCCTGCCAGTTGCCAACTTACAATAAGGAACATTGCATACATCAAATATAATCACAATCATGGCCATATCACATCACAACACACCCCTGCAAAACAAAGTTAGACGCCTCTAATTTTCTTTGCATGTTTTACGTGGTTTGGGGCTTTCAATAAGTGTCGTTCTAACTTACGAACAAGAACCACAACATTGTTACTAGTATTGTCAATCACCCGTTGTAAATTGAATCTTAAATATGTTGGGAGAAACAGGCACCCGCAAAGCCACTTATGCAATACAAGTTGCATGTCAAGCGTGGAGCAAGTCTCATGAACGATGTCATGTAAGGTTAGCCCGGGCCGCTTCATCCCACCATCCCGCAAGATGCAAAGTACACAAGAAGCAATCGACAACAACAGCATCAACGCCCACAATGACCATTGTGTTCTACTCGTGCAACAGATCTATATATAGACACGGCTCTGATACCACTGTAGGGGTTCGTAGCATGGAAAACAAAAAATTTCAACCGCATGAACACACAATCAAGATCTAATCTATGATCAAGCCAAGATCTATCTACTAGATTGTAGCAACGAGTCGACAGAATACTAACCCTTGAAGATCCAAAGCGGTTAACGAGAGCAGATTCTCGTGGGTGATGTAGTCGTACTCTTTCCGATCTCAAGATCGCGTAGATGATCCTTTCGGCGCTGCGTTCCGGCAGCGCTCCCGCAGTCGGTCACACGTTCGGTACTCGATGAAGACCTTCCTCTCCCTTGTTCCAGCAGGCAGCGGAGGTTGTAACACTCTCCTCACGATTCCGGCAGCACGACGGCGTGGTACCGGAAGTAGAGGGGAGATCTCGCAGGGCTTCGCCTTAAGCCGGAGCGAGTATGGTGGAGTATGAGAGAGCCTCGGTGATCTAGGGTTTAGACACACCAAGGAGAGGGAGCTAGGCCGGCGGCTAGGGCAAGAGGAGAGCCCTAACTCGGCGACTTGGCAAACCCTAGGAGGCGGCGGCGACTTTGGTGGAGGCCGGCGGCTAGGGTTTCGGTTTAGAGGAGAGAGGTGTAGGTCTAGGAGGGGCAGCCCTGCCCCTCCTTATATAGGTGGGAGGGCGCGGCCAAGGGGAGGGGAGTCCCTCCCCAACTCGGCCTCCTTGGCCGGCAGTGGAGGGAGAGGGACTTCCTCCCCAAGTAGGTTTCCTACTCTCCCTCCACGAAGCAAACTTGCCGTTTGACTTTTCAAATTGGCGTTTGACTTTTCAAACTAGGATTTGATTTATCCCTTTATTTTGCTCAGCGATGACACCTAGTACATGATGCAGCCATTCCAACTTGTAATGAAACATTCATGTACACTTCCCGTCCGGAGTGCCGGACATTCCGGAACCTTCTAGAACATTCCCGATGAAAACACCGGAACCATTCTCCAACCCCAAAACAAGACTTTCCTTATATGAATCTTATTCTCCGGACCATTCCGGATCTCCTCGTGATATCCCGGATCCCATCCGAGACTTCGAACAACATTCGGTCTCTTACTCATCATTCCATAACTACTCAACAACATCGAATCCTTAAGTGTGTCTCCCTACGGTTCGTGAATTATGCGGACATGATCGAGACACTTCTCCGAACAATAACCAATAGAGGAATCTGGAAATTCATATGGCTCCCACATATTTCTACGATTACTTTGCGATCGAATGAACCACTTACATACAATACCAATTTCCCTTTGTCTCACGATAGTTTACTTATCCGAGGTTTTGATCGTCGGTATCTCTGCATACCTAGTTCAACCTCGTTACCGATAAGTACTCTTTTCTCGTTCCCGTGATATGTGATCCCTTGTGAGCCAGTCACATGCTTGCAAGCTAATTGGATGACATTCCACCGAGAGGGCCCAGAGTATATCTATCCGTCATATGGATGGACAAATCCCACTCTTGATCCATGTGTCTCAACCCATACTTTCCGAACACTCAATGCCATCTTTATAGCCACCCAGTTACGGTGTGGTGTTTGATGTCATAAAAGCATCCTTCCGGTGATGGTGATAAGCATGATCTCATGGTCGAAGGAATTAGGTTACTATGTATCAGAAATCTTATAGAAAATGAACTATATTAAATGACTTGATCTTTATGCTACGCTTAACTATAGGAGTATGTCCATCACATCATTCTCCTAATGATATGACCCTGTTGTTAATAACATCTCTATGTTCATGATCAGGAAACCATGATCATATATTAACCAACAAGCTAGTTTAACAAGAGCCTTTACTAGGGACTATTTTATGTTTACAAATCACACAAGTATTAATGTTTCCTGTTAATACAATTATAGCATGGTATGTAAACATTTATCATAAGTATGAAGATATGATAATAACCACTTTATTATTGCCTCTTGGGCATATCTCCAACAGTTGGCTGCTCGAGGCGGGGCGGAGATGGCGCTTGCTATGGTGAAGTCATGGTATCCTGGTGTCGACCTGGGCATGGTCGACCACGGCTTCCGCCTTGGGACGACCTACGAGGGTCTTCGCGAGAGCATTCCTGCGCTCCAGGCCTGCGGGGTGAAGATTGGCACCTACGTCGACTTGGAGCGTGACTTCAGCGCCCTCAGAGAGCCACGGCCGTTCCACTGGGAGCCGGCACCTTGGAATCCCGTTGACGTAGCCTCCAGCAGCCAGCCTCCTTCCACTTACGCCAGTGCCTCCCCTGTTGATCTAGCTCCTTCTCCTTCTACTTCGCAAGCTCCTGACTCTTGATACCCGGGATGTCGGGTGTATTTGTGAAAATTGTGCTACTCTGATGTGCTACATTTCGGCTGACTTCTGTCGCCAACTTTTGAATTTGTTCGGAGCCTTCGGGCTCCGCTTTATGGCTTGGTGCCTTTCGCTTATCTTTGTTTATGCCTTGATCATTTGCGGTCTTTTATGCTCGCGCCGGCTGGGATAACCACCCGGTGCAAGCTATTTTGTCGTCCTGACTTGACTTTGTTGGTGCGCGGGAGCGCGTCCACTGGGTGTAGTACCCGAGGTTCGTGCCGGCTGGGGTAGCCAGCCGGGGCGAAGCTCTTTTGGCTACCTTGAATTGAGTTTGTGGGTGCGCGGGAGCGCGTCCACTAGGTGTAGTCCCCGAGGTTTGGGCCGGCTGGAGTAGCCAGCCGGGGCGAAGCTCTTTTGGCTACCTTGACTTGAGTTTGTGGGTGCGCGGGAGCGCGTCCACTAGGTGTAGTCCCCGAGGTTCGGGACGGCTGGAGTAGCCAATGAAGGGTTTTGCAGCATAGTAAATCAAAAAAATTCTATGGATGCGAACAGGGAAGCCAAGATCTAATCTAGGAGATGCAAAAAACGAGGGGGGATAGATGAGATCTTCATACCCTTGAAGATTCGCACAGCGGAACGTTCGACAGAACGTGGTTGATGTAGTCGTACTCGCTTCTCCTCCTCGCGATCCGATCCGATCCAACACCGCAAGTGGCGATGTCTCCGAGAGATGCACACGTACGGCACCTCGACTTCTCCTCCTTCCTCGGTCTAGCAAGTGGGGTGGAGAGATAGGTTGGATCTATAACACGACGGCGTGGTGCAAACGGTGGAGAGTTTCTGCGGCAGGGCTTCGCCTACGCGCAGTCGGGAGGGAGAGAGAGAGGAGGGCAGCAGGGCGGCTAGGGCTTGAGGAGGTGTGAGGGGAGGGTGCGCCCCAGCCCTCGTCTAGCTCTACTTTCCTCCCACTCACTTCTTTCGAGAGAAACTCCTTCTCAAGAAAGGATCCGTTCTTTGCGACAAACACTTTGCCTTCGGATCTGTGATAGAAGGTATACCCAATAGTTTCCTTAGGGTGTCCTATGAAGACGCATTTCTCCGCTTTGGGTTCGAGCTTGTCCGGAATCAACTTCTTGACGTAAGCTTCGCATCCCCAAACTTTAAGAAACGACAACTTAGGTTTAGCACCAAACCACAGTTCATACGGTGTCGTCTCAACGGATTTAGATGGTGCCCTATTTAAAGTGAATGCAGCGGTTTCTAATGCATAACCCCAAAATGATAACGGCAAATCTGTAAGAGACATCATTGATCGCACCATATCTAATAGAGTTCGATTCCGGCGTTCAGACACACCATTGCGCTGTGGTGTTCCGGGTGGCGTGAGTTGCGAAACTATTCCGATTGCTTTAAGATGCGTGAGAAAATCATAACTCAAATATTCACCTCCACGATCGGATCGTAGAAATTTAATTTTTCTGTTACGATGGTTTTCCTCTTCATTCTGAAATTCTTTGAACTTTTCAAACATTTCAGATTTATGTTTCATTAAAAAGATATACCCATATCTACTTAAGTCATCAGTAAAAGTGAGAAAATAGCGATATCCACCGCGCGTCGAAACACTCATTGATCCGTATACATCGGTATGTATGATTTCCAACAAGTCTGTTGCTCGCTCCATCATTCCGGAGAATGGGGTTTTGATCATATTGCCCATGAGGCACGGCTCGCACGTGTCAAATGATTCAAAATCAAGAGACTCCAAAAGTCCATCAGAATGGAGTTTCTTCATGCGTTTTACACCAATATGACCTAGACGGCAGTGCCACAAATAAGTAGTATTATCACTATCTACCTTGCATCTCTTAGCCTCAATGTTATGGATGTGTGTTTCATCACTTTCGAGATTCAGAAGAAATAAACCATTCATAGCAGGTGCATGACCATAAAATATGTTGCTCATATAAATAGAACAACCATTATTCTCCAATTTAAATGAATAACCGTCTTGCAATAAACACGATCCAGATATGATGTTCATGCTCAACGCAGGCACATAATAACATTTATTGAGGTTTAAAACTAATCCCGAAGGTAAAACTAAGGAGAGTGTGCCGTCGACCATCACATCAACTCTTGATCCGTTGCCGACGTGCATTGTCACCTCATCCCTTGCTAGCCGCCGTCTATTCCATAGCTCCTGTTTCGAGTTACAAATATTAACAACTGAACCAGTATCAAATACCCAGGCACTACAACGAGGGCTAGTAAGGAAAACATCAATAACATGTATATCAAATATACCTTTGATGGTGCCAGCCTTCTTGTCCGCTAAGTACTTCGGACAGTTGCGCTTCCAGTGACCCTTGTCCTTGCAATAGAAGCACTCAGTGTCCGGCTTAGGTCCAGACTTGAGCTTCTTCTCTGCAGGGGCAACGCGCTTGTCGCTACCCTTCTTGAAGGGCTTCTTAGCACCCTTACCTTTCTTAAAGCCGGAGGGCTTGTTGACCATCAACACATGGTTATCTTTCTTGATGTCCACCTCCGCATCTTTCAGCTTAGCGAAGAGCTCGGTGATCGTATCAGTGGAACCAATCTGATTATGAGTAACTACAAAACCTTTGTAGCTAGGAGGGAGTGATTGCAGAACTCTGTCAATCTTGAGCTCCTCTGGGATCTTGCAGTCCAGTTGCTCAAGATGTTGAGTGTAGCCCGACATCTTAATGGAGTGCTCACTAACGGAACTCCCTTCCTCCATCTTGCAGTTAAAGAATTTCTCAGAGATCTCATATCTCTCAGAACAGGCCTGAGTCTGAAACATAGTTTTCAGTTCCTCAAGAATCTCAAAGGGCCCGGGGAACTCCTCAAACGGTTTTGAAGGTCCGATTCCATAGCAAACAACATGGTGCTCTTAATCACACCATAATCATCCTTGCGCGACTGATAAACAACTTTCTCATCAGCCGGCGCATCTACAGCAGGGGCATCACCTAGCGCTTTCTCAAGGACATAGTCCTTTTGTCCGCTAGAGAGAATGATTCTCAAATTGCGGAACTAGTTGGTGAAGTTAGACCCATTGTTCTTAAGCTTTTCTTTCTCAGCAAAAATGTTGAAGTTGAAGTTGGACTTAGCCATTTGATCTACAAAATTTGCAAGTATAATTTAGACTATGTTCATGATAACTAGTTCAACTTAATCAAATTACTAGATGAACTCCCACTAAATTCAACATCCCTCAAGTTGTTTAGTGAACACGATCCAAATTCACCACACCTAATCCGATCTTCACGAGAAGAGATGTGGTTTCAATGGTGGACAACAAAGTGCCGATCATATCATTCATATGACTCATGCTTAACCTTTCGGTTCGTGTGTTCCGAGGCCATGTCTGTACATGCTAGGCTCGTCAAGTCAAACCCAAGTATTTATGCGTGTGCAAAACTGGCTTGCACCCGTTGTATGTGAACGTAGAGTTTATAGCACCCGATCATCATATGATGCTTGAACACGATGAACTTTCGCAACGGTGCATACATGGGGAGAACACAGTTTTATCTTGATCTTTAAGTGAGGAATCATCTTATAATGCTACCGTCGCGATCTAAGCATAATAAGATACATAAAAGGATAAACATCACATGCATATAATTTTATGTGACATGGTATAGCCAATCTCCGCGCAATGATCTCCATCGTGTGCGTGCCAGCATGATCTCCATCACTCCACCATGATTGCCTCCACCACGAATAGCAACTACAACTATTGCTAACTACTTAGCGAAAAAGTAAAGCTATTACCTGGCGTATAATAAGTTGACACACAGGTCATACACAATTATAAAGACAACCATATGGCTCCTGTCGGTTGTGTACTCATCGACATGCAAGTCGTGAAACATTACAAAACATGATCATTGCATACAACATACAAATCACATCTTGGGCCATACCATATCACAGAAACACTCCCTGCAAAAACAAGTTAGACGCCTCTACTTTGTTGTTGCATGTTTCCCGTGGCTTATGGGAGTAACAAGCTAAGAACGATTCTTACCTACGGAAAGCCACAACGGTGATATTATGGTTGCTAACATCCGGTGTAAATCCCATGACAACTATAGTGAGAGAAACTGGCACACACCAGCCGCATGTGTGGAACAAGCCACACGTCAAGTGCGGAGCCGGTCTCGCGAACGAGGTCGCATAAAGTTGGCCTGGACCGCTTCGATCTCACTATCACGCGTCATAAATACACAAACAAGAGGCTTGCAACATAAAACATCAACGCCCGCAACAAGCATATTGCGTTCTACTCGTGAAACACATCTACGCATAGATCTAGCTCTGATACCACTGAAGGGTTTCACAGCATAGTAAATCAAAAAATTCTACGGATGCGAATGGGGAAGCCAAGATCTAATCTAGGAGATGCAAACAACGAGGGGGGATAGATGAGATCTTCATACCCTTGAAGATTCACACAACGGAACGTTCGACGGAACATGGTTGATGTAGTCGTACTCGCTTCTCCTCCTCGCGATCCGATCCGATCCAACACCGCAAGTGGCGATGCCTCTGAGAGATGCACACATACGGCACCTCGACGTCTCCTCCTTCCTTGTTCCAGCAAGTGGGTGGAGATATAGGTTGGATCTACAACATGACGGCGTGGTGCAAACGGTGGAGAGTTTCTGCGGCAGGGCTTCGCCTACGTGCAGCCGGGAGGGAGAGAGAGAGGAGGGCAGCAGGGCGGCTAGGGCTTGAGGAGGTGTGGGGGAGGGTGCGCCCCCAGCCCTCTTTATATAGAGGGGTGGCCGGCTGCCCCTTGCCCCTCCTCCAAGCCTAGGGCCGGCGGCCAAGAGGGAGGATTGGGGGGCAAGTTTCCCCCTCCTTCTAGAAGCTCTCCCTAGGGTTTCCCCTAGGGCTTGGCCGGCTGGTCCTATGGGGCCTTGTGCCCCTGGCCCAATGCGGCCAGGGCACTCCCTCGTAGGCCCATGCCCCCTCCCGACAAGTGGGGCCATGTTGGTCCCACTCCGGAAGGTTCTAGAAGCTTCCGGTACAATACTGAACCATCCGAAACAATTCTGAACTCCAAAACCTGCTTTGCCTTATATGAATCTTATTCTCCGGACCATTCCGGAACCTCTCGTGATGTCCTGGATCCCATCCGAGACTCCGAACAAAAACTCATAAACCAATTATCCAATCTATCCTAGCGTCGAGACACGTTAAGTGTGTGACCCTGCGGGTTCGAGAATATGCAGACATGATCTTCTATCAATAATTAACAGCGGGGTCTGGAAACCCATATTGACTCCCACATACTCATCGATGATCATATCGGATGAACCATGATGCCAGGATTCAATTAATCCCATATACATATTCCCTTCGTCACGCGATATTTTACTTACCCGAGATTCGATCGTCGGCATCGACATACCTAGTTCAATCTCGTTCATAGCAAGTACTTTACTCGTTCCGTAATCCGATATCACTTTGTGATTAACTCCTTAACCACGTCTTTGCAAGCGGTGTTGATATCGATTACCGAGTGGGCCCGAAGTATATCTCTCCGACTTGGGAGGGACAAATCCCATCTTGATACATACAACCCAACAAGTACTTTCCGATCACCTGAGAGACACCTTTATGATCACCCTCTCATAGGATGACGTTTGATGTCCTCAAAGCTTTCTTCCGATACCAGGGAGTTGCATTATCTCATGGTCTAAGGAATACAATATTTGACATAAGAAAAATCTTCGCAATGATGAACACGATGACACGATCTAATTGCTCTGCTTGATTTGGGTCTGTCCATCATACCATTCTCCCAATGATGTGATCTCATTATTAATCGACAACTCATGTCTATGGTTAGGAAACCTTAACCATCATTAATCAATGAGCTAGTCCATAGAGTCGTACTAGGGACACGGTGTGTTGTTCATAAACCACATAAGTATTAAAGTTTCCACTTAATACAATTCTAGCATGGAATATAAACTTTATCATGAACAAGAATTATAATAATAACATCTTTATTATTGCCTCTAGGGCATAATTCCAACAGCCAGCCGGGGCGAAGCTCTTTTGGCTACCTTGACTTGAGTTTGTGGGTGCGCGGGAGCGCGTCCACTGGGTGTAGTTCCCGAGGTTCGGGCCGGCTGGAGTAGCCAGCCGGGGCGAAGCTCTTTTGGCTACCTCTGGCATTCCAAGGGCGCTCCGTCTCCTCGTCTGAGCGATCTGCCTTGTTCTTCATCGGCTGCTGTGCGTCGATCAGATAGTAAGAATTGTTGTGGAGTGCACGACTGACGATGAATGGTCCCTCCCATGGCGGGGACAGCTTGTGCATTCCTTTGGTGCTCTGGACCAGGCGCAGCACCAGGTCTCCTTCGCGGAAAGAGGTGGGCCGGATCCGGATGGCGTTGTATCGGCGCAGGTCTTGTTGGTAGATTGCTGATCTGGACAGAGCCAACTCGCGTGCCTCCTCGAGCAAGTCCACGCTGTCCTCCCTTGCCTCCTTGGCTTCCTGCTCCGTGTAGAGCTGCTTGCGAGGTGCGTCGAACTGGATGTCTGTGGGTAGAATGGCTTCTGCCCCATAGACGAGGAAGAACGATGTGAATCCGGTTGAGCGATTGGGTGTGGTGCGTAGGCTCCAGAGCACTGCTGGCAGCTCCTCTATCCAGCATCCAGGTGACCTGACGAGCGGTTCGATGAGCCTCGGCTTGATTCCGGCTAGCACCAAACCATTAGCACGCTCACATTGTCTGTTGGACTGTGGGTGTGCGACCGATGCCAGATCCAGGCGGATCCCTTTTTCCCCACAGAAACGAGCAAAGACTCCTTTCGCGAAGTTGGTTCCATTGTCAGTAATGATGCTGTGAGGGTAGCCGAATTGGATGATGATGACCATGAAGAACTTGATCACCGTCGCTCCATCCAGCTTCTTGATTGGCTTTGCCTCGATCCACTTGGTGAACTTGTCCACGGCGACGAGTAGGTGCGTCATACCGGATCGAGCTGTCTTGAATGGCCCAACCATGTCTAGGCCCCAGACCGCGAACGACCAGGTGATCGGTATTGTCTTGAGCACCGTAGATGGCGTGAGCTTCAACTGGATGAATCGCTGGCAGCCGCTGCATGTCTTGACTATTTCTTCGGCATCCTTCAGCGCCGTCGGCCAATAGAAACCGTGTCGAAAGGCCTTGGCTTCTATCGCCCTTGACGAGGCATGGTGGCCACACTCGTCTTGGTGTACGTCCGTTAGAAGCTTAGCTCCTTCCTCCTGACTGACGCAGCGCTGGTAGATGCCTCCGACGCTGCGCTTGTACAGCTCTTTGTTGATGATGGTGTAGGCGCTTGCCCTTCGTCGCACTTGTCGTGCTGCCACCTCCTCTGTTGGGAGTTCGCCTTTGGCCAAGAAATCCATGAACGGCTTTTCCTAGTCGGGCGCCTCCGTATGGTGTGCACTGTCTATTTGATGAGCTTGATCTCCTTGCGGACGGCCAACTCCAGAGCGTCGGGAGGTCTGCCGGGTGGAAGGGTGCTGATGTCGACCATGGGCTGTGTCGAGGTAGCCCCCGGGTGCAACAAGGCAGTCCCCGGGTGTGGCGTGGCAGTCCCCGGGTGCGAGGCGGCAGTCCCTGGGTGGGGTGCTGCGGTTCCCGGGTGTGGCGCGAAACCGGCTGCTCCTAGATCCGCATCGAGTACGATGGAGTCAGACTCTGGTGAAGGAGTGATGGAGGGCTACCGTGGGTGCTCGAGAGAAACTCCCGGCGGTATGGCTTGTCTTGTTGACCCGACCCTGGCCAAAGCGTTAGCGGCTTCATTGTTGGCCCTGGGTACGTGGTGAAACTCACATCCTTCGAAGCAAGCGCACAACTGTTGGACGAAGAAGCGGTAGAGGGCCATGTTTGCGTCCCTGGCGTCCCATTCGCCAGATACTTGTTGCACCACCAAGTCCGAATCTACGAAGCACAGCACCCTCTGGATGCCTATCTGCTTGGCCATTTTGAGCCCATGGATGAGTATTTCGTACTCGGCGATGTTGTTGGAAGCTTTGAAGTGGATCTGGAGAACGTATTCCAGTCGGTCGCCTTTGGGCGAGGTTATCACGATTCCGTCTCCAAGTCCTCCCCTCATTTTCGACCCGTCGAACTATAGCTTCCAATAAGTTGAGTCCGACACTGGGGGCATGTATTGTGTCTCCGCCCAATCGACGATGAAATCAGCCAATGCTTGCGACTTGATTGCTGTGCGCGGCTCGTACTGGATGTTATGCGCCACGAGCTCGATGGCCCATTTCGCCACGCGGCCAGTGGCGTCTTTGTTGCCGATGATCTCCACGAGTGGGGCCAATGCCACCACCCGGATGGAATGCTCCTGGAAGTAGTGCTTGAGTTTCTTGGCGGCCATGTACACACCGTGCACCAGCTTCTGGTAGTGAGGGTAGTTTTGCTTGGATAGCGAGAGTACCTCACTCAGGTAGTATACGGGGCGCTGGACCATCTGAGCCTTTCCTTCCTCTGGTCGCTCCATGACCAGTACCACGCTGAACACTCTGTTTTTGGCAGCGATGTACATCAGCATGGGCTCCTTTGCGGCTGGCGCCGCCAGGACGGGTGGCGAGGTGAGCATGCGCTTGAGGTATCGAAAAGATTCGTCCGCCTGAGCTGTCCAGACGAATTTGTCTGTCTTCTTCATCAGCTGGTACAGGGGAGAGCCTTTTCTCCCAGCCGGCTGACGAACCGGCTGAGTGGAGCAAGGCACCCGGTGAACTTCTGTACGTCGCGCAGGTTCTGTGGCAGCTCCATGCGCTCAATGGCTCCGATCTTCTTTGGGTTCGCCTCGATTCCGTGTTCAGAGACAAGAAAACCCAGGAGCTTGCCGGCTGGGACGCCGAACACGCACTTTTCTGGGTTCAGCTTGATCTGGAAACGACGGAGGTTGTCGAACGTTTCCTTCAGATCCTCAAGGAGCGTGTGTTGTTCCTTGGTCTTGATGACGACGTCGTCGACGTAGGCATGTACGTTCTTTCCAATCTGCGTATGCAGGCATTTCTACATGCAGCGCTGATAGGTTGCACCTGCATTTTTCAACCCGAAGGGCATGGTGATGTAGCAGTATGCTCCATACGGGGTTATGAATGATGTCTTTATTTGATCGGTTACATTGATCTTGATCTGGTGGTAGCCCGAGTAAGCGTCCAAAAAAGACAACGAATCGCACCCGACAGTGGAGTCGATGACCTGATCAATTCGTGGCAGGGCGAAAGGATCCTTGGGGCAAGCCTTGTTCAGACTGGTATAGTCGATCACATGCGCCATGTTTTGTTCTTCTTCAGCACCAGCACCGGGTTGGCGAGCCATTCCGGGTGGAAAACTTCCATGATGAAGTCGGCTGCGAGCAACCGTGTGATCTCCTCACCAATGGTTCTTATTTTTTCTTCTACGAAGCGGCGTAAATATTGTTTGACCGGCTTCGCGTCTAGTCGAACATGAAGGGAGTGCTCGGCGAGTTCCCTCGGGACACCTGGCATGTCTTTGGGGCACCATGCGAAAATGTCCCGATTCTCACGGAGAAAATCGACGAGCGCGCTTTCCTATTTGCTGTCCAGGTCGTCCCCGACCAGGACGAACTTTCTTGGGTCCTTCTCGTTCAACAGGATCTTCCTTGTTCCCTGCGAGGGCTTGAACTGCGATTCTCCAGCCGGTTTGGGCTCTCCAGCCGGCATGTCCTTCTGCAGAGCCGCCACGTTCTGCATTGTGACGCGCTTCTCTTCAGCGATGATCATTGCTTCGGCCAACTTGGATCCATCTGAGGCGCATTCAATCGAACGCGTATAGCATCCGTCGACGGTGATCACTCCCCTTGGGCCCGACAACTTCATCCTGAGGTATGCGTAGTGCGGTACCCCCATGAACTTTGTCAGAGCTGGGCGCCCTAGTATGGCGTGGTAGGCGCTGGAGAGATTCACGACCTCGAACCAAATTGGCTCACGATGGAAGTTGTTCTCGCTGCCGAAGATGACGTCCAGCCGGACCTTGACGATTGGGGAGTGCGATGGCCCTGGTACTGCTCTGTGGAATGAAGTGCTTGAGGGTTCCAGCTGGGATTCGTTGATGCCCAACCTTTCGAAGCTGCTCCGGTAAAGGAGGTTGATGCTGCTCCTTCCATCGATCAGCACCCGAGAGAAGCGACATCAATGCTTCTTGGAGATGATGATGGGGTCCAGGACCAACACGTAGCTACCAGGGCTTGGTAACATGGCCGACTGATCTTCCTTGCTCCAGGTGATCGCTTGATCGGACCAGTGCAGGTACTGGGGGACGGGTGGGACGATTGCGTTCACCTCCGTCTCACGTCTCCGCTTGGCGTGCTTCTTTTCCGGCTCCGCCAGGAATATGTGGTAATTACCCACATGCCGCGGGTAACCATCCTCGTCATCCTCGCGGCGGTTGCGCCGTTCCCTGTTATCCGGTGGGCCTCCGGCTGGCGGTGGAGGTGGTGGTGGGAGCCCACCGGCTTCGACCATTTTCTTTGTCCAGCTGCATTGGCGCGTCGTATGATTCGCGGGCTTGTTGCCGCCGCTATGAAACTTGCACGGTCCATCGAGCATGGACTCTATGGTGTACTTAGGATGGGGCGGCCTGTCGTCCGGCCACTGCCTCCGACTGCCTCCTGCAGCCGGATCCTCATGCATCGCGGCTACCTGTTTGGTATCGTACCAGCTATCCGGCTGGTCATCTTTTCTCTTGCCGTGGCGGTTGTCGTGACCGTGCCACCTGGGATGATGGTCGCCCGGCTGGCGACGCTCCGCCTGCTCGTCTGTGACGATTTGGCCATGTTCGTCCACCACGATGGGCTTATTCATCGCCGCGTCCGCGGTGGCGTACTTGTCCGCGATGGCCATGACCTGAGCCATGGTTTGCGGGTCTGCCCGGCTGAGTTTATGCTTCAGCATGGTGCCATCTCGGCAACCGTTGGTGAAGAATTCTATCGCCTGGTGCTCACGCACCCCTTCACACGAATTGTGCATGCTGGTCCACCGGGTGAGGTAGGCGCGGTCCGACTCGTCCTTGCCTTGTACGCAAAGGGCGAGCTCGCGAGGTCGACCCGGCCGCTTGTATGTTCTGGTGAAGTTGCGGATGAACGCCTCTTAGAAGTCCAGCCACGCGTTGATGCTGTTGTCAGGGAGGCTATTGAGCCACGTCCTTGCTGAGTCGACGAGCATGAGGGGGACGTAGCGGACGGCCAAGCGGAGGTTGCCATTGGCGATTCCCACCGTGCTGGTGTAATCGACCAACCAATCCTCAGGCTTGACGGTCCCGCTATACTTTGGCGTGTCTCTTGGGAGCAAAAATCCTTTCGGAAACGGCTCGTTCCGGATGCGCGGGCCAAAACATTTTGGGCCAGCCGGACTTTCCTCCTCCAAGTTGCGCGACTGCACCAGGAGGTCGATGCGCTCTCGCGCATCAGCTGGTTCTCGGGGACCGAGCCGACCCTTCAAACGTGACGCATGCGGGTCCTTGTTCGCGTCCGCTTCCTCCTCCGATGCTCGCATCTTTTTCCCCTGGGAGGATCCGCCTGCTTGACTAACGCTAGAGGCGGCGGCGTCACGGTTCTGGCGACCGCGGTTGCCAGATTCGCCGTGCGGACGACTGTTTTGCCCAACCCCTCCTGGAGAAGAGGCTTGCTGATTCTTGCTTCCTCCATGCGCCGTCTGGTCTGCGCCTTTGCGGACGACGATGTTGCGGGAGTTGCAGTGGCCACGAGGAGCTGCACACGCTCCTGCTGGCGACGAAGTTCCTCGCCCTCTAGGTGCTTTAGCTCCGCGGCCGCCGCCTCGGCTGCTCTCATGTTCTTGGCGGGAGTGTTGTAGACAGGCCGCGCCACACCTGCATGTGAGTCGGCGGCACGATCCAGTTCCGACGCCAGGTCGCGCCCTCGATGCTGGGTCTTCCTGACGAAGCCGTGAGCTGCGTTGTACTCGTGCAAGGTGGCGTTCAGCTGACGCTGGTTAACCGCGACCTTGGTGGCTTCCTCCAGGAGCTTCTGGCGTGTAGCTTCGAGCGCTGCCGCCAAAGCCGCTGGATCCGCCTCGACGTCGACCGGAGCGCGCAGGTGCTAGATGGAGGCGGTGAGCGGGTCTTGCTCTTGCTTGAGCGCGGAGTTCTCTCCTCCTGCCCGATGTTCTTGAGGCTGCCGATGGTTTTCGCGAGCGTTTACCATCATGACTTCGACACAACCTCTCCCCGCGGCTAGGACGTGGGCGAGAGGCACGTCGAGGACGGGGGTGACCACGCTGGGAAAACCCTCAGCGATAGTGGCGACGTAGATGCGGACGTCTCCAAAATGCATGATGGAGTCGTCGGCGGGGAAAGCGTTCCCAGCAAAACATGTTGCGTTGTCGATGACGCGGTCGAAGGCACCGAGCGTGAGAACGAGGCCAGAGGCCACGCGTTCGCCGGCGACGAGCGGAAATCCCGTGCGGAAGATGATCTCAGCCGAAGCACGATGCCCCATGGTGGGCGCCAACTGTCGTGGTGTGGAACACGGCAGAGCCATCGGGGATGGAAAAGAAGTGACACATGGATGCATTCGGTGGCTCACGCAACGGGTTGGGCACGGTGCACTGCAAACACAGGGACGTACTCAGGTTCGGGGCCCGCTTGGCGAGGCAAGACCCCTACTCCTACAAGATGGACTATGTATGGGAGTTCGATGCTCAGTACAGATGCTCCTTGAGTTGTTTCCTTAGCTACTATCGGTGGCTAGAGGAAGATGGGAACTAGATGCTAACACTTCTCTCATTCTATTGTTGCCTCTATCTTTTCTTACCTAGAACCCTGGCTCTGCCCTCTCTTATATACTGGTCTGGGGGGCAGATTACAATTCGAGTCCTAGGGTTTACTGTTTGGATATAGGTTTACAGGACAGGGCCGGCTTGCAGGACCAGCCGGTGGGCCAGGACCCAGTCTGCCCTTCTTTTAGCGTCATACTTCTCTTTAGCGGTCACCCGGGCTTTCTTTGGGGCGTCACCCCTTGCTTTAACGGTCATCCGGACTATTTTTGCCAGTCTAGCCGACCGTCTTGCTTTATCTTCGTCGGGTAGCGCTGGGCATGACGGCACGCTAGCTTCTTTGATGATGAGGGAGAGCCAGAAGCGTACCCCGCACAGAGCGTCAGTCCTTCCGTGCTCTCCATCGAATCCGAGGTGAGCTGGGTGGGAGCGGCCACCCGGCCGGTTTTTCTGGCCACCGCCTAGATGGGCCAGCCGGGAAGGTTATAAGCCCAGCCGGGCTTGCTTGCCAGTCGGTTAGAGTTGTATTTCTTGGGAGCCAGACGGCCTGCATCTTCTGGAGCCGGCTTACTTATGCCTGGCTTTCCCCACCCGGGGTTATCCCCGGACAAAAGAACTTATACTTTTATCCCAATTCCGTTTAATGAGGATGACTCCTCGATGAAGATAACAAACGACTTCACTGCCGGTTTCAGTAAATGCCCGTGTGACACTAAGCTCTTACATCGATCTAACGTGTCCATATAAATACATAAGTATAGTATTAGCATGCAACAAAAATTAAAAAGGTATGTGCTCGTAATTTTTTCGTTGAATAATAGGTTCATCTTAGGTCGACGACACAGATCCTCCAACGTCACAACCGCAAGCGAACATCAATAATATGCTCCGTTTTGAGCAGCTGGGCCAAGCCGATGTGCAACACCAGCAGCCAAAGCACAATCAAAGTTGCCGGTCGAATGCTCCAATGAAAAAGAGCAAATGATATTTCCCGTCCAAACGCCCGCGTTAATAGATGTTGGGACGGATCATATATCATTTTTTCCCATTCTTTTTTCTGTGTCTCTTTTCTCTTTTTTATTTTCTAATTTTTTTCTATTTTCCTTTTCTGTTCTTTCTTCTTTTATTATTTTGATCAGTTTTTGAGTTTGAGAAATTTTCAAATGTGAAAAGTATGTGAACATTTTAAAATTTTAAAATTTTCGAATATGAACAGTTATTGAACTTGAACAGTTTTGATTTATGATTTTTTTGAATTTAAATGTTTTTCAATTTGAACAATTTTCAAATTTAAATAATTTTAATTCTGAACATTTTACACATTTTGGATAGAACTGCACCTATGCACCTACACGGACCTAACCAGACACCGATTATTTAATGTTTCCTTCATGCGTCACGGCCGTATGCCCCGCTAAGAGCGGGAAATAGATACTCCCATGAAAAAGGCTTATAAATCTAGTTAAAAGTCAAACATTACTAAGTTTTATCAAATATATAGAAAATATATCAATATTTATGATATAAATAAAATAAATTATGAAACTACATTTTATGGCAAATCTATTAGTAACATTCGTCTGGTGTTGTAATTGTCCATAGTATTGTTTTCCAAAATATTGGTCAAACTTAAAAAACCATAACTTTTGACTAAATTTATAAGTCTTATTCTTTGAAATGGACAGAGTATACAAGTCAAAGAACCCAATCTCAGTTCACAATCTACCAAAGCATCCATCAACAGGTTACCAAGAAAAGAATGAAGTAACTGAACATCGTAAGATTAATCTCACGACCTCATAATTAACAAACTAACCATTCAAAGAATCAATCATGAAGAACATATACGGTGCACAATTCGTGCGCCTCTCCGCGGTCCGGAGTGTGGGGGAAAATGATACACGATCTCACAAAAAGAGAGAGAGGTGTATCTGCAAGGGTGAGCTTGTCATCATCGTTAGTAGATTCGCGGTCAGCAGCAGTGCGTGCCGCCGCTCCCGGACTTCAATCCACCGAGTATCTGCGTCACCACCATCCGGACACCGTCCTCCAGCCAGTCGTCGCCGCGGAGCGTCCTGGTCGCGGCCGCCATGACGCCGCAGAAGTGCACCAGAATCACAACGAGCAAGGCCAACTTCGCCATCGCCGCTGCTGCCATTGTCGTCGTCTGTAACGGATCGAAGAGATGAGATCTCGTCTTTTGGAGGGCCTGAAGAATTTTCCCTTGGGGAAGCTTGATCGGTCGATCAGGTCTAGTTCCCTTGTCTGTTTGGTGAGGAAAGGTTTGCACTGCGTTCTCGTTTTATATAGACAACAAACACGGCGCACTGGACATGGTTTGAAGTCTTCTTCTACGGTCTGTTCAAACTTTCAAGTCTAAGCCTGCCTGTGCGTGTTGTTGGTGGTGATACACGTTCGTCGTCACGCAATTTCCTGGTGTGTATGTTCTTTCATGCTTGAAAACGTTGGAGGAGATTAGAGCGAGAATTGAAGAATTCTAGCTTAGCTCGTTCATCGTCGCTTTGAAGAATTCTAGCTTAACGGAGTGTTTCGGCGCGCGACGAATTTTCAGGCACCGTACACATCCGTGCTTCACAAGTAGCGTCCGGCGCGTAGCGAGCTATTGACCATGCTCAGTAGTCATTTTAGTATAGCAGGACAAGTCTTCGAAGTCGCGTTGAATAGCACGTCAAACGGAAACATGTCTTATGTTCTTGACAACAACGTAGACCATGTATGTGTGTGCATGTCATACATGACCTTGATCCGCGTTGCATTTACAAATTGAGGGAGGTCCAGTCCAGGGTCTCACGTAAAAGTTACTATACTCTTCAGTCGAACAGTTTAATTGAGCACTGAACCGTTCATTAGGTTCAGTCATGAGTACTACTAAACTAGATAATACCCTGCGCATTGCAGCGGAATTTGTAGCAAAAAAAATCTCTGCAAAGAAATCTTACTCTTTAAAATAGTATGATACATAATAGACTTCTTTGCAAAAGGAGCATCTTACAGCACCTACTACCTTCTGTTCAGATTCAGCTTAGACACGTAATATGATTCAGATTGACCAAACATCTATTCAAAATTAATGGTGCGTCATATTGTTGTTGCCGTAACTCACTCAGCTTCTAAGTGTTAAAATGACTTTACCACGGATCTAGTCTAGATTTAACAGTAGCACTATACATTATCTTTTTAGATCGGGAACAGAGAGGGAGAGAGAGAGAGAAGGAACCGAGATGAACTCTACCTGCTCCCTGGCTAGACAAACACGAGCCAGAGGGAATCCCCGAGCTGGTGCCGGAGCTAGAACCACCGTCGTTGGCCATGGGTGAAAAGGGTGAGTGTGGCTAGGGTAGCGGCGGTGGAGCTTCCCGTCGGCGCAGCGCTAGCCTAGATCGGATTGGCTTGTAGGTGGGGCGGCTAGGGCACGGCTAACCTCGTAGGTCGTGCTGCCGGCTCCCCACCACTTTATATAGCGCTGGCGACAGGGGCCCACCGTCCTAGATAAGGATGGACGCCCCCGATCAGGGCGCAGTTAGGGGGCGTGCTGGGCCGTTGGGCCCAGTCACGTTGAGATCTATCCAACATTCTCCCCCTAGATCTCGACTTTACTTTTAACCTTGTTCTTTACTTATTTCATCACAGAATGATACATAGAGCATGTTTCATCGTCTCAGCTCAATTGCCGATAGAATCAGACAGCCACTATATACCTTCATGTTCTGAAACAAATTCTGTTACTTTTGGGCCTCTATGGTCCAGGAATCATAGGCTTCCCGTTAAACCCATGCCGTTCCTTTAACACATTGGGTGGTAAGCCTTTCGTTAGCGGATCCGCAAGCATATCCTTTGTCCTTATATGCTCGAGACTTATAGTTTGATCCTGGACTTTGTCCTTCACAACATAATACTTTATATCTATAGACTTTGAAGCATTACTCGACTTGTTATTGTGAGCATAGAATACTGCGGGCTCGTTGTCACAGTACATCTTTAGTGGCCTGCTGATGCAGTCAACCACTTTTAAGTCGGGTAAGAATTTCTTTAACCATAACGCCTCTCCCATGGCCTCATAACATGCTATAAATTCTGCATACATCGTAGATGATGCAACTATTGACTGTTTGACGCTTCTCCACGAAATAGCACCTCCTGCGAGAGTAAAGACATACCCTGTCGTGGACTTTCGGTCGTCTTTATCTCCCGCAAAATCTGCATCTGAATTCCCTTTTATCTCTAGGGAATCAGATCTTCTGTATGTTAGCATGAGGCCTTTTGTGCCTTGCACATAGCGCAAAGCTTTCTTTACCATCTTCCAGTGCTCTATGCCTGGATTCTCTTGATATCTACCGAGTACCCCGGTGATAAATGCTAAGTCAGGGCGAGTGCACATTTGTGCATACTGTAAGCTTCCAACAGCCGAAGCATATGGTACTGACTTCATTTGATCGATCTCATATTGGTTCTTTGGACATTGGGATTTCCCAAAACTATCGCCCTTGACTATGGGAGCAGGTGTTGAATTACTCGCATGCATATTGTATTTCTTTAAAATCTTTTCACAATACGCTTTCTGCGACAGTCCTAACACTCCATTCTTTCTGTCTCGGTGAATTTCTATGCCCAAAACATAAGAGGCTTCACCAAGGTCTTTCATGTCAAAGTTAGATGACAAGAACTTCTTTGTCTCTAGTAGTAGACTAACATCACTGCTGGCAAGCAGAATGTCATCCACATACAAAATTAGGAAAATATATTTCCCACTTTTGAACTTTGCATAAATGCAGTTGTCCTCAACATTTTCTTTGAATCCAAATCTTTTAATGGTATCATTAAACTTTAAATACCACTGCCTAGAGGCTTGCTTTAACCCATAAATGGATTTCTTTAGGCGGCATCCCATATGTTCCTTCCCCTCCATGAAAAAACCCTTGGGTTGTTTCATGTAAACATTTTCTTCTAAATCTCCATTTAGAAATTCCGTCTTGACATCCATTTGATGTAACTCTAAATCAAAATGTGCAACTAGTGCCATGATGATTCTGAAGGAGTCCTTACATGAGACCGGAGAAAAAGTCTCATTGTAATCTACGCCTTCTCTTTGCGTGAAGCCTTTTGCCACGAGTCTTGCTTTGTACTTTTCTACATTCCCATTGGAGTCATACTTTGTTTTGTAGACCCACTTGCATCCTACTGTTTTGGCTCCTTTGGGAATTTCCTCTAAGTCCCAAACATTGTTGGAACTCATCGATTTCATTTCATCTTCCATTGCCTCCACCCACTTGGCTGAGTGAGGGCTACTCATGGCTTCTTCATATGAGGTAGGATCGCCCTCCATATGAACTACATTGTAAACTTTGTAGATGTCTTTGGAAATGGTTGGTCTTCGTTATCTTTTAGACCGTCTGAGTTCTTCAGACTCTTGCTCATTTCTTGCCTGGGGTTCAGGCACATTTACAGTAGGTGGCTGTTCTGGCTCCCTTTCGTGCTCAACAGTGGGTTCAGGTGGCTCCTGATGGACAGGTTCCGAACTTTCGCCCATTGTTGTCACGTGTGGAGTCACAACAGGTGCCGGCACCACAACCTCAGGGGTTTTAAATGGTGGCACAACAGGTAGCGAGAAAAAAGGCTCCTGAATCATCGGATTAGGTGCATGCACCCTCTTCTCCTCAAGATCAATTTTCCTAGCTACCGTGCTCCCCCTCATCAATTCGTCCTCCAAGAAGACTGCATGTCTCGTTTCTACAAACTTTGTGTATCTGTCGGGACAGTAGAAACGATAGCCTTTGGACTTATCTGGGTAGCCAATAAAATGGCAAGATAATGTTTTGGGGTCTAACTTTGCAATGTTTGGATTGAAAACTTTTGCCTCAGCTGGGCTCCCCCAGACCCTCAAGTGGTGCAGAGAGGGGACTCTGCCTGTCCACAATCCATACGGTGTTTTGGGCACCGACTTACTTGGTACTCTGTTGAGAATATGAATGGCGGTTTTAAGCGCCTCCATCCACAATCCCAATGGAAGGGTGGAATAGCTCATCATGTTGCGCACCATATCCATGAGGGTATGGTTGCGCCTTTCAGCTACTCCGTTTTGCTGAGGTTCGCCCGGCATTGAATACTAGGCAACTATTCCATTTTCTTGCAGGAACCGTGCAAAGGGTCCTGGTACTTGACCATATGGAGTATGCCGACCGTAGTACTCCCCCCCACGATCGGACCGAACTATTTTGATTCTTTTATCGTGCTGATTTTCTACTTCAGCTTTGAAAATTTTAAATTTATCCAACGCTTCAGATCTTTCTTTGATTGGATAAATATAACCATACCGGGAGTGATCATCCGTGAATGTTATGAATGAATCATAGCCATCCACACTTTTCACCGGAAACGGTCCACAAATATACGTGTGGATTATTTCTAGTGTAGCTATGCTTCGGTTTGCACCCTTTTTAATCTGTTTGACATACTTTCCTTTAATGCAATCTATGCATTGTTCTATGTCGGAGAACTCTAACGGAGGAAGAATGTCATTTTTAACGAGGTTTTCTATTCTTCCCCTCGAAATATGGCCTAGTCTACAGTGCCATAGTTTCGACGAGTCAAGAGTTCGCTTTCTTTTCTTTTGTTCTTTGTTCGACAAGGATACTTTTTCATTCACATCACACACAGAAAAAACTTTCTCATGCAGGGATAACAAATATAACTTATCAAATAATGTAGCAACACCCACACATTTGTCTTTCAACCAGATGGCACACTTGCCATTACCAAAATAACATTCGTAAGAATCTTTGTCCAAACAGGAAACACTTATTAAATTCCTATGTAATGAAGGAACGAAAAGCACATCTTTGAGCATAAGCAAAGAGCCATCAGCCAGCTTCAGAGGGACGTCACCAATGGCCTCCACTTCTGCTTCTATTCCATTCGCCACTTTAATGTGTCTTTCTCTTCTTGGCGTGGTCCTTGTCGAATGGAACCCCTGTAAAGAGTTGGCAACGTGAACAGTTGCTCCAGAATCAATCCACCAAGTGGATCTAGTAAACTTTTCATACAAAGATTCATTAACAAAATAAACAATATTTTTACCATTTTTGGCCATGATGTACTTTAGCCAAATCGGGCAGTCTTTCTTGTAGTGGCCCGGCTTTTTACAGTGATGGCACTGATCCTTCTCCCCAGGGGTGGACTGGTGATGCTGGTACTGGTGCTGCATTGGACCCTTGCCATGGGGCTTGGAGGGTGAGCCACCATGGTTGCCTCCTGTGAAGCCTCTCTTCCTGTTGTCCTTCACGAAGTTCAGAGAACCGCCGTGAAGGGCTTTCAGCCTTTCCTCTTCCTGGGAACACATCCCAATGGTATTTTCTATGTCCCACTTTTCAGGGGACATATTATAGTTTATCACAAAGTTTTCAAAAGGCTGTGGAAGTGAGGCCATCACTAGGTGCACCAAGAGTGCTGGCTTTAGCTCGAGGTCCTCATCCATGGGCTTGAGTTTTGCTGCCATGTTTGACATCCTCAAGATGTGCTCTCTTATTCCGTGGGGTCCTCCCGTATACTTTTCAGTAACCAGCTGCTTTAACAGCTGGGTCGCGTACATCTTTGAAGAGCCAGTGAACTGGTCTTTATCTTGGCGAGATACTCGCCCACGGTAGCACACTCTCCAATTGAGCCCACGATTGCGTTCTCAATTGTGTTCTTTACGAAGGCCAGACACTTCTTGTTGGCGTTCACCCATTTCTGGTTATTGATAGAGTAAGCCAGCTCCAATGGAGCATGGTCCCTCTTCCTTTTCTCAAAGTCAGCACTTTCCTCAGCGGCCCCCCTGACCGGGTCAGCGGGCTTGACTGGTTGCTTGGTGTCAACCACCCAATCCACTTCGGCGCATACGAACGCCAAGTCAACTTTCTTCCTCCATTCGGAGTAGTTGTCTCCCCTAAGGAGCGGGATGTCCTTCAAACATGCCATGAGGTTGAGACCTCCTGAAAATCACAAAAGGTGTGAGATCACCAAGTAAAACAACTGTATGCGTTAATTCAACGTTGGTATAAATTAAGCATGCAATCGTTTCGTGCTATTTAAAATTATATCACCGTTGGGAAGAAATAAATTTAAATGCACCTTTGATACTTAATAGGAAAAGATTATGGTCATGATTATTAATAACGTTGGTCAATTAATAGCATGAGGCATAATCACTTTAATCACATCTTTATATCAAGATTCAATCAACTTTTATTGCATTTTGTGCAATTTTAAACTATGCATTTGTAATGTTAAAAAACTATTTGCAGCGGAAACTTTCATAGAAAAACTTATACTTTGCAGAAAAAAAAAATTTGCCTTTATGACATTCTCTAGTCACAGTATACTCAAAAAAATAAAAGGACTAGAGAAACTATGCAAGATTTTGCTTAAAACTAAGCAAAAAACATTGAAAAAACAATTCTGTAAAATAAAAAACAGAAAACATTAAAGGAAAAAGCCCTGTTGGGCCGAAACAGAGGCCAGCGCTTAGTGGCCCGAAACGGCCTGGCTGTCGCCCACGCGCGTCTGGCAGCCAGCGCACGCGGCCCAATCTCGGCGGCCCACGGCGCCCCAGCTGCCTCGGCCTGCTTGGCCCGACGAGCAGCCCAGCTGGCCTGGCCCCGCCCGCGCGCGCACGATCTGAGCCGTCGAAAGCCCCGGACCCTAGATCCTACGGTGGGGCGCGCTGTGCGGGGGTATAAAAACCCCCACAGCCGCCGACCCCCACAAACCCTAAGCCACTTCCCCCCAGCCCAATCCAGCTCCCGCGTGGCCACCGCGGCGGCGCCGCGTCCCGCGCGCGGCCGCCCCGCGTGGTCACCGCGGCCACCGCGTGCACCACGCGTGCACCGCGCGTCCGCCGCGTCCAGCGTCCGTCGACCGTGGCGGCTCCGCGGCCCTCGGGTCGGCGACCCCGCGTCGACGGCGCGTGCACCGCGCGTCCGCCGCGTCCCGCGTCCGTCGGCCGTGGCGGCTCCGTGGCCCTCGGGTCGGCGACCCTGCGTCGGCGGCGTGTGCACCACCGCACCGCGCGTGCACCCCGCGGCTAACTCGGTGGCCCCTCCCTCTCCCTCTCAGCACCGGCGGCGCTAGCCCCGCGCGAGGGCCGAGGTGAGGCGGCGGCGCGTCGCGCGCCCCTCCCTCTCCTCTCAGCTGTGGCGGCTGCGCCCGAGCTCCGAGGCGAGGAGGCCGAGCCCCTCCCTCAAGCTTGCTCCGGTGAGCCATGCCCCCCCCCCCGCCCTCCTTGCCGGCGGTGCGTCCACCCTAGGGTGGGCGCACCACCGTCAAGAGGGGCGGCGGTGGAGCCTCCCGCTCCCTTTTTTTTTGCTACTTGGTCTTTAATGAAAAACTGCGGTGGCGCCCCCCACCTTGCTCCTTGCCGATGTGTGCATCCACCCGAGGGTGGGTGCACCGTCGTCAAGTGGCCTAGGTGTGGGGCGGAGACTTTTCCCGGTGATGGCCGGAGTGGATCCTTTCCCTTTTTTTTTGATTGTCTTTTCTTTGGGGATCTATGGGGTGCGTTCGGAAACTTTTTGGGGCTTTAGATCTTGGGTTTAGCTTTGCCCCGAAGGGTGTGTTCTTCTTCTAGATGTCTCCATAATGGATGCCCATCTAGATCGAGAGGAACGGCGCGGCCAGATGGCAGACGCACTTTGGATCTAATCCTTTCTTTTGGACCTTTTTACTTTCTACAATAAGCACTGTAAAATCTAGCAACTAAAACATGGCTCTGATACCAATGTTAAAATGACTTTACCACGGATCTAGTCTAGATCTAACAGTAGCACTATACATTACCTTTTTAGATCGGGAACAGAGAGGGAGAGAGAGAGAGAGAGAAGGAACCGAGATGAACTCTACCTGCTCCCTGGCTAGACAAACACGAGCCAGAGGGAATCCCCGAGCTGGTGCCAGAGCTAGAACCTCCGTCGTTGGCCATGGGTGAAAAGGGTGAGTGTGGCTAGGGTAGCGGCGGTGGAGCTTCCCGTCGGCGCAGCGCTAGCCTAGATCGGATTGGCTTGTAGGTGGGGCGGCTAGGGCACGGCTAACCTCGTAGGTCGTGCTGCCGGCTCCCCACCACTTTATATAGCGCTGGCGACAGGGGCCCACCGTCCTAGATAAGGATGGACGCCCCCGATCATGGCGCAGTTAGGGGGCGTGCTGGGCCGTTGGGCCCAGTCACGTCGAGATCTATCCAACACTAAGAGCATCTTCATCCACGTTTTCAGGACGGCGTTCTCAGGGCGTCTTTTTCGTCTGGCGAATTTTCGTCCAGTCGCCTTCTCAGAACGTCTATTTTATCCGGATTCGGTCCAACTTTCGTCCGAACTTACCAGACCGATCCCGGGGGTCCTTAGAACGCCTTGGAAACGTCGGACGAAGCAAAACGTAAGTGGGCCAACCCTGTCGGGTTTATAGGCTGAGATCCTGCCCTTTTCTTTTTCCCCTCCAGTCTTTTCTGCCCATTCCCCCCAACTCCCGCCGGTTCGCCGAGCTCCCATCCGCCATGCCGTCCAAGTGTTTCGTCAAACCACGATCCAACCTCGGCGAACCGGAGGCGAAGAAGAGGAAACTGAGAGCGCCGACAAAGAGGCCAGAAGGCTTAACCAATGTCGAGTGGCTTGTCCTTGTCCAGAAGAGGAAGTACGCGTCGTCCCCCCGCAGTGCGGCGCCCACTAGGGAGCCAGCCAAGCGTCGGCTCGCCGGCCGGGTTTTCGCCGATCTCACTGGCCAGCTTTCAGCCAAGTTCTGTAATAATTTTGTCGCCGAACTTGTTGGGTGTACTTCTCTCGAACACTTTGTGCCAAAAATTTCGCTGGCGGGAACAAAAATATTCAAATATTTCGCCCTTTTTCCTTCGCCTGGGAACTCGGCCTGGGAACGCGAGTGAGAAACTCGGCGTTCCCATGCCGAAAGTTACGTCTGTCCGGCGCTATTTTGGTCCGGATTTCGGCCTGGAAACGCCCAACAAGTAGAGATGCTCTAAGGAATAAAACCAAGTGCAGATCAATTTTCAGAAGAGCCAGCAACATCAAAATAAAATTTCGGTGTACATTTAATTGCGCAGTCGGCATGGCAATGAAATAATCAGGTAATTAATCCATAAACCAACCATGAATAGTTTCAGACTAACTCAACTATTCCTGCTAAACATAGGTGGAGAAAACATAATCACGGATTATATGTGGCATCAACGACCGTCCTTCTTAATTTGAGACCGATGAGCCTCTAAACCCAACAATGTTAATAGTAAAACTATGGTTCAACTATGGGAGCAGTGACACACTTCTTATCATCGTTGGTTTAGAAATTACCCTAATGCGGTTCAACATTTGGGTAGTTAATGTAACTGATATATACCTTCCATAGAAAAAAAATACATCCATTGTCTTTGCTTCGATGCAGCAACGAATATACTCTGAAAGAAATCCATTCAAACTTAGCAGTTCATCAGGCCAGAAGAGAAAACAAATGAATCTGCATAGTTGAACACAATGTGATGGTTTAGCGAAATTACTAGAAACATACCAGTAATGTGACACATACTTCATTTTTATTAACATAGCAGCAGGGTGATGAGCAGGTTCATCTTTGAAATAATCACTGTATGTGTACCAGAGCTGAATCAAGAAAGAACCATTGTATGTGTACCAAAACTTATTGTATGAGCAGGTTCATCTTCAGAGCACGCACATGAACTTCAGATGATGATGAGTCCGAAGATCGCCATCTAGGTACATATGTATATTCATGAAAATTCAGAGGAATAAACCATTGGATTTGGAAAGTGTATTGCTGAAAATATCATGGCCTTGCCTTCAAATAATTGTTTCAAACTCTCCTGCCGAAGATGAGAAGAGGATACAAAAGGTGATCTAGACTGATAACATTGTAAATGGGAAAAAACAGTATAAGTGGCATATATAAGGAAAATAATTTCCGTGCAGTATTGGTGTATAGGAAAAGGAAAAGGATACTATACCCCCGGGATCCCGTAACTTTTAACCCCCGGGTCGTCGTCGAGCGCGGCTCGTGTAGTGGTGGGCCCGACACACCTTATCGTTTCCCAATCCTCTTTCTTCCTGTATTCTTATTCCTTTCAGCCTAGCGACATGGCCGTATGAGGTAGCACTGCCGGAGCCCCCGCGTCCTCCTCGGCCCTCACTTCTCCAGCGAGCCCCACACCCATGCTGCTCGTGCGCCGTACCGTCTTCTCCTCTGTTGGCGTACGTACAGGCCATCAAGCCGTCGCATCCGTTCGTCCCCCATCTCGTTCTGGCCGACGCCACCGCACACTCATCCGTCCCGCCTCCCGCTGGCCGGCCCCGTGCCATCCCGCCATGAGAGGGTCCTCTCACGTGATCTCCCCCATGCGAGCTCCACGGCACTCACCGCCCTTCACTGCCTTGCGCCGCCGGCCGCTACTGCCCTAGCAACATAAAGGCTGCCTGCTCCGCCACCTCCCATGGTGTCGCCCATGAATCTGCGCTCCTCCCTAACGTTGGCAGCATTGCTATGTGCGGACGGCGGCAATGCTACACACGGTGACAGAACATGCTACATATGGCTTCTGATGTTGCTACCTATGGCGACAGTCGTTGCTACCCCGCGGTGAGCAGCGCTGCTACCTTCAGCGAGAGCCCTGCTACCAAGGTGAGGGATTGGAAGATTTATGCTCGTCTTCTCTTCGGTGGGGATCTAGAGATGCACATGATGAAGCTCCCAAGGGTTGGCAATCTTTTGCTACCACTATCCTTGGTCATGGAGACCACCCCACGCGGTTGTTCTTGCCGAGCCACAGCTTCTTTAACCTCCTGGCTCTCATGCCTTTGTGGAGGCCCCTCGGTGTCTTCGTCACAACGTTTTTCGACATGCCTTCGCCAAGTGGTTTTGTACCCGGCACTGGCGCTGCCGGCCATGGCGTCAAACGCGTCATGACCTTTGGTGGAGAAGGACTCAATTGCACTTTCCATTTTCCTTTGGAGTTTTTTTTTTTGTAAAAGACCAGGATCTGTTTGTAATTCCTTTCAAGTTTGAGGCCCTCTATGTAATTGTACCCACCAATTAATGCATCTTTGGACCCTTCTGGGTCCTTCCCCCTTGTTCAAAAAAGAATATGGTACTTTATGTGCCCAACTGTTGCTGAGGATGTCGTCGGGTGACTAGCGAGCTGCCTTGCATCGCGATGAAGAGGCATGCCTCACCTTGGCGAGACGCCCGATCAGATGTGATGGGATGAAGGGGAATCACAGGGGTCGTCGCCTCACATCACTGGCAGGAGGAAGGAGATGTAAGTGGGTAACCTTTAGGATACCTTTTACCCTTCTTTGTACAAAAAAATGAACTATGTTTTGACAAATCTTCATTTTTTTTACAAAACTAGTTCATTTATTTGTACTACACTAAAAAAGAGGACATCTTAAAGGTTTTAAACTTCCATCTCTTTTGCATAGTTTGCCTAGAAAGGCGTCATTCATGGGGATAAATGGAGAAGCAGATTAGTATTACCAAAAGAATCATCATGGCGGTGAGTAGAGGGTGCGTTACTAGAAGAGGACGAGGATAAGCAGGACTTTAATTAATCGTGGCTTATTTTTTGAAGTACGGGGACATAATTGCAATGAAACCTTGGTGAAGTGGATGACTGAGGTGGCAGATTTTATGAGACGTGCTAGGATTGGTCAGAGAAGGTTGATGAAGTGGATGTCTTCCATCCTCTAAACCAATATAACATCAAGAACTAGTCGAGAAAATTCACAACCAAAAAGAAAAAAGACCCTGTCAGAATGATCGAGCACTCGTAATAGCTGGACCCAAAGCACCATAAAATACAACACCCTGACAATAGAAGAGGTTCTCCAAAAGTGACTTATCCAAGAAGGAAATAGTGCATCAACACTGTCGTCATCCAATTAAAGATTATAGGTTTTTTACTTTGGAGGAAATCCGAACTTTCCAAACAATACCTTCAATAAGATCCCTTCTTAGGTACAACTAGTGAAAGCCATACCTTAGATTTTCATCTTGAAGATCGAGACTTGGTACTCGGAGAGCACCACCAAAACTAAAATCTCCAACTATTTTCGCTCCCACATAACGGGGTCGCCATTGCAAAGCATCAATTACTAGGCTCACATGCACGTGTGTGATCCGAGCCATGCCCGCACAACCGCATGTGAAGGAATGTGAAAGTGCAATGGATGTCGCCTAGAGGGGGGGTTAATAGGCTTTAAAAATATTACGGTTTAGGCTCAAGTAAATGCAGAATAAAACTAACGTTTAATTTATTGAGCATAAAACCTAACCACTAGGTTCACCTAAGTACACCAACAACCTATGCTAAGCAATACAAGCAATAAGGTGATAGCAAGAAATAAATACTTCAAGCACGATGGCTATCACAAAGTAAAATATATAAGTAAAAGGGCTCGGTTGAGAGATAACCGATGGACGTGAAGACGAAGATTTGTTTTCCGAAGTTTACTTCTAAAGAAGCTACGTCTACTTCGAAGAGGTGCGATGGCACAATGCTCTCCGAACGTCACGAATGGCTCACCTCGAGGTGTGGTGGCTCGATGCTCACCCAACGCCACACAAGGCCTCGCCCCGGATGCGGAAGCACGTAACTCACCGACGCCAAAAAAGGCTCACCCTATTCTCCCGAGTGCGCACCACAAAAGGCGGGCACTCGCTCCACTATGGGACACTTGAGGGCGGTCACCGAACCCGTACAAGATTGAGGCTATCTCCACAACTCAATTGGAGGCTCCCAACAAAAAATCCACAAAAGGCTACAATGCCACAAAAGACAACAAAGCCACAAAAGGCTACAAGACCATAAAAGGTCAACAATCCAACCACACAACCGTCTAGGGTTTCAAGAACCCAAGAGTAACAAGCCCACAAGCTTGTACTCGCCGAATCTCTAAGAACTCAAACCTATGCAACAAATGCAAGAGGCAAGTCCTTCTCTCTCAAATTCCACCAAAGCTATTGGGGGGATAAGAGAGGAAGAAATAAGAGGAGAACACAAAACTCTCCAAAATCTAGATCCCAATGATTTCTTCACAAAGAAGTGATTTGACTTGGGGGGACTGTAGATCTAGATATCCTCTCTCAAATCCCTCAAAAAGATGCAAGAATCATAGGAAGGGAAAGGGGAGAGGGAAATCTCTTCAAGGTCAACAATGGAGGAGAGAGAGAAAGCCAAGAACCAAGAAAAGGTCTAGTGTCCACTAAGGGGAAGAGGAGACCCTTTTAAAGGGCTCCCAGATCTGCCCGTTATGGGCATTCACGACCCTGACAGGAACTTCCGGTGGGAGGCCGGAAATTTCGGTGGCACACAAACAACAGTCAGAAAACTGCGATGCGAAAGACCAAAAAAGATACTGGTCGGAACTTCCGTCGATTCACCGCAACTTCCGGAGGGAGCGGAACTACCGGTAGAACATCCGATCGAAATACCGTCAAATAGACACTTCCAAAACAGAAGTTTACTGATCGTGAGCAGAACGAGAGACGGATTTTCAATCGGAACTTCCGGCAGCAACTAGACCCGAGCGGAATTTCTGGTCCAAATTCGATCAAATACAACAAACTAGACAGAGAGGATACAGATGTGAGCTGAAGAAGAACCGGAACTACCGGCGGCAAAATGCCCTAGCGAAACTTCCGATGGGTAGCCGTAACTTCCGGTCTGGGAAATTCCAGAAACCAAAACTGCAATAACTTTTGCACCCGAACTCCAAACGAGATGAAACCAATTTTGTCGGAAAGATAATGATGAATATTGGGTATCACCTAGGGAGAAAATACCATGAACATATATGTGATGTATCTACAAAGGTATGGAGCCGGAAAACTCGCAAGATCAAAAACCGTAATAAGATATGCAAATGAAATCCTTATTTGATGAATTAGAGCTTGTTATGATGATGAACACAAGCTCTAGATCCTCTCATGGACAAGAACCAAATAACAACCAAGAAAGATAATGCTATGAATGCAAAGGTTTGAGATCTCTCCGAACGATGCGATCGAGACACCCGCTTGAGAGCCCCTCTTGATAGTACGACTATCTATCCTAAACCCGGTCTCCCAACTAACAACACGAGACCGACAAAAGAGAAGCCCTATCAAGATCATACCTTTGCCTTAAGCATTCCACTTGAACTTGATGTAGACCGTCTTGTTCTTCTCAAGTGGGAACACCTTTCTTGTTTGCTCTTTCTCTCTCTTGCTTGATGAAACTTGCAAATTGCTCCCCCATACTCCATGGGGAAACCTCTTCTTTGAACTTGTCTTCATCACTCCATGATCACGAGGATGGCAAGCTTCAAGCATGAGATCTTCTAGAGATGGCGCATCTTGAGCTTTCCCTTCTTCATCCCTTCTTGAGGTTGATCCATCTTGATGCAATTCTTTGCGCTTGTCTTGATCAACCTTCAAGCTCCTTCTTTCTTTATGATTCCAATGGCACAAAGCCCTTGGACATTTCTTCATCTTTCAACCTTGAGACCAAAATATGGCCCAAGTGATGCCAATGGACAAACCTACAAGTGAAAATCAATTTACACATTAGTTCATAGAGATTGTCATTAATTACCAAAACCACACATGGGGGCATACATGCCCTTTCAGAATGCCTTCATCATCTCAAGGATTCACGTCCTCTAATACCTTCTGATCTTCTAGACATCGATGTCTTCGCATTCCCTGCCTCTGCCAACATCGTGGAAATAGGAATTAACCGACATCCACATGTCCCGTGGTGTTAATGAGAAGCAGAGCTTTGGGACACATCCACTTGAAACCACATGGGCTGAAAGTTGTAGCCATGCATGACCAGGTCCATCCACCAGTGGTCCAGGAGCACCATAGCCAATCCGTGAAAATCGTCGGCGAAGTAATCTAGAACTCGTGGGTGACCAGATCTTGAATGATAAAAAACAAACATATCAAAAGAATCAGTCAAATGAAGACCAGGAGGATCACCATCTAACTTCTTTATTTGAGCCACATGAACAACATGAGTGCACGAAAGCAAACGATTGTGTGCTGGCAGGGTGAAAGGGAAAGCGTTCATTTAGTTTGGTGGATAAGTACGAGAAATATGATTTTGAATTTGTGTAAACAAGCTTTTTTTACAAAGGGCATCTTATTACTTAAAAATTTAAGCATTACACCGACTTAGGTATAATTAAGATGCACATAGCTGTCTCATGTCTAAAAAGAAAAAATGCAAGTAGTCATTAAGAAATTGCATAACGCTTAAGGAAATGGTGGACTGGTTCATAGATCACATTTTCATCCATAATGGATAAAATATTTCTTTTTGTGTCCTCTAATTGTGTAAAGACATCTATAAACAGATCGTGGTTCTCAACAGGTTGTAGATATGGTCATAAAGAGAGCATACAAGTGCACTAGACATGCATAAGAGAAAAGATTATCATTAAAAACCATGTGATTTCTAGATAGGCAAAGTGATCAAATAATGATAAGCTCTCCCTCCCTAATAAGAATACTAAATCCGTTATCAATACCCCCTAATAAGAATACTAAATCCGTGATCAATACCATGTGACCAGTTGCAAAAAATGTGAGCAACACTACATGGTGGATCCAAACAAAAGTTACTTATATGACTGGAAGTATGAAACAAGCAAATTTAAATTGAAAGAATAGATTTTTGTTGCGGTACCAAAAAATAAATATTTAATTATTTTATTATGGTACAAAAGACACAAATTATACTTTCATCCCAATTCCATTTAACAAGGCTCTCTTTGATGAGGATGACTCTTCCACAAAGATAACAAACGACTTCGCTACCGTTTCGGTAAATTCCCATGTGACACTAAGCTCTTACATCGATCTAACGTGTCCATATGAATACATAAGTGTAGTATTAGTATGCAACAAAGATTTAAAAGGTATGTGCTCGTAATTTTTTCGTAGAATAATAGGTTTATCTCTGGTTAATAGCACAGATCCCCCAACGTCGCAACCGCAAACGAACAACATCAATACGCTCCGTTTTGACCAGCTGGGCCAAGCCGATGTACAACACCAGCAACCGAAGTCCAATGAAAGTGGCCGGTCGGATGTTCCGATGAAAAAGAGCAAATGCTATTTCCCGCGTTAATAGAAAAGTTGGGGCGGCCCATATATCGTTTTTTCTCATTCTTTTTTCTATGTCTCTTTTCTCTTTTTTATTTTCAAGTTTTTTTCTATCTTCTTTTTCTTTTCTTTCTTCTTTTATGTTTTTTGAACAGTTTTCGAGTTTGAGCAATTTCAAATGTGAAAAGTTTTCGAATGTGAATATTTTTGAATTTCAAAATTTTCCAATATGAACAGTTATTGAACTAGAACAGTTTTGATATATGATTTTTTATGATTTTTTTAAAAAAATTGAACAATTTTCAAATTTAAATAATTTTAATTCTGAACATTTTACACATTTTGGATAGAACTGTACCTATGCACCTACATAGACCTAACCGGACACCGAATATTTAATGTTTCCTTCATGTGTCACGACCGTATGCCCCGCTAAGAGCGGGAAATAGATACTCCCGTGAAAAAGGCTTATAAATCTAGTTAAAAGTCAAACATTACTAAGTTTTATCAAATATATAGAAAATATATCAATATTTATGATATAAATAAAATAAATTATGAAACTACATTTTATGGCAAATCTATTAACATTCGTCTGGTGTTGTAATTGTTCATAGTATTGTTTTCCAAAATATTGGTCAAACTTAAAAAATCATAACTTTTGACTAAATTTATAAGTCTTATTCTTTGAAATGGACAGAGTATACAAGTCAAAGAACCCAATCTCAGTTCACAATCTACCCAAGCATCCATCAAGAGGTTACCAAGAAAAGAATGAAGGAACTGAACATCGTAAGATTAATCTCACGACCTCATAATTAACTAACTAACCATTCAAAAAATCAATCATCAAGAACATATCACGTGCACAATTCGTGCGCCTCTCCGCCGACCCGGGAGAGTGTGGGGGTGAGCTTGTCATCATCGTGAGTAGATTCCGCGGTCAGCAGCAGTGCGTGCCGCCGCTCCCGGACTTCAAGCCACCGAGTATCTGCGTCACCACCATCCGGACGCCGTCCTCCAGCCAGTCGTCGCCGCGGAGCGTCCTGCTCGCGGCCGCCATGACGCCACAGAAGTGCACCAGAATCACCGTAAGCAACACCAACTTCGCCATGGCCGCTGCCGCCATTCTCGAGATCGTCGTCGTCGGTAACGGATCGAAGAGATGAGATCTCAGCTTTTGGAGGACCTGAAGGTTTTCCCTTGATTGCGTAAGTTCTCGATCGATCAGGTCTGTTTGCTTGTCTGTTTGGTGATGAAAGGTTTGCACTGCGAGTTCGTTTTATATAGACACCAAACACTTCGCACTGTGCATGGTTTGACGTCTTCTGCGTCGGTTGAAACTTTCAAGTCTAAGCCTGCGCGTGTTGTTGGTGGTCCGCAAACTTCCTGGTATGTTGTTTCATACGGAGTACTGTACTTGAAAACGTCTGAGGAGATAATACAGAATTGAAGAATTCTAGCTTAGCTCGTGCATCGTCGCTTTGACTGCACTTTTTGTCTCCTGGATGGAGTGTATCGGCGCGCGACGAATTTTCATGCGCCGTACACATCCGTGCTTCACAAGTAGCGGCGCGTGGCCGCGAGCTATTGACCATGCTCGGTAGTCATTTTATTTGTACTAGTAAAATACCCGTGCGTTGCTACGGGTGGCAATACATATACATGTAAAGTTAATACACATGTATTAAAAAAATATGACCATATGATATTGTGAAAAAAATTTGTTTCATAAATAAAAAATATAATTATCTATGCATGAAAGCAATAACATATAATTAACTCTGATTTACCAAGATTTCACTATGGCGTCGGCTTCAAGTAATAACTTTTATATGCATCAAATCAGAGACAACTTCCTTTTATTTTCTCCACATCCGCGTCTCTAAAATAACTTTGAATTTTATATTGTTAGCTCTGTGCCTGATAAAAAGAAAATTAGTATTTAAATTTTAGATCAGAATTTAGTAGTCATGTAGTATTTTTTACACACGGCCAATCATTCTCTGTGCAACACTCGTCCATAACAATAATCATTGATTAATTCCACAACAAAGCATTGCATAGCACTCAACTGAGCATACCACAAAGCAACTATTCATGCATTACAAGACCTTCCTTCATTTTACTTGACTATTTCAACCTCAATACTACTACACACACTACAACGGATAGAAGATGAGCTGATGATTCTACTGATTGTCACTTCCTAGCTAGAAGTCTAGTTGTAATCATTGCAAGGCTATCTTCTGCATTGGTCATGTACACATCAGGCTGTTCAAATCTTCTATCAAATCCTATACATCAGCTTCCCGCAAGACTTAAGTTTACACCTGCAATTTAAAGGGAGGCAAAGATGCATGGACAAGATGGAAAACAACTTCACGCTACTTCCTCCGGCCCATATTAATTGACTCAAATTTGTCTAGATTTAAATGAATCTAGACACTATTTAGTGTATAGGTTCATCAAAATTTTGACAAATCAAAGTCAATTAATATGGATCGGAGCGAGTACAAAATTTATGCCAGAATAAGCATATTGTCACAGCCTCATGAAGCAAAATCTGAAAAACAACGTTCAAATTCCCATTGGACACCTAACTGAGAAAGATAATGATGTGTGCAATGAAACAATAGAAATTAACTCAAGCAAAGTAGTAATAGTCATTGAATAAATTGGTTTAGCCATCCACCATTAGCCTAACACGTCGAGGAAATAGGTATAGTCATCCACAATTAGGATAACCACAATCATATAGAAACTGGTAATTTGCTAGCAAATATGGTCAGTTATTGCTTCTCGTCAGTCCCTTTCTAATATAAGGAGAAGAGGAAAATACCACTCCCTCCGTCCAGAAATAACCGATTTGGATTTATCTATATTCGCATGCGAAGCGAATCAGCTATTTCTGGATGGAGTAATATCTTTTCAGATGGAAGTACTACAAATGTGTTAACGCCTAATTACTAATGAGGTCTGCAAAATAGTAAACAATGACATGAATTTGCAGATATTCTTCACATCATCTTACCTCAAATGATGCATGAATAGATAACACTTTCTATCTTCAGAGTGACCAATATTTACATCCGTTGAACACCTTGAAGAAATAAATTAAACAATCAGGACATAAAACAGAGATTTGAAATTTCATCATGATCCTTTAAGAATCATGTAAAAACAGAAATAAAAACTAAGACATGTTCATTAGCTTGGAGTTGATGCTAAATCTATGCCAATCTGAACTTAGACTCATCCGATTTTGAGCTCTCTTTGTTATTTTAGTTTCTTTGTCCTTGGTTGACCCATTAGACCTTGATTTCTTGTCACTTCTAGTAGACATATATTGGGCGGCCAATAGAAATACGGTATAAACATAACATGAAATGCCAAAAAAAGTCAGACTAAAAATAGATGAGTAAGAGCACAGAAAGGGATGTTAGCTGCCGTGACTACTACAAGCACCATCACTTTCTAGCAGATAAATCTTCAAGACGAGGATCTAGAACAGGAGGGTAGTTTTACATTTATTGAATGGTAAAGATTGAAGTATATAATCCTAGAAGAGTCAGCATGCAAGATACCATAATCATGAAAATGAGAGGACTACTGCGAAGCACCGATACAATCAAACGATATGAAACTGTAGGAAGTGGTTTCTTCGCAATAGTTCAAGAACTGTACATATATGTACCCAAAGGCAACTCGTTTTGTTCGACTTTTAGTTACAAAGTAGAATCTTGTGGTTTATGAATATAATTTATTTACAAATCACTATAGCAATGTCTGGAGATTGAAAACAAAGCACTATGTGCCAGTCTAACAAATATAGTAAGCACACCAACAAAGATAATGCAAATTATGTAAATTGAAAATAAACAGGCAAGATAACTATAAAAATTTGTGATGTCTTCAAGAAAATAGGGAAATGCAAATAATAAACCTTGCAATTTGGTGACAGAATTTGATAATCCAAATAGAAGTGCCTCAAGCTTCTTCCGCCAACACAATCAGAAGAGAGAATATAAGGAATGTACATAGAGTACCCACATTCCAACGCATACAAGATAATCCTATATCTGCCTTATTATAATTTACTCTAAATGGATGTGCTGCTAGTTTTTATAATGATTATATATGTTTTGAGTAAAAGCAATAATGGTAAAAAAGTATGGATTATTCACATGCTTACATCATAAAATAAAAGCAATATGAGCATCACAATGAAGTCGACATCATCGGTTAAAACTTGCTGAAGAGCGTGTGGAGTTAGCCAGATGGTAATTTAAGCTTGGACTTCAGTCTACAAAATGTAGCCACATCATAAATGTTGACTTTAGACATTCGGCAATGTTGTAATAATTCAGAACTTAAATATCATTTGGGCATTATAGGTATCAAGATGAGGAAGAGAATTCGTCATTCCATAATTGAACATACCTGCGTCAGTTATGATTTTGTTTTACTTGCACGATTCACCTTCAACAGCATGTAATGCCGCAAACAAATGCACCATTGACAGGCAATCATCTAGGTCGATAAGGGCATTAATAAAAGTTGGATATTAGCACAACAACAATTAGAAAAAAAGATGGATCATGTTATGTAGAGGTAACACAGTTTGAATAAACCCCCAAAGAATCACCTTAAACTCATTCCGTACCTTTGTATGTTGGTGGCCAATTCAATAGTCTGTCTTCAAGATCCTTGTTTATCTTGGCTAAAGTTTTTTTTAACTTTCTTTCTATGGGCCTTGATTTCCCTGCAATCGACAATGAAGGGAACAACATCATAAGGTCATAACTCTCTAGCAGGCAACTACTCCTAATATCATAAGTTAGCATTGGCAGTGGTACAGAGAAAATCACGAAGATTTCCATGACAAATGATCAACAACAGATTGCTAGTTGGTATCACATTATAATAATATCATTGGCAAAGCACTGCCGTTAGTGAAAATTGAATAGAGGATGGCTTTGTTTTGATATTAATAATTTATTAGAAAGAACGGATCAACTCATTTAGACATCATATTCTATGAGCTGTAACTCTGTTTGGAAAGCATAAGATAAGCTGATCATATACACCAAGACACTAAACATCAAGGCACATATATCCAGAGTCCTCTGTCACCGGCACTGATAAGAACATATAAACTATTGTTCTGGCCATGGTAGATGGAATCAACGAACACAGGATAAATGACATCTTCTTAAAATTGAACCTACAATTGCAACTAAAATGCCAAAACACTAAATTACCTCCACATGCTATAGAGAAAAGGTACCAGATAAGGAAATCATCTGCTTTATGTCCAAACTCCTGCAAGAATAATAAATTTACACAATATTAGTAAATAGCGGAGTATGGAGATAAATAGAAACAATGTTTTATAGATGAAGAACGCAAGATTTTCCACCTCCAAGAAGCCACAGAGAGGCTCGCTTTATCTTCCTGCAACCGCCGCATGCATTCATAACCCGGTTGGCAAATGCTGAAGACGTACAGGCTCAACCGGTCTCCTGCGCTCTGGTGTGACAACACCACCATCGGCGGAAGACCACAACATGGTGGCGGTAGACGACTCCTTTGTTCAGAAGTCGTCACCTAAACATTGCCTAAACATCGACAAGGCGTCCAGTCGCACTAGAGCTGACGACTGGGAGCGACGCCCAGAAATTTCGAGTTAGGCGCGCGCCCAGGAAAAAAGGTTGTCACACCGCTTGCCTGGGCGTCGTCTGGGATGGTTGGGGCGCTCGCCCAGGTCAACTGGCGGGAATTGGGGGGGATCAGTGAAATTGAGCGGGAGAGAGAGGGAATCGATCACCACATAAGAGAATCGAGCGGGAGGGAAAGGGAAGCAAATCGGACAGGAGCCAGAGGGAACCTGAGCTACGTCATCGCCGCCGTCGACCGTCCTCGTCCGCCTTCACTCCCCTGCCTCCCTCTCCCATTCCTCTCGCGCTACCCCTCTCCCTCCTATGTTGCGCCGCCCCGTTGCTCTGCCTCTCATGTGCCACCCCCGCTGCAATTCCTCTCCCGTGCCACCCCCTCTGCAGCCTTGCTCCTCCCTCTCATATGCCGCTCTTCCTTCCTCTCCTGTTGCCCCCTCTACAGCTCTGCTCATCCCTCATCAGTCTAGTTGCTCTCTTCCTCCCTCTCCAGCATCCTACTTTTTGGCTGCTAAAAAGGAATATTTGACAGATTGAGAGACATAATTTCATTTTCCTGTTATATTATATATTATTTATTATTATTACGCCCAACGCCCAGTTGTCGCCTAAACGGCGACATGTCGACTCTTCGAGCTCGACTCGACGACGTCCGAACAAAGGACGGCTCTGTTGGCGATGGGTATGCCGCCAAGAAGAGCTTGAGCTGCGTAATACTTGATAAATCGATGTCATTTAGAGGGTTATGAAGCTTCCATGTCTCATTGCACCTTCAAAATACAGCCTCATAAGAATTAATCTCCACAAGTTCACGACTTTAGGAGGGCATTGGACTCATGAAGGCAGCAAGTTACGGAGATCTAAGTTACAGTTTCAAAGTACTCATCAGTGTACATGACAACAATACCTGAAACTCCTTGATGCAACTCACCTTTCACCCAGTTTTTTTTGTTTCACTGATTAAGTGACCAGCGATGCCACATGAAGATAAGCACAATTGCCACATCTTTCACCGTGAGAAAGTCTGGGAGCCTAACCTTTGGTGTAGCTAGAATAGATTAGTTTGGTACTTCAAAATTTACTAATTAACATAAAAACATTATACAAAAGAAGAAAATGCTAGGACAAAAACGGATGATAGAGAAGTAGTCTGGTTGCCAGATGCATACTATAGACAGAAATAAAGTTTACATGCACCAAAGGAAAATGAGTAGGGGCACCTATATAGCTTCCAAAAAAATCACATGTTTATGGGAAAAAATAGTTGCTGCAGGTCACTGAACCTAGACAGATTTAGGCAACATTTTGTCTAAATTTACGACAGTTAATTTGGATTGCGGGAGTAGTAAAGTTCTCTAGATAAAATTTCAAAATATATGTCAAATAAAGTTCTCTAGATAAACAGTTTAAGCTTGCCTCCTAAAAAGTTCTTTGATGTACAAATTTATAACTTGCACTTGTAGTGTACTAATTTATACTCCAGCCTCTTTACGTGCTCAACCTTAATCTGTATCACGGGATGGTCTATTAGATGGCAAAAGTAAATCGAACCACTAACAGAGTTTCCACAAGATCTCTTGCAATGGAAGATTGGAAACGAATAAATTACTCACCTATTTGGCGTGGTGGTAGGTGAGGTTGAGGGAGACATCAATAAGTGGCAATGCCCGTGACCTTGATGCAAACGATCAAACTGCTCCCTCAAACCGTTGTTCGAGGCAATGGAGGTCTGAAACAGTAAAAAGGATGAAGGCTGCTGCTCCATCAGCTGTCGAGAGCAGGCTTATTGGTGGTCGCCTGCACGCCATGTGATGCCGAGATTCAGCTTGTGGGGCTCTGCCTCCATGAAACTCCGCCCGATGTGAGAAAAGAGAGGGCCGAAGCCTACACGGCCGCAGACGACATCACCTAGGGGAAGGGAGGTGAAGGCATGGGTGGGATCACGCGCACAACACAGACCCATCCCGGAGGTCTCGGTCCGACTTGCGCCGCCGAGAGCGAGTACAACAATGACTGGTGCCCAGTCCTGTCCTGCGTTAGCGCGCAACGACTCGTTAGGGAGAAGGGTGCGAGGGGAGGCGTGGTACAAAGAGGGCGGTGACAGGCGGTGGCGACCGCGTCGTCCATGAACCCTAGCAGACGAGAGAAGGGACATCCAGGGCGTGGAGTCAAGCCCAAAATGCAAAACCCAAAGGCCCAAAGTGATGACGTTTCGCGGACGAGGTTGATGAAGGTTTGACGAAGGAAACGACGTAGTGCGGTAGGCAGAAAATGGAACACCCTCCTCTTTTTTAGATAGTAGAGAGTTGCTCTCCTCCTCCCTCTCCAGCATCCTACTTTTTTGCTGCTAAAAAGGAATATTTGACAGATTGAGAGACATAATTTCATTTTCCTGTTATATTATATATTATTTATTATTATTACGCCCAACGCCCAGTTGTCGCCTAAACGGCGACATGTCGATTCTTCGAGCTCGACTCGACTCGACGACGTCTGAACAAAGGACGGCTCTGTTGGCGATGGGTATGCTGCCAAGAAGAGCTTGAGCTGCGTAATACTTGATAAATCGATGTCATTTAGAGGGTTATGAAGCTTCCATGTCTCATTGCACCTTCAAAATACATCCTCATTAAGAGACAGTAAAACTGGGCAAGCTACGCCGTCTCTCAGCCATTAGAGATCCCGAGCCGTCCGATTTAAGATATGAACGCATCAGATCTCCCATTCATCCCGCCCACCTTCGGCCGTCGTTACCGCAACATAGCATTTTTTTTTTGAGTCAGTTACCGCAACGTAGCAGGGCTGCTACTCTGCGAACCCACCTAGGTGTTTTCTCGTGAACTAGGCCAACACGCCGTGGGCGGCCCATTGAGTCTCGTAGGCCTTGTAGAGGCTGTCTTCCCCAGTTCTCCTCGTTCGCATTGCTCTACCCAGCGCCTCCAAAAACTGGTGGCGGCGACGTGGTAATGGGGAGAATCTATACCGTCTCGGTCCGTTTGCCTCCTTCCTCCGGCAACCAAGTTTCTTGCCTAGGGTTAGTTTTGTTGTGATCTGCAATTGTTTCAGGGCTGTTGTGCTTGCTGGTTAGTGGTTCGGACTTCTGTATGACTGTATCATCTGAGAGCGAGGGAGGACAAGCCGAGGATCTTCCGCTGGTGATGGTGGTGGCTGCTCTCTTACTAGGATGGTCATCTGAGAGGGAGGACAAGCCGAGGATCTTCCGCTGGTGATGATCGCTAGGATGGTGGCGACGGACGCGTCAGCGAGCGGTCAGCATCCGTGGCTGTGGTCGACGAGAGGGACACAGAGGTGGTCAAGATCGGCTGGTTGAGTCCGTGCAAGACCAGTGCAGGCAGATCTCTTACGCTCTCGGCGGCGACGACCCTCGGATGGCAGGCTGCATGTGGTTACCAAGCCGCACAACTATGAGAAAATATCGTGATCTCTAGGACTGCTTATTCGTTTTCTTCGGTTCCTCGGCCAATGTGTGGCTTATTGCTATTTGTCTTCTCTCATTAACTGCTGTTTATTGATTGAAAGTAATTGTACAGCATCGTAGCTCACCTCAGAAGATGATCATTTAGCATGTCTTGGAGAAAAGATACTCACTACTCTGATCCTTCTGCAGGCATCCTTGGTTGTGCCAGATATAAGATCAAGGACCATATTTCCCGTATTCTCAAGACTCGTTTTGCCTATTGATAGACCATTTCCCCATTCTGCACATCACAAGGTAAGCTTTCTTTCTCTGTTTCTGTGTTAGCTCGATGTGCCAACTTTGACATTCAGTGACGTTTTTTAACTAACAGTCATAAAAGAATAACACATGGCGAAAAAGGATTAATGAATTAATTAATCTTCTACAGGAAAGATTTAGAAAGTGATTACTCCATTCTTTCAATATCAGTGCTATGAGTTATGTGGCACTACACAGAGATCTCCATTACACATACCTGCTGAACTAAAGGAGGGTGCTATCAAGGTTGAACAGGTTGCATCAATCGAGATATTCCATTCTGCACATCACAAGGTAAGATTTCTGTCCATGTTTCTATGTTTCCTCGATGTGCCAACTTGACATTCAGTGTTGTAAAAGCATAATCTTACCTGATGGGAAAGGATTCATGAATTAATTTATGTTCTATAGGAAAGATTTCGAATGTGATTACTCCATTATTTCAATATAAGTGTTGAGAGTAGAGCACCTCCACTTGGGTTCCCAGGAGTCCGTTCCCAGAGCGAATCCAGACGACGAAAATGGCTCAGTCATATTCCCAGGACGCCAATTTGGTCCGGATTTGGTCCAATTTTCATCCAGCATTTCCAGGCCGATCCCAGGACGCTGGAAACCATCTGGAAACGCCGGACACAGCGGAATTGGTGAAAAAAAAACAGCTCCACTTGTGGCCCCGCTCTATCAGCGACGGGAAGCCAAGTCATCCTCATCCCTTCGCCTCGGCTCCCGACAGACCGTTGGGCAATGATTGCTCGTCTCGTCAGGCACGCGTCGCCGTAATGACGCGCCACCGCCGGCTAGCCTTCCTGTCATTTCCACTTTTCCTGCCCACGCCGCTACACCCCTCCCGCATATTCCTCTTTTGGCTATAAATGTCGGCGCCCTCTCCGGTTCATAGCTCACACTCTCAAGCCTCCCACATTCCCCCGGCCACTAACTCCACCTCCGGCGAGAAGAAGAAGATCTTGGCGAAAGCAATGGCGGAGAGGTACCCAGGCGACCCAGCGGAGGCGATCGACTTTGGCCGGTGTACCCTCCAACTGTGGGAGACCCGACTGCTGCACGATGCCGGCTACATGGCGCCGCCCGACTTCCGGTGCCCGCCCAACTGGAAGCTTAGCGCCGGTGCCTAAGGACGACGAGATGGTCGAGGAGATCTAGGCCGCCATCGCGACGATGGAGTATCCGGAGCTCGCCGAAGACCCCTATAACCAAGTTTATTGGGAGCAGTTCTTCACCGACACGCTGCCAAACCGCAACAACATGGCGGCGTGCCGTCGCTTGTGGAGTGCGCCGGGATGGACCCTCGCCATGGTCTTGGAGCATATCATCGCCACAGCGAGGCGCGGTGTGTTGGCGAACTGGCTGCCCAGGAGGATGGGCAGCCTCAGTTCCTCGTCCCCTGTTGTCTCGGCCTCGCGCTCATCTGGATCTGCACCGACATAGTCGCCGCGAGCCAGCGGCGAGGCACTGTGGCCTATGAAGCGGGAGGCCGAGACGCCGATGCGCTCGCCGCCGAGGAAGCGCTCACGCGGCCTCATCATTAGCGAAGACGGAGCCGACCGACCGGCTATTGCCGCCGAGGACCGATCGGCCGGCTTCTCCTGCGCCGGGCGAAGCCAGAGCCAGCAGACTGGGCGGTCCCCGTCGACGAGAACTCCTTCGCCATCAAGATCGCGATGGAGCGCTCCACAACAACGTGTCGCCGATGCCGGAGTCGGACGCCTGCGCCTGGTCAAGGGCCGACTGGGAGCACAAGGAGGCCAACCGTGTTCAACGCCACTAGGAGGAGGCCGAGCGCGAGGTCGCCCGCCGGTCTCGCCGCGTGCTCTCCTACCAGGGCGCGCCGCTCATCATCCTCGACGACGACGACGGTCCCTCGTCCCAGCCATGGCGGTACAGCGACGTCGGTCAGGGCAGCTCGCGCCCACCCCGTAACTTAGGCATGTGAGCGGTATTCGACGGCATCGACATCGGCTAAATCCAGTAGTATTTCTAAGTTTTTTTTAGTTTCTTTAGCCTAATGAAGTCAAACTTCGGGTGTTCGCCTGAATTTGATGTAATATGTATGAACTTGCCCAATATTAATGAAATCGCCTATATTCGTCCAAATTTTACCGAGTTTGATTAAAATTTGGCCATTTCGGCCTGGGAACGCCGAGCGAGTGGACGTGCTCTTATGTGGCACTACAAATGATTGTTGAACTAAAGGAGTGTGCTATCAAGGTTGAACAGGTTGCATCTGAAAATACCTGAGTAAATATTCATTCACTCTCCTTCCGTATGATGTAGCCTTGCAGGATATGCTTTTTTTACATCAGATGATGTGTTACTTTTGGTGCAATTGCTTTGCCATATATTGGCGATGCAACTCATGTTTTAGTTTTACTCATTATCCTATATAACCATCCTTGTAGGATGTGTTTCTTAATCGTCGATTACTTTTTCTAAATGATATTGATTATAGCTTTCAGTATCCTTACGTTTTTTTCATGTTAACATGCTCTTGTTTCTATTAGTACAATCATGACTCGGATGGCACAAAGTGGGCTCCCAATTTGATTCTATGCATTATGAATTTATGACAACATGACTGAGTTGTTGTAATTCATTTCTATATCAATTCTTATTTTTTTCCTTTGGAGGCTATATGGAATTCTCTGTCCTTTTATGTAGATTCCATACTCAGTATTTCATATCATAATCGCAATATGTAGGAACCTAGGTGACACTACGGAGGTTTTAACTCCTTATGATATACTCCCTCCGTCCCGGTTTAAAGGACACAATTTGTAATTCTCTAGGCCTTAGGTGTCATCTAATTGATCCATTTAATAGTATGGAGTGGAACATGCATGAGAAGAAAAAAAGTTAGGAAAGCGTTCACATTTGTTCATATATATGCATGCAAGCATTTTATTCTTTTCACACGGAAGTAATTACAGAGATTAAATGCTTTTGTATCTAAGTATTTTGGGATTGCATGGTTTGTAAATTGTGTCCTTTAAACTGGGAAGGAGGGAGTACGGGAGTTTTGATGAAATGAGCCTCTAAGTGGACTTGGCGCATTAAAGACCCATTCCTTTCTTTCATTTGACAATTTATATCTTGGGCATAAATACAAGCAATTCGTTATCTCTAATAATTCCCATTTAAGTAAATAGTGTTTTTCATGTCTTGTTAAGTTATCTTTAGCATTTTCGAGATAATTGTAGTGAAAAGAAAGCCAGTGAGGACATAAGATGTCGTCCTTTCGAGAAGCTGATACTTCATGCTTGTGATTTGAGGGGATGGAGCTATTTTGGGACCAGTTTTAGTAGCTCGAGAAGCTGCAAAGCCGTCAGCTCTGTTTCCTTCTTGATCTATATAAATTGTTACTTTTCTTCTTACACTAAAGTGATCTCCGCCATCTACTGAGAAGAAGTTTTCGACCTTTCAGCTGACATAAATCCTTAATAACTTCAAGTTGATATATTTCGTATGAGTAAGGATAAGACGGCTAATTTTCCTAGAAACTGCTATTTTGGTGAGAATAAAGTACGAGGTGCCCTCAAATTAATTAGGAGCCTTTTGTTAAAGCACATCCAGTTACAAGTATTCCTTTCCATTTTCAGAGTTTGTGTTTATTCTATGTATTGTTTGGTTTCATATCTAGCCTACACCAACTTGCTTTGGAAAAATATTTGTTGTTCTAAGTTTGTATTACAGTTCTTGGTTTCTTACAACAACGCAGTTTATATGTCATAACAGTATAAATCTGTATACAATTGCATTGGTAAATGATGAATTTGCTGCCGGCTAGATTTCAGAATACTCATGTGTATATTTTATACTGTATTTGCTATAGTTGATATTTTGTGGTTCAAAGTATCTGTTATTCATCTTATATATCTCTTTTATAAGGTAGTCATCATATTTATCTCTTGACTTGTGATTCTGCACTTGAAACAACACATGCATGCTCTGTAATTGCTCTCCTTTTTTTTGGAACATTTTTACTTTATCGCTTTAAGTAAGCAACAACCAACAAACTTGACAAGGCAATTAAGCCAGTTGAAAAGGCCGTGGAGATTGGAAGGACATAAAATCTGTCCTCAGAGCTTTGAGTAGATATTGCCCTTTGTCAGGATATGAAGTTGTTCAACACAACCTGAAGTTGTGGGCATGCACAAGAGGAGCCGTTGAAATTAGAAAAGTGATAGCTATGATTCGGCTTCATATGACATTAGCATCACCGTATGCTCGTTTTTTTTTAACAATAGTGTTGTAAACACAATATCAGTGTGGTCCATTTGAACTCTTCCGGTCAGAACTAATGTAGAGTTTATTTATCATCTCGCATCAAATTCTAGAGGACTGAGATTTCGTGTGCCATACATATTTTCTATGTGCATTTGCTTTTAAATTTATGTGTATATTACTATTATTATTTTCTCAATATGGACGGGCGCGGCAAAGCGCGCTTCGATGGTCTAGTAAGAATTAATCTCCACAAGTTCACGACTTTAGGAGGGCATTGGACTCATGAAGGCAGCAAGTTACGGAGATCTAAGTTACAGTTTCAAAGTACTCATCAGTGTACATGACAACAATACCTGAAACTCCTTGATGCAACTCACCTTTCACCCAGTTTTTTTTGTTTCACTGATTAAGTGACCAGCGATGCCACATGAAGATAAGCACAATTGCCACATCTTTCACCGTGAGAAAGTCTGGGAGCCTAACCTTTGGTCTAGCTAGAATAGATTAGTTTGGTACTTCAAAATTTACTAATTAACATAAAAACATTATACAAAAGAAGAAAATGCTAGGACAAAAACGGATGATAGAGAAGTAGTCTGGTTGCCAGATGCATACTATAGACAGAAATAAAGTTTACATGCACCAAAGAAAAATGAGTAGGGGCACCTGTATAGCTTCCAAAAAAATCACATGTTTATGGGAAAAAATAGTTGCTGCAGGTCACTGAACCTAGACAGATTTAGGCAACATTTTGTCTAAATTTACGACAGTTAATTTGGATTGCGGGAGTAGTAAAGTTCTCTTGATAAAATTTCAAAATATATGTCAGATAAAGTTCTCTAGATAAACAGTTTAAGCTTGCCTCATAAAAAGTTCTTTGATGTACAAATTTATAACTTGCACTTGTGGTGTACTAATTTATACTCCAGCCGCTTTACGTGCTCAACCTTAATCTGTATCACGCGATGGTCTATTAGATGGCAAAAGTAAATCGAACCACTAACAGAGTTTTCACAAGATCTCTTGCAATGGAAGATTGGAAACGAATAAATTACTCACCTATTTGGCGTGGTGGTAGGTGAGGTTGAGGGAACATCGATAAGTGGCAGTGACCTTGATGCAAACGATCAAACTGCTCCCTCAAACCGTTGTTCGAGGCAATGGAGGCCTGAAACAGTAAAAAGGATGAAGGCTGCTGCTCCATCAGCTGTCGAGAGCAGGCTTATTGGTGGTCGCCTGCACGCCATGTGATGCCGAGATTCAGCTTGTGGGGCTCTACCTCCATGAAACTCCGCCCGATGTGAGAAAAGAGAGGGCCGAAGCCTACACGGCCGCAGACGACATCACCTAGGGGAAGGGAGGTGAAGGCGTGGGTGGGATCACGCGCACAACACAGACCCATCCGGGAGGTCTCGGTCCGACTTGCGCCGCCGAGAGCGAGTACAACAACGACCGGTGCCCAGTCCTGTCCTGCGTTAGCGCGCAACGACTCGTTAGGGAGAAGGGTGCGAGGGGCGGCGTGGTACAAAGAGGGCGGTGACAGGCGGCGGCGACCGCGTCGTCCACGAACCCTAGCAGACGAGAGAAGGGACATCCAGGGCGTGGAGTCAAGCCCAAAATGCAAAACCCAAAGGCCCAAAGTGGTGACGTTTCGCGGACGAGGTACATGAAGGTTTGACGAAGGAAACGACGTAGTGCGGTAGGCAGAAAACGGAACACCCTCCTCTTTTTTAGATAGTAGAGAGTTGCTCTCCTCCTCCCTCTCCAGCATCCTACTTTTTTGCTGCTAAAAAGGAATATTTGACAGATTGAGAGACATAATTTCATTTTCCTGTTATATTATATATTATTTATTATTATTACGCCCAACACCCAGTTGTCGCCTAAACGGCGACATGTCGACTCTTCGAGCTCGAATCGACTCGACGACGTCCGAACAAAGGACGGTTCTGTTGGCGATGGGTATGCCGCCAAGAAGAGCTTGAGCTGCGTAATACTTGATAAATCGATGTCATTTAGAGGGTTATGAAGCTTCCATGTCTCCTTGCACCTTCAAAATACATCCTCATAAGAATTAATCTCCACAAGTTCACGACTTTAGGAGGGCATTGGACTCATGAAGGCAGCAAGTTACGGAGATCTAAGTTACAGTTTCAAAGTACTCATCAGTGTACATGACAACAATACCTGAAACTCCTTGATGCAACTCACCTTTCACCCAGTTTTTTTTGTTTCACTGATTAAGTGACCAGCGATGCCACATGAAGATAAGCACAATTGCCACATCTTTCACCGTGAGAAAGTCTGGGAGCCTAACCTTTGGTGTAGCTAGAATAGATTAGTTTGGTACTTCAAAATTTACTAATTAACATAAAAACATTATACAAAAGAAGAAAATGCTAGGACAAAAACGGATGATAGAGAAGTAGTCTGGTTGCCAGATGCATACTATAGACAGAAATAAAGTTTACATGCACCAAAGGAAAATGAGTAGGGACACCTATATAGCTTTCAAAAAAATCACATGTTTATGGGAAAAAATAGTTGCTGCAGGTCACTGAACCTAGACAGATTTAGGCAACATTTTGTCTAAATTTACGACAGTTAATTTGGATTGCGGGAGTAGTAAAGTTCTCTAGATAAAATTTCAAAATATATGTCAGATAAAGTTCTCTAGATAAACAGTTTAAGCTTGCCTCCTAAAAAGTTGTTTGATGTACAAATTTATAACTTGCACTTGTGGTGTACTAATTTATACTCCAGCCGCTTTACGTGCTCAACCTTAATCTGCATCACGGGGTGGTCTATTAGATGGCAAAACTAAATCGAACCACTAACAGAGTTTCCACAAGATCTCTTGCAATGGAAGATTAGAAACGAATAAATTACTCACCTATTTGGCGTGGTGGTAGGTGAGGTTGAGGGAGACATCGATAAGTGGCAATGCCAGTGACCTTGATGCAAACGATCAAACTTCTCCCTCAAACCGTTGTTCGAGGCAATGGAGGCCTGAAACAGTAAAAAGGATGAAGCCTGCTGCTCCATCAGCTGACGAGAGCAGGCTTATTGGTGGTCGCCTGCATGCCATGTGATGCCGAGATTCAGCTTGTGGGGCTCTGTCTCCATGAAACTCCGCACGATGTGCGAAAAGAGAGGGCCGAAGCCTACACGGCCGCAGACGACATCACCTAGGGGAAGGGAGGTGAAGGCGTGGGTGGGATCACGCGCACAACACAGACCCATCCCGGAGGTCTCGGTCCGACTTGCGCCGCCGAGAGCGAGTACAACAACGACTAGTGCCCAGTCCTGTCCTGCGTTAGCGCGCAACGACTCGTTAGGGAGAAGGGTGCGAGGGGCGGCGTGGTACAGAGAGGGCGGTGACAGGCGGCGGCGACCGCGTCGTCCGCGAACCCTAGCAGACGAGAGAAGGGACATCCAGGGCGTGGACTCAAGCCCAAAATGCAAAACCCAAAGGCCCAAAGTGATGACGTTTCGCGGACGAGGTAGATGAAGGTTTGACGAAGGAAACGACGTAGTGCGATAGGCAGAAAACGGAACACCCTCCTCTTTTTTAGATAGTAGAGAGTTGCTCTCCTCCTCCCTCTCCAGCATCCTACTTTTTTGCTGCTAAAAAGGAATATTTGACAGATTGAGAGACATAATTTCATTTTGCTGTTATATTATATATTATTTATTATTATTACGCCCAACGCCCAGTTGTCGCCTAAACGGCGACATGTCGACTCTTCGAGCTCGACTCGACGACGTCCGAACAAAGGACGGCTCTGTTGGCGATGGGTATGCCGCCAAGAAGAGCTTGAGCTGCGTAATACTTGATAAATCGATGTCATTTAGAGGGTTATGAAGCTTCCATGTCTCCTTGCACCTTCAAAATACAGCCTCATAAGAATTAATCTCCACGAGTTCACGATTTTTGGAGGGCATTGGACTCATGAAGGCAGCAAGTTAGGGAGATCTAAGTTACAGTTTCAAAGTACTCATCAGTGTACATGACAACAATACCTGAAACTCTTTGATGCAACTCACCTTTCACCCAGTTTTTTTTTTCACTGATTATGTGACCAGCGATGCCACATGAAGATAAGCACAATTTCCACATCTTTCACCGTGAGAAAGTCTGGGAGCCTAACCTTTGGTGTAGCTAGAATAGATTAGTTTGGTACTTCAGAATTTACTAATTAACATAAAAACATTATACAAAAGAAGAAAATGCTAAGACAAAAACGAATGATAGAGAAGTAGTCCGATTGCCAGATGCATACTATAGACAGAAATAAAGTTTACATGCACCAAAGAAAAATGAGTAGGGGCACCTGTATAGCTTCCAAAAAAATCACATGTTTATGGGAAAAAATAGTTGCTGCAGGTCACTAAACCTAGACAGATTTAGGCAACATTTTGTCTAAATTTACGACAGTTAATTTGGATTGCGGGAGTAGTAAAGTTCTCTAGATAAAATTTCAAAATATATGTCAGATAAAGTTCTCTAGATAAACAGTTTAAGCTTGCCTCCTAAAAAGTTCTTTGATGTACAAATTTATAACTTGCACTTGTGGTGTACTAATTTATACTCCAGCCGCTTTACGTGCTCAGCCTTAATCTGCATCACGGGGTGGTCTATTAGATGGCAAAAGTAAATCGAACCACTAACAGAGTTTCCACAAGATCTCTTGCAATGGAAGATTGGAAACGAATAAATTACTCACCTATTTGGCGTGGTGGTAGGTGAGGTTGAGGGAGACATCGATAAGTGGCAATGCCCGTGACCTTGATGCAAACGATCAAACTGCTCCCTCAAACCGTTGTTCGAGGCAATGGAGGCCTGAAACAGTAAAAAGGATGAAGGCTGCTGCTCCATCAGCTGTCGAGAGCAGGCTTATTGGTGGTCGCCTGCACGCCATGTGATGCCGAGATTCAGCTTGTGGGGCTCAGCCTCCATGAAACTCCGCCCGATGTGAGAAAAGAGAGGGCCGAAGCCTACACGGCCGCAGACGACATCACCTAGGGGAAGGGAGGTGAAGGCGTGGGTGGGATCACGCGCACAACACAGACCCATCCCGGAGGTCTCGGTCCGACTTGCGCCGCCGAGAGCGAGTACAACAACGACTGGTGCCCAGTCCTGTCCTGCGTTAGCGCGCAGCGACTCGTTAGGGAGAAGGGTGCGAGGGGCGGCGTGGTACAGAGAGGGCGGTGACAGGCGGCTGCGACCGCGTCGTCCGCGAACCCTAGCAGACGAGAGAAGGGACATCCAGGGCATGGAGTCAAGCCCAAAATGCAAAACCCAAAGGCCCAAAGTGATGACGTTTCGCGGACGAGGTAGATGAAGGTTTGACGAAGGAAACGACGTAGTGCGGTAGGCAGAAAACGGAACACCCTCCTCTTTTTTAGATAGTAGAGAGTTGCTCTCCTCCTCCCTCTCTAGCATCCTATTTTTTTGCTGCTAAAAAGGAATATTTGACAGATTGAGAGACATAATTTCATTTTCCTGTTATATTATATATTATTTATTATTATTACGCCCAACGCCCAGTTGTCGCCTAAACGGCGACATGTCGACTCTTCGAGCTCGACTCGACGACGTCCGAACAAAGGACGACTCTGTTGGCGATGGGTATGCCGCCAAGAAGAGCTTGAGCTGCGTAATACTTGATAAATCGATGTCATTTAGAGGGTTATGAAGCTTCCATGCCTCCTTGCACCTTCAAAATACAGCCTCATAAGAATTAATCTCCACGAGTTCACGACTTTAGGAGAGCATTGGACTCATGAAGGCAGCAAGTTACGGAGATCTAAGTTACAGTTTCAAAGTACTCATCAGTGTACATGACAACAATACCTGAAACTCCTTGATGCAACTCACCTTTCACCCAGTTTTTTTTGTTTCACTGATTAAGTGACCAGTGATGCCACATGAAGATAAGCACAATTGCCACATCTTTCACCGTGAGAAAGTCTGGGAGCCTAACCTTTGGTGTAGCTAGAATAGATTAGTTTGGTACTTCAGAATTTACTAATTAACATAAAAACATTATACAAAGAAGAAAATGCTAGGACAAAAACGGATGATAGAGAAGTAGTCTGGTTGCCAGATGCATACTATAGACAGCAATAAAGTTTACACGCACCGAAGGAAAATGAGTAGGGGCACCTGTATAGCTTCCAAAAAAATCACATGTTTTTGGGAAAAAATAGTTGCTGCAGGTCACTGAACCTAGACAGATTTAGCAACATTTTGTCTAAACTTACGACAGTTAATTTGGATTGCGAGAGCAGTAAAGTTCTCTAGATAAAATTTCAAAATATATGTCAGATAAAGTTCTCTAGATAAACAGTTTAAACTTGCCTCCTAAAAAGTTCTTTGATGTACAAATTTATAACTTGCACTTGTGGTGTACTAATTTATACTCCAGCCGCTTTACGTGCTCAACCTTAATCTGCATCACGGGGTGGTCTATTAGATGGCAAAAGTAAATCGAACCACTAACAGAGTTTCCACAAGATCTCTTGCAATGGAAGATTGGAAACGAATAAATTACTCACCTATTTGGCGTGGTGGTAGGTGAGGTTGAGGGAGACATCGATAAGTGGCAATGCCCGTGACCTTGATGCAAACGATCAAACTGCTCCCTCAAACCGTTGTTCGAGGCAATGGAGGCCTGGAACAGTAAAAAGGATGAAGGCTGCTGCTCCATCAGCTGTCGAGAGCAGGCTTATTGGTGGTCGCCTGCACGCCATGTGATGCCGAGATTCAGCTTGTGGGGCTCTACCTCCATGAAACTCCGCCCGATGTGAGAAAAGAGAGGGCCGAAGCCTACACGGCCGCAGACGACATCACCTAGGGGAAGGGAGGTGAAGGCGTGGGTGGGATCACGCGCACAACACAGACCCATCCCGGAGGTCTCGGTCCGACTTGCGCCGCCGAGAGCGAGTACAACATCGACTGGTGCCCAGTCCTGTCCTGCGTTAGCGCGCAACGACTCGTTAGGGAGAAGGGTACGAGGGGCTGCGTGGTAGAAAGAGGGCGGTGACAGGCGGCGGCGACCGCGTCGTCCACGAACCCTAGCAGACGAGAGAAGGGACATCCAGGGCGTGGAGTCAAGCCCAAAATGCAAAACCCAAAGGCCCAAAGTGATGACGTTTCGCGGACGAGGTAGATGAAGGTTTGACGAAGGAAACGACGTAGTGCGGTAGGCAGAAAACGGAACACCCTCCTCTTTTTTAGATAGTAGAGAGTTGCTCTCCTCCTCCCTCTCTAGCATCCTACTTTTTTGCTGCTAAAAAGGAATATTTGACAGATTGAGAGACATAATTTCATTTTCCTGTTATATTATATATTATTTATTATTATTACGCCCAACACCCAGTTGTCGCCTAAACGGCGACATGTCGACTCTTCGAGCTCGACTCGACTCGACGACGTCCGAACAAAGGACGGATCTGTTGGCGATGGGTATGCCGCCAAGAAGAGCTTGAGCTGCGTAATACTTGATAAATCGATGTCATTTAGAGGGTTATGAAGCTTCCATGTCTCCTTGCAAATTCAAAATACAGCCTCATAAGAATTAATCTCCACAAGTTCACGACTTTAGGAGGGCACTGGACTCATGAAGGCAGCAAGTTACGGAGATCTAAGTTACAGTTTTAAAGTACTCATCAGTGTACATGACAACAATACCTGAAACTTCTTGATGCAACTCACCTTTCACCCAGTTTTTTTTTTCACTGATTAAGTGACCAGCGATGCCATATGAAGATAAGCACAATTGCCACATCTTTCACCGTGAGAAAGTCTGGAAGCCTAACCTTTGGTGTAGCTAGAATAGATTAGTTTGGTACTTCAGAATTTACTAATTAACATAAAAACATTATACAAAAGAAGAAAATGCTAGGACAAAAACGGATGATAGAGAAGTAGTCTTACTATAGACAGAAATAAAGTTTACATGCACCAAAGGAAAATGAGTAGGGGAACCTGTATAGCTTCCAAAAAAATCACATGTTTATGGGAAAAAATAGTTGCTGCAGGTCATTGAACCTAGACAGATTTAGGCAACATTTTGTCTAAATTTACGACAGTTAATTTGGATTGCGGGAGTAGTAAAGTTCTCTAGATAAAATTTCAAAATATATGTCAGATAAAGTTCTCTAGATAAACAGTTTAAGCTTGCCTCCTAAAAAGTTCTTTGATGTACAAATTTATAACTTGCACTTTTGGTGTACTAATTTATACTCCAGCCGCTTTACGTGCTCAACCTTAATCTGCATCACGGGGTGGTCTATTAGATGGCAAAAGTAAATCGAACCACTAACAGAGTTTCCACAAGATCTCTTGCAATGAAAGATTGGAAACGAATAAATTACTCACCTATTTGGCGTGGTGGTAGGTGAGGTTGAGGGAGACATCGATAAGTGGCAATGCCCTTGACCTTGATGCAAACGATCAAACTGCTCCCTCAAACCGTTGTTCGAGGCAATGGAGGCCTGAAACAGTAAAAAGGATGAAGGCTGCTGCTCCATCAGCTGTCGAGAGCAGGCTTATTGGTGGTCGCCTGCACGCCATGTGATGCCGAGATTCAGCTTGTGGGGCTCAGCCTCCATGAAACTCCGCCCGATGTGAGAAAAGAGAGGGCCGAAGCCTACACGGCCGCAGACGACATCACCTAGGGGAAGGGAGGTGAAGGCGTGGGTGGGATCACGCGCACAACACAGACCCATCCCGGAGGTCTCGGTCCGACTTGCGCCGCCGAGAGCGAGTACAACAACGACTGGTGCCCAGTCCTGTCCTGCGTTAGCGCGCAGCGACTCGTTAGGGAGAAGGGTGCGAGGGGCGGCGTGGTACAGAGAGGGCGGTGACAGGCGGCTGCGACCGCGTCGTCCGCGAACCCTAGCAGACGAGAGAAGGGACATCCAGGGCATGGAGTCAAGCCCAAAATGCAAAACCCAAAGGCCCAAAGTGATGACGTTTCGCGGACGAGGTAGATGAAGGTTTGACGAAGGAAACGACGTAGTGCGGTAGGCAGAAAACGGAACACCCTCCTCTTTTTTAGATAGTAGAGAGTTGCTCTCCTCCTCCCTCTCTAGCATCCTATTTTTTTGCTGCTAAAAAGGAATATTTGACAGATTGAGAGACATAATTTCATTTTCCTGTTATATTATATATTATTTATTATTATTACGCCCAACGCCCAGTTGTCGCCTAAACGGCGACATGTCGACTCTTCGAGCTCGACTCGACGACGTCCGAACAAAGGACGACTCTGTTGGCGATGGGTATGCCGCCAAGAAGAGCTTGAGCTGCGTAATACTTGATAAATCGATGTCATTTAGAGGGTTATGAAGCTTCCATGCCTCCTTGCACCTTCAAAATACAGCCTCATAAGAATTAATCTCCACGAGTTCACGACTTTAGGAGAGCATTGGACTCATGAAGGCAGCAAGTTACGGAGATCTAAGTTACAGTTTCAAAGTACTCATCAGTGTACATGACAACAATACCTGAAACTCCTTGATGCAACTCACCTTTCACCCGGTTTTTTTTGTTTCACTGATTAAGTGACCAGTGATGCCACATGAAGATAAGCACAATTGCCACATCTTTCACCGTGAGAAAGTCTGGGAGCCTAACCTTTGGTGTAGCTAGAATAGATTAGTTTGGTACTTCAGAATTTACTAATTAACATAAAAACATTATACAAAGAAGAAAATGCTAGGACAAAAACGGATGATAGAGAAGTAGTCTGGTTGCCAGATGCATACTATAGACAGCAATAAAGTTTACACGCACCGAAGGAAAATGAGTAGGGGCACCTGTATAGCTTCCAAAAAAATCACATGTTTTTGGGAAAAAATAGTTGCTGCAGGTCACTGAACCTAGACAGATTTAGCAACATTTTGTCTAAACTTACGACAGTTAATTTGGATTGCGAGAGCAGTAAAGTTCTCTAGATAAAATTTCAAAATATATGTCAGATAAAGTTCTCTAGATAAACAGTTTAAACTTGCCTCCTAAAAAGTTCTTTGATGTACAAATTTATAACTTGCACTTGTGGTGTACTAATTTATACTCCAGCCGCTTTACGTGCTCAACCTTAATCTGCATCACGGGGTGGTCTATTAGATGGCAAAAGTAAATCGAACCACTAACAGAGTTTCCACAAGATCTCTTGCAATGGAAGATTGGAAACGAATAAATTACTCACCTATTTGGCGTGGTGGTAGGTGAGGTTGAGGGAGACATCGATAAGTGGCAATGCCCGTGACCTTGATGCAAACGATCAAACTGCTCCCTCAAACCGTTGTTCGAGGCAATGGAGGCCTGGAACAGTAAAAAGGATGAAGGCTGCTGCTCCATCAGCTGTCGAGAGCAGGCTTATTGGTGGTCGCCTGCACGCCATGTGATGCCGAGATTCAGCTTGTGGGGCTCTACCTCCATGAAACTCCGCCCGATGTGAGAAAAGAGAGGGCCGAAGCCTACACGGCCGCAGACGACATCACCTAGGGGAAGGGAGGTGAAGGCGTGGGTGGGATCACGCGCACAACACAGACCCATCCCGGAGGTCTCGGTCCGACTTGCGCCGCCGAGAGCGAGTACAACATCGACTGGTGCCCAGTCCTGTCCTGCGTTAGCGCGCAACGACTCGTTAGGGAGAAGGGTACGAGGGGCTGCGTGGTAGAAAGAGGGCGGTGACAGGCGGCGGCGACCGCGTCGTCCACGAACCCTAGCAGACGAGAGAAGGGACATCCAGGGCGTGGAGTCAAGCCCAAAATGCAAAACCCAAAGGCCCAAAGTGATGACGTTTCGCGGACGAGGTAGATGAAGGTTTGACGAAGGAAACGACGTAGTGCGGTAGGCAGAAAACGGAACACCCTCCTCTTTTTTAGATAGTAGAGAGTTGCTCTCCTCCTCCCTCTCTAGCATCCTACTTTTTTGCTGCTAAAAAGGAATATTTGACAGATTGAGAGACATAATTTCATTTTCCTGTTATATTATATATTATTTATTATTATTACGCCCAACACCCAGTTGTCGCCTAAACGGCGACATGTCGACTCTTCGAGCTCGACTCGACTCGACGACGTCCGAACAAAGGACGGATCTGTTGGCGATGGGTATGCCGCCAAGAAGAGCTTGAGCTGCGTAATACTTGATAAATCGATGTCATTTAGAGGGTTATGAAGCTTCCATGTCTCCTTGCAAATTCAAAATACAGCCTCATAAGAATTAATCTCCACAAGTTCACGACTTTAGGAGGGCACTGGACTCATGAAGGCAGCAAGTTACGGAGATCTAAGTTACAGTTTTAAAGTACTCATCAGTGTACATGACAACAATACCTGAAACTTCTTGATGCAACTCACCTTTCACCCAGTTTTTTTGTTTCACTGATTAAGTGACCAGCGATGCCATATGAAGATAAGCACAATTGCCACATCTTTCACCGTGAGAAAGTCTGGAAGCCTAACCTTTGGTGTAGCTAGAATAGATTAGTTTGGTACTTCAGAATTTACTAATTAACATAAAAACATTATACAAAAGAAGAAAATGCTAGGACAAAAACGGATGATAGAGAAGTAGTCTTACTATAGACAGAAATAAAGTTTACATGCACCAAAGGAAAATGAGTAGGGGAACCTGTATAGCTTCCAAAAAAATCACATGTTTATGGGAAAAAATAGTTGCTGCAGGTCATTGAACCTAGACAGATTTAGGCAACATTTTGTCTAAATTTACGACAGTTAATTTGGATTGCGGGAGTAGTAAAGTTCTCTAGATAAAATTTCAAAATATATGTCAGATAAAGTTCTCTAGATAAACAGTTTAAGCTTGCCTCCTAAAAAGTTCTTTGATGTACAAATTTATAACTTGCACTTTTGGTGTACTAATTTATACTCCAGCCGCTTTACGTGCTCAACCTTAATCTGCATCACGGGGTGGTCTATTAGATGGCAAAAGTAAATCGAACCACTAACAGAGTTTCCACAAGATCTCTTGCAATGAAAGATTGGAAACGAATAAATTACTCACCTATTTGGCGTGGTGGTAGGTGAGGTTGAGGGAGACATCGATAAGTGGCAATGCCCTTGACCTTGATGCAAACGATCAAACTGCTCCCTCAAACCGTTGTTCGAGGCAATGGAGGCCTGAAACAGTAAAAAGGATGAAGGCTGCTGCTCCATCAGCTGTCGAGAGCAGGCTTATTGGTGGTCGCCTGCACGCCATGTGATGCCGAGATTCAGCTTGTGGGGCTTTGCCTCCATGAAACTCCGCCCGATGTGAGAAAAGAGATGGCCGAAGCCTACACGGCCGCAGACGACATCACCTAGGGGAAGGGAGGTGAAGGCGTGAGTGGGATCACGCGCACAACACAGACCCATCCCGGAGGTCTCGGTCCGACTTGCGCCGCCGAGAGCGAGTAGAACAACAACTGGTGCCCAGTCCTGTCCTGCGTTAGCGCGCAGCGACTCGTTAGGGAGAAGGGTGCGAGGGGCGGCGTGGTACAGAGAGGGCGGTGACAGGCGGCGGCGACCGCGTCGTCCGCGAACCCTAGCAGACGAGAGAAGGGACATCCAGGGCGTGGAGTCAAGCCCAAAATGCAAAACCCAAAGGCCCAAAGTGATGACGTTTCGCGGACGAGGTAGATGAAAGTTTGACGAAGGAAGCGACGTCGTGCGGTAGGCAGAAAACGGAACACCCTCCTCTTTTTTAGATAGTAGAGATACCACGACAAGTCTTCCAACTCGGCGTTGAATAGGGAAAGCATATCTTATGACCTTGCTCCGCGTTACATTTTCTAATTGGCAGGGCCAGGATCACAGAAAAGTTGCGTGTGCCAGGGAGGAGATGGTGGAGAGGGAGCGCGTTTAGTTAATAAGTAGGAAAATTGCCTGTGCGTTGTTATAGGAGATAAAAAATGTTTTTAACACAGCAAAAACGGTTGAGGAAGAAAACAGTCCAGTTGACTCCCTTCTTGTCGTGTATCGCGTACAACAACGTAACCGGCACAAACGTCATTATCTAAGGATCCGCCTCAACTCCGCCGTGAAGTCCGACTGTCCGATGCCCCAGAAGGCGGCAAGGTGTGGCAGCCTCGGTGATTAACTTAAATAAGCACGATCTTAAGCACAATTATTCAATGGAAAAGTACTGAATATTCAGATATCAGCTCCAATCGTTGAAATTGCGACCGGCAGATATTACACAATAGCGATGGCACGTGTACTATTCATCAGTTTAAAATCCAATAAGGTACACATGAATAAAGATCAACTTTCAGATAAAAAACACAAAAGCCAACCAAAAAAAACAGCATGAAACCAACCCGTGGTTTGTCTAGTTTATTGCATATGGCGCATATTCAGCTCAGCTGAAAGACACGCGTACAGCAAGATAGAAAGCGGCATATGCCAATCCATCTCTATAATTCATTTTCTGATTCTCATTTCATTTGGATGACTGATTTAGGCTAGCACATGGCATTGTCCCAAAAGAATCAGCACCAACTGATGTACTCCCTCCGTTTAGAAATATAAGATGTTTTAGGTTTGTGTATCTAGACATCTTTTAGTGTCTAGATTTATTTGAACCTATACACTAAAAGATGTCTAGATACATCTCCTTTATAAACCTAAAACATCTTATATTTCTAAATGGAGGGAGTAGCTGATATATCTGAATAATTCTCCCCGCAAAAAAATTGATAACTGAATGGTTCGTTTGAGCGTCATACCTACTTCAGTTGAGCCCCACTGCTAAGTGCTAATTCGTACATTTGAGGTGCAGTCTGTGCAGTCATTAGGAATTACCTTGAGCACAGCTTGTTCAACGGGAGCAGGTCTCGATCGAGTTCGTTTGGGTGGAGCAACTCGGTCTGGGTGATGTAGCGGGGCGTTGACGCTCAAGTTTCTCCGACACGAGGACGAACGCCAGGAAACTGCCCCACGCACCACGACGGGTATGAATTGAGGCAGCATGGAGGAGGGCCATGACAGGCGGCCGCGGAGCAGCACCTGCGGGTGAGATTGCTAGACAGCTGGAGATGGCCAGAAGGAAGGCGGCATCGAAATGTAGGGGGCTGGCGGCGAACTCAAGGCGGCAGAGAAGAGGGACGCGGCGAGGAAGGGATCAGGTGCACGAGCTGAACTTTGTTTTTTTAGCACGCGCTGAACGTTTTGTATTCCACAGTCAATCAGCCACGGTATACTGGGCCGGCCCAAACACACCGAATCGATGCAGAGCAGCGAAGGGTTGGGTGAGCGATCCATCGTCAATCAATCTGTGTCGGGCAAGCAAAAAATAATTGGATTTCTAGGTTTTTTCTGAATTAGCGGTGGCGCAGGGTAATATGTAGTTTTGTGTGAGGGCAAACCTGTCTAAAAAAGTGTTGGACCGAGAGAAACACTTCGTGCTTTATTATTACTAGCAAAATGCCCGCGCGTTGCGGCGGAAGAAATTAGTCTTGTTGTGTTGGTGATGAGTTTTTTCTAAATCAGTGGCACGTCACAGCATAGACAAATTTTTTTAACTTGCTCGGTGATATCTGCTCCTCGAGCAATTGATTGTTTCAATTCACAAACACAATATTTTCTTTCTCTAAACCCCTCTTTCTTTTTTTTGGCGTGCTTCCCTTTCATCTCCTCGTGAGGTGCACACTGCTTGTTTTGATTTTCTCTTTAATCTTATTGATAACATGCGGGAAGGGATTGTATTGATGATATATTTTGACCTCAAAATCCTGATTCAAACAGTGATTGCTTGTGATGTCGTGCAATGATTGATCCATCAACAACAGAGTTGCATATAGATGTATCCTTTCCAAACTTGCTGGCTTCCCGCTGAGATTTAACTAAAGAAGTTACCAGATCCGTTGACATCCAAGAAAGTAACTCACAACTCAAACAGATACGCAGTACCAATCCGGTACAAATACACCAGTTTTAATGAATATCGTCCATGGCAGCCATACGCAGTACCAATCCGGTACAAATACACCAGTTTTAACTTATAGGAAAAAAAACCGTGCATCGCGACGTGAGGATTTGATTGATTTTCCCACTGGGCTAAACGTCCATCCGCTGCCCACACCAACTCCGTATTTTCCTTCCGGAAAAAAAACCTAGGAATATATCGCCCCGCTCCTCTCGCTCCCGGCCCCAACCCCCGTGCAACCGCAAACCGCCCCTGCCTCTGCCTCTCGATCCCCAACCCTCTTTCTATCTCCCTCGTCTCCCCCGCGCGCCGTCTCCTCCAGGAAGCCGCACGTGCCGCCCCCGTCCAGCAATGGAGCTCCCGCCTCTGCCCCCCGCCCGTGTTCGACCACCGTCTCTGCCCGCGAGCGCATCGCCCGGCAGCACCTCTGCCATGCGTCGGCCCCCGTCGAGCTCACCGCCTTTCTGCCTTCCCCGCAGCATGCGCGCCGCCGTTCATCTTCTTCTTTGCTAATCATCTCTTCTAGCTCCCTTAGCACGGTTGCGCCACCCTTCCTTCCCCTGGCTGCAAAGCTTCCCCTGGCTCCTCGATGACACACTTTCTTTGATTTCAGATCAATCAGTAGGGATGCTCTTCTCATTTTATTCTTGGGTCGGCTTGCTGTTTCCAGACATCTTGCAAACGTATATAAATCGGTGGGATTCAATGGAACGGAGCGATGTGGGACTAATGTATTCTCTAGAGAAGCAGCCACCGCCTGCTTGTGCGCACGGTGGCCAATCAATGGACGAAAGCCCAGGACAAAAACCACTAAAACAATGATTGTGATGGGCCGTACAAAAGAAACGAAGCAGACCACTCCTATCCGGTTTTCTGTAGTCTTATGTTTTAACGGTTACCGGTGGCACCATGAGTAATTTGTTTGGTGGAATATTGGTGCTAGTTGTGGGTAATATATGGTTTTGTGGGAGGGCAAAACGGTCCAAAAAAGTGTTGGACCGGAAGAAACACTTCGTGCTTTATTATTAGGTATAGATTAGGTATAGATTTGGTTGATACAATTCCATAAATATAGTTATTCGGTAATAAATATGGTTATTCAGTAGTTACACTCTTGTAATATTTTCCCCTGAATAATAGAGACTCGTCTCTCACTCAAGAACATTACAGCAACGGAGCGGCATCTTGGAGAGGTGCTCATAGGGGTAGGGTGTGCGTGCGTATGTTCATATGGGTGAGTGTATATACACATTATAAGCGTCTATATTTGTACTGTGTTTCTAAAAAAACAACGGAGCGGCATCAAGCACACAAGTAGCAGCCAAAATACCAGCCGGACCAGGATGGCAAGACGGCGGCAAGGGCAAGTCACTGAAGTCACACGCGCGCAGAGACTCGATCCTCGGCTCCTCGCCCGTGTCATGTAACTTTTGGAACAATGCAAGTGTCTTCAATTAAAACAAGCAGTTTCTGAATCCTCATGGACATGAATTTGGGTTTCTATATATAACTACTATATCGACGTTATTTTTATTTTTTGCGGGTATACTATATCGACGTTTTTGATCTTACAATTTCCATTAAAAAGGAATAAACATGAAGAAAAGAGTCATATTTTATCATCCTAAGAAAGACGCGGGAAGTTAAGTGAACTAGTACTCCCTCAATAATAAGTGTCACAAATTTAGTACCGGTATACTCCATCTATCTTGAAATAAGTTTTTTTTAAGAACTATCTATCCTGAAATAAGTGACCTATAATTTGTTATAAAGGGGCAGAAACACGAAAAATCGCTTTAGAGCTCGTCCTTCATGGAGGATGATTTTGAATTTTTCAAAAGGCTTCAAACAATTTAAAAAAAAAATATTTGTGTAGACAACAATACAAAATACAAATCTGTAAAATTTGAAATTAAAATATTTTGTATTTCCGGCACAGAAAAAGATAAATATGACAAATTTTGGGAAAACGGATGCCCATTCAAAATTGCACGGTTCATGCCCAAATCTAAAAAAAAATCTTTTTTCCTGTGGCCAAAATACAAAGTTTTTTTCACATGATTTTGTGCATACGAGCCATATTATAAATATCTACATCTCTATATTTTTTGTATTTTTTTTAATCTTTAAATTTGAAAAGGGAGCCAAATCGAACGGGGGAAACAACACTACTGGCAGTAGATTATATTCACCTAATTTAGTAGGTAAGGCCAAAGCCCATGGTAACCCATGCAGCTCTCCGGGCGCGTAAGCCCAAAAAGGCAGCAAAAATTAACAGCCCATGACTGCTGCTGTTTAGGCAATAGACAATTTATCGTGGAAAAGCCTTTGTATGCTATCTGCTCTCCCTAGATCGATCTCGTTCGAGATCGCTTTCCGCCGCCCGCTGCTCCGGCCGGCCATGGCCTTGATTGGCGACTTGTCTAGGCCGAGTAGCCGCGAGCACGCCGGCCTCCGCTGATCGTCGTTGCCCGCTTGCTGCACATCTCGGATCCGTCGACCCGCCGTCAGGTTATTTGTCTAAGCTACACGGTAATACCATATACCTACTGCAAATCTGATGATCTAAGTCCTCTTTGTTTCAGTTAAGCCATAATACATCGATTTGAATCTGCCCTAGCGCCAAATTTAGATCAAATATTTGCCCATTAATTAGAACTATATCTTAGTAAAATAGATTTGTTCTGTTGCAAAATACATGCCAGTTTGCTTATCTAGGAGAAGGTTGAGATAATAATGTATGTCAAGAATATGGTAATATGCTATTTTTTAAAGGAATATGCTACTACCTCCGATCCTAAATAAGTGTCGCCATTTTGAACTAGAGTTAGTTCAAAACCGTGACACTTATTTAGGATCGGAGGGAGTACTTTTTTAACACTTCATAATTTCATATATTCCTACTATACTTCAAGGGCGGTCGCCATTGCCTCGCCCGTCTATGTTCAAATCCTGACTCAGCCCCTGTGTGTCTAGATTCATATGTACATATATATTGTAATGTGTCTAGATACATATGAATCTGGACAAATTCAAGTCACTTATTTTGGGTGGAAAGGAGTAGAAAGTCGTACCAAATCAGTGACACTTATCATGGATCAGAGTGAGTACTACTTCTTTTAGCTATCAGAAGTACATGTGTAATACTTCATCTCTAGCAAGGCTGTAATGCACCTACCTTATGCAAAGTACAAATTGGCGAGAACAAAGTATTCGAGCTGAGCTCACTATTTCCTATGAAGCCTGAAACTGACTTCAATCTTAAATCCCACTTCAATCTTAAATCCCACTCCTATGAAGCCTGAAACTGAACCACACATGAGAACCAAAATATATGCTTATGCACCTGTCAAATATAAAAGGGAAACATAATTAATATGCTTATGAATAAACATAAATGTGCAATTGCACAAATGTAATTACTAGACATAATTTCTGAATTTCTCTACCCACTGCTTTGCAATTAGATGTATTATCGATGAAGAATTGAAAGACATTAGCTGGGCCAATCTCCTCGATAGCTTGCAACAAAAATTGTACAATGGCGTCACATGTCTTCTCTACTCCGGAGAAGTCTTCTACATACATGATCGTTCAACCATGAGTATTTTTGTTCTTGTACGCATAATACTTCTTCGGAGTAGAGAACATAGCTTGCAATTTTTGTTGCAAGTATTGATGAGATTGGCCCAGCTAATGTCCTTCAGTTCGTCGCCGATAATGCATCTAATTGCAAAGCTGCGGTAGAGAAATTCAGAAAGTATGTGTCTCCTAGTAATTACAGTTGTGCAATTAACATTTATTTTTGTTCATAAGAATATTATATTAACTGTGTTTCTCTTTTATATTTGGAAGGTGCATAAGCATATATTTTGGCTCCCATGTGTGGTTCACACACTGAATCTGGTAAAGATATTTACAAATAAGTTCGATTGGATGGTTAACACATACTATACTAGAAAAGAAATTGTGAAGTACTTTAGGAACCACCAACACTTCTGATCTCTCTTTAGAAAGATCTCCGAGTTGGATATTTTGAAAGTCTCAAAAACGAGATTTGCATCTCATTATATTTTGCTTATGAGGCTTATGGATGTCCGAAAGGGACTTACTACTACCATCATCACAAGCAAGTGGAAGGAATTGGTGAGGCATGGTGATGCAAACAAGAGCAACAACGGATGCTATTGTACTAAATATCATGGATGATGTGCATTTTGGGATGAGGTTAACATCATCCTTGATATTATAAAACCACTATACATGGTAATCAAGTTCAACGATGGACAAGGTTGAAAAGCCGGTGATATATATGAAAATATGGACAATATGCTTGCGAGATACAAAACGTGGTGACCAAAGAAGATAACCCTCACAAGAATGATTGGCCCAAGGTAAACAACATTATTCTTAAGAAGAGGGGAAATATGAATTAGAACTACCATTCTTAGCATTTGCTATTTCTCCAAAGTATTATGATTAAGCATATCTTGCAATTATTGCTCGTCGTGATGGTCAAAGAAAAGCTCCAAATAATGACAAGAAGGTTATGCAAGGTGTTATATGGGCTCTTCAAAAAATTGCAGAAGACCGAAAGGATTATAATTATTTTATGTGAAGAATTCAACACATTTATAGTGAAGAAAGGTTTGTATGCATTGCCGGCTGTTCAAGATGATGCAGCCGCAATGAATGCCATTAACTGGTGATTCACTTATGGCTGAGAAAATCGTACTTTAAACAAGGTGGCAAAAATTGGTCTCAGCCAATAAGTAGTTCTACTACTGAAAGAAATTGGATTACCTACTCATTTAACCCAATAAGTGTTGTCTCAGCTCAACACCGGAATTGCTGATATCAAGTTCACCCGTGCTAGTGTCCTCGACATCGATCCTATATGCTAACTTACGTTTCGAACCAAACATCATTGCAATGTCTGAACAATGAACAAGTTCATAGATATATTACTTACTTACTCACGAAATTGTAAATAAAAAGAAGTATCATGTTCACAGAAGGCACAACTAGCAAAAATCAATTCTCACACACAAATCAACACACACTTAACGTGCAACGACCAGCAGTTGATTGTTCAAGCAAGATTTAGCAAGATCCAGAGGAGACCATGTTGATTTCTCATGAACTAAATAGTGTACTATGGGATTCTTTGATCCTCGAGAAATCTGGTCTGCACCTTGTGTCCTTGCCTCCTGCGAGGAGTAGAGCTTCAAGGTGGCAAAGGGGACGGGGATGCTAGGGGATGATTCCACCGTCCCCGCCTCGATCCCCGTGAATCCCAGCGAAGCTATCAGGGGGGGATGTCCCCCATCCCCATGAAGGACGAGTACCCGATCCCCGCCGTGGTCTCCTCGGGGACCTTTACGCCGACGTCGAGGCGGGCAGATGTAGGAAGACATCCACGAGATGATGTAGGCGGACGCTGGGGACGAGGTGGCGATGATGCAGGAGGAAGCTGGCTACGAGCTAATGCAGCCAGGATGCAGAGGATGTCTCCTTCGATCTGATGTAGGCGAGTAGATGAAATGGTATGTTGGAGACGAGCTCCGCTTGTGCCGGCGGTCATCGTGTGTGTGACCATGTGCGGGGCGGAAATAGGTACTCGCATTCGTTGGACAGGAGGTTGGGGAACTAGCGGCTGGTGGGATGGGAGTTGGGAGTGATGAGGGGGAAAGGACGGAGTGGTCTGTGGCCACTGGGCTTAGGGATTTTTATTTACATATGTGGTTTTATTAGACTGGTCTCGGGTATCCATGAATACTCATGGAGAGAATTTGCCACCCATCGATGCACTGCCAGCCTATCGGGTACCTGCCCGCTATCCCCATGGAGGTGATTTGTCCCCCATCCCGGCTTCTTAGCGGGTATTTACCCGTGGGGTACCCACGGGGAAAACTACCATCTTGAAAAGAGCTGGTGCCTGGTTTTTCGATTGTTGTCGCGGGCGACATCCGGCCATTGGGATGGGGGTACTTATAGAGTGGAGAAATCCATGAGAAGATGGAGATGGATCATCATCTCCCAATGGAAAGATCCACTGATTGGCATTGCAGTCGATTGCGATGGAAGATCGAGGAGTTCTAGAACGGAAAACAAGGAAAAAAGGTGAAAATAAACAGCGGTGCCATGTGCGGAGTGATTAATGGTTGTATATATTGAAATACGTATTAGCCTGACCTAACCTGACCGTCTAGAGACGCATACCAACCATCGTGGGTTGCTGATTCTGGAACATGTATCATCTGTCCAGGTACGTGTTCCGTCAACCGAATCCTACCGAACCATACACCGTTTCCGAATCCAATTCCGGGTAGTTGAATCCGTTATGAGAGACTGCTTACTATTCCCTATTTCTGTCAACCAAGGATGGAAGTGGCCTCCCAAAGCAATTTATCGAACAGGTTGTGTGCATCCTCCGGGCTAAGAGTCCCAGAGTGGACGCGCTTCGTGACGGCAGCAAGGCAGGAGCGGCGCCAGGGGTATTCCTTGGTATTCAAACGAATACCAATGATTTTTCCAATACAAGGCAAAAGAGTTATGATTTTAGTAAAATAAAAATGATATTTACTATTAAAAGCAAAGTTGCGGTAGTGTGTGGTGTCATACTTCACACTATTTACAACCAAATGCCACCGCATGTCCTCTCTCTCTTGACACACCAAAAATGCCTCTTTTCACGTACAACACTAACAACATGGTGGAGTTTGTTACGCATATTTGCTCTGCTCACTCACTCACACATTTGTTAGTTAGCACGTAGTTCTCGGTTTTGTTAGTTAGGCATGACGATACTCGTGTTTGTTAGTACTCCCTCCGTTTTAAAATATAAGATGTTTTATATTAGTGCAGCTAATGTATCCACACTAAAAGGTGTCTAGATACATTTTCTTCACATACCTAAAACATCTTATATTTCTAAATGGAGGGAGTACTCAACAACAACCCTATATCAAAGCTCTTGGCGGTTGAATGATGTTGCCGCCGTCGTCATCAAGGTGTCGCGAGAAAAGGGTTATGCTCCTCCTGCGGTTCACCGGGGCAGGCGAGGAAGAGGATGGGTTGAGGAGATCCTCGAATGCCTTCATGAGATGAAGCCGGCGTCGATGTGTAGGCCACGCTTGAGCACTAGACCGTCAGTGGCAGCTGCAGGCCTTTTTCTTTTAGCTTGGTTTCAGGTACGGTCCTTCTTCCTCTCACCCTCTATCTTCTTTTTGTGGGCTACAAGAAACAAGAGCAGGAGAGGAGTGTATGTGACAGAGAATGGTGGTTCGTCTGAACTCTGAATGAATACTGAAGTGTGAGGATGTGAGGAATCATCCTAACTGATTGACACTTGGAGTTGGAGGTTGCTGAAACAGATCAGAGGCCGGAGCCCAGAAGTAAGCCAAGTCCATATATATGTACGTGTAGACAGATCACTTCTTCAAATTGGAATTGTCATGGGATATATCGTTGCAACTCTCTTTACCATGTCTTTCTATCTGCCATATGCAGGCTGCAGTGAGTATATATACTACATTTAACATGATGTGTTGATAAATGGCATCATGTCAAAAAATTCTCCACTGATGATGTGTTTCTAATTGCATTTAACATGGTTGTAGTCAGGGTGTCTACAGAATTTAAATTGTTCCAGTTCTACATTGCATTTAACATATTTGTTGCCGGGGTTTGTAAAGAATATAGATTGTTCCAGCAATGATAAACTATACTCTAGGTAATAATTTGCTGAGAAACCCCTAATTGGAAAAACTATTCGTTCTGGTAGCCACTGAGTTCTATCACAGGTGGCAAGGTTGGGGAATAATGGTGATGCGGCTGGAAAACTGAAGAATGAATGTGGTAGTGTTTGTTAGAGCAATGAGTTTGATGGTTTGTGTGGTTATCATGCTAAGTAGTTCCTGTGTAGTCGAAGTTTTTGTTTTGTGAGGGCATAGTCGAAGTTTATTAGCTACTGCATTTCTCTTTAAGATGAAGCATGTTTCTAAGATCGGGGGTGATGAAGCCGGTGCCGGTGGGTTTGCATCAAATTGCGCTGCTTTGGACCATGTTGTTGGCCAATGATCAAACCATAAACTAAACCTGGGATGTTTATCATCTCTCATGGTGAAATAAGAAATGTGAGCATATGCTCCTTTGATAAAAAAAAAGGGTCCCGTATATCTTTGACGGGCAAAGGGGGAGCCAAAGAGGATGTGTGCGCCAGTCTTCAGGGGCATGACACAGAGGGAGCAATCACTCCTAGCTTCTTCAATGATTTTCCTGCGAAGAAGATTCGAGTGACTCTAGATACGGTCTTGCATCAAAAGACCTTGGAAGGAACGCGGCTGCCCCACACGAACTCGAAGTGAGGAGAGAGCTCTAGGAGTGTGTTTACAAATATGTAACAAGCTTCATCCTTCAAATAAATATGGCAAGCTTCTAATCAATTTGCACCTCTCTCTAGATAAGAAATTTTATCTAGCGCCGTAGTAACACACAGGTATTTAACTACGGAGTAGTTTTATAAAATAAATACCAAGTTAGCCAAGTGAATATCAGGTTGTAAATTCCTGGAGCCACCACTGCATCAAGGGCTGCATGGAGCGCACGGGACAGGGACGACGAGGTGGCGGACACTGGTGTGGAGGAGAGGGCGGGATGTGGGATTCGTGCTGCCGCATGGGCTTTCTTTCGGCGAAGGAAAGCAGGGAATTGCTGTTGAGTACCGAACGAAGCAAAACTAAACAAGGGGATAATTTTGAGTTTTTCTTTCTTCGAGAACATGAAAAACTTTGAGCTGAATTTGGGTCTTTCTGGAGCAAAGCTGCCGTTGCTGGCCCCGGCCACTGCCCAGAAGCCCAAAGCCCATAACAGAAGTGGACCGACACGTGGATTTCTATGGAGATCAACCCAAGAACCTAATCCGAGAGACATCAAATTCCCAACACTTCTTTTTGCGGGGAAGAAAAAATATACTCCCTCCGTTCAGAAATATAAAATATTTTAGGTTTGTAAAATAAATGTATCTAGATATCTTTTGATATATTGGTTTAACCCGAACCTCTATGAACCGTTAATTTTTTTAAATAATACATTTTTTTATTAAATTTCACAAATAATACGCAAAACGGGCAAATTGCAAATCTGATGATCCGTCGTCTATTGAAAAGACGACCAGGCTGCTTCGTCTTTTGAAAAGACGACCCACTGGTTCGTCTTTTGGGAGAACGACGCCCCCAGAGGGTGGGGCTGTTGGAAAGACGAACGTACTGTTCGTCTGTTGGAAAGACGAAGGGTGTTCGTCTGTTGGAAAGACGAAGGGTGCATTGATCATGCAAGGGTTCAGGTTCCAAATAAGTTTTAGGTTTTGGACTATTGTTTCGCGCCGTTTATCCCGCCGTCTCTTCCCGCCGATTTTTCTCGCCACTTCTTCCCGCCGATTTCTCCCACCGTCTCTTCCCGCCGGTTTTTTCCGCCGGTCCTTCCCGCCCTTTTTTCCCGCCTATTCGGTTCGGTGCTTCTATAAATGCGGGCAACGAGATGTATCTTTTCACCCAGTTCATCTCTTCCTCCTCTTACTCTATTTAATTTCCCTCCTTTCCTCTTGCTCTCGCATTTTCCTCCACTCCTCTCCACTATGACCGACGCGTTTCCCTGGCCGACAGAGATGTCCATTGGGCTTCTCCAAATAGCGAGAAGTGTTATGATAGGCGATGAACCAGCCCACTGGGAGACGTTGGTAACGAACCATGATGCTCTCGTTATGCTTGGTAAGTCACTTCATCGGAGAGGGTGGAAACCGAAGACCCCAAATCAGGTACGAGCAGAGCTTCTCAGGATCCAGGCAAGGTGGGACAAGCTCAACTTCAAGAGTGAAGCTCGCATGATGGAGCGGGCTGATGCACCTTGGTCCTGGATAGAAGAGAGCGAAGATGCGGATGATATCTTCATGGCGCCACCCGTTGGAAGCAAGGCAAGAGCTGAGTGGGACAAGAGGCAGGAGAAGAAGAAAGCACATGCCAAGAAGAGTCAAGCTGACATGACGGAGCAGGTTGTGGCACCTAGGGCCTGGATAGAAGAGAGCAAAGATGAGGATGATATCTTCATGCCGCCACCCGTTGGAAGCAAGGCGAGAGCTGAGTGGGACAAGAGGCAGGAGAAGAAGAAAGCACAGGCCAAGAAGAGCAAGTGCGAGGGATCGTCAAAGGGAAAGGGCGAGGCATCATCGAAGGGAAAGGGAAAGGCATCATGCTAGGGATAGATAGGACTCTTATTTATGTACCGCAAGTTATGTTGAACTGTGTTGCAAGCTATGTTGAGTAGTTTGTCGAATAAAATCATGAAATAATAGAATGATGTCTCATACATAGATAGATACATGTCTGATACATAAGTATATATATGTCTCATACATAGATAGATAAATGCCTGATACATAAGTAGATATCACTGGTGTCGACGACGAGGTGGCGGAGGCCTCGGTGTAATCCATCCATATCTGTGGGGTGGCATCACATCACGGCGAGGTGCAGTTGACCCTTCACCTTGATCCTGTGTATCCTGTGTGGGGATAGGTGGTGGAGTACCTGGCTGATACTGGCCAAACCAGTCTACCTGCTCGTGTTGTGTCTGCTGATCATGGTCGTCAGTACTGTCCCATGTAACGGAGTCTCCTGCTAGTGTACAAGAAATTAAGTACTGAACAATGTCATACTGCATCTAACAATAGTAGGAAGAGACACGCTTACCATGAGGATGAGATTGTGGTCGATAAGCGAAGTCCATGTAGGGGATCGGCTGCTGATGCTGCCATTATTCGAAAGTAATCTGGTTCTGCTGCAACTGGTCGATATTAAACTGCGATTGCTGCCACGGGTCAGAAGTAAACTGTGATTGCTGCCACCCCGAGCCTCCAGCCTGGTCTGGAGGTGGTGCTCTCGGCGGCGCCTGCTGTGAGAGTCGTGGACGAGGCCCGTGGCGGAGTGGAGGAGAAATATGCTCCCCGTGCCATCCCGAGCCTCCAGCCTGGTCTGGAGAAGGTGGCTGCTCCATGGATCGACGTGGGGCGCGCTCCTCCACCGAGTGACGCGGTGGGCGCTGCTGCGTGGAGCGACGTGGGACGCGCTCCTCCACCGAGTCACGCGGTGGACGACGTGCTTCTCGGTGTTGAACGACGTCTGAGACGCTGGTGCACATGATGGCCGCGTAGATACGCCGCAGCTTCTCCTCGACCCGCCAGGCAAAGGACTGAGCCTGCTGACGGGGCACAAGAGGAACGGTCGAAAGCGGTCGTCCGTACTGAGCCACCTCAGTCTGTAGCTCCCACGTCATGTCGGCCTGCATTTGTCTCATAGTTAGGTATGCACTACATAGGCACTCATGTTGATTATGCTCTAAATAAAGTACTTACCGCTGACTGTCTGGACTCCAGTGTTGACTGGCTAGGGTATATCTCATTGTCATGTGCGTGTGGAATGGGACGTACCCGTGTCATCGACATATACCTCTGTAAGTATCCATGGAATAGCTCCATATCAAACGGGCCAGCGTGCCACACTTGTGTTGGTGCATTCTACCACTCGTTGACGTAAATCCCCACCCGTTGGAGCCATTGAGTGGCGGTCTTGCTAGTTTTCCGAGAGTACCTCTCATTAGAATTTGTTAGACCATCATTAAAGAACATAGATAAAGTATAAGATGCATTCCTTATGTACATATATTTACTTACGCGTGCACGACATCTGGAAGGGGAACATCCGGACGCGGGGGATCTACCATCTGGCAAAGACCGAACTGCTGCATGACCCTCTGTTGAGACATCTCCTCAACTTGGCAATCAAAGATGATCTTCGGTGTAGTCAGCCAATACTCTCAATCTCTAGTGCACATAATAGATAACCCGCCAGGATATCGTGTGTGTCGTGTCTACAGGGTGTACGGCTCCCAAATCACGACATCCTCTTTCAGTGTGTCGAACTGCTCGCTGAACGATGGATAGCATCTAACGACTTGCTCTCCCGCGAAACGACACTGCATGACAAAATAGTTGTTAGTAACTTTCATATTGTAGTACCAGAAGTGCAATTTATTAAGACATTACACTGACCTTGCGACGGGTCGCCAAGTGTAGGAAAGTCAATTTGCTCTTTGTCGAACAACAGGTCAGAGTGGTAGACAATTGTTTCATGTTCCTGGTTGCCGACTATTTGGTTGACACTTACTTCTGGACGGCCGATAGGGAACCTCTCCCATGACCACAATTGCAGCAACAATGGGAATCCTAGCAAGGCAGAACTGTTCTTGGTTAACTGGCAAGCATTGCACATACTTCGGTACGTAGCTGCTAAGACAGCTGAACCCCAACTCCACTGTGTGCATTCTTCCTGGCACGTCGCCTTCGCGATCCCTCTAGCAAAATGGATGTATCGCGCACTAATGGTCGACATGTGGTTCTCAGTGAACATCACCTTTCCGAGCAGCCACATAATATATGCCTCCAGGCTGCGTGTAATCTGTGGCGCAGTCATCGGAGTGGCTGGGAACCCAAACCTCTGTATCTGCATTGGCAAATAGAACAATTTTCAGTACATGATACTGCTCCAACAAAATAGAACAAATAAATGAAACACACCTGATACTGCTCCAACCATCCAAATTTTGGCCCATGATTGTCATGGCCAAAGGCCTGAGCTCCATCACGGATGCCAAAGAATCGTTGGGCCATGTCTTGGGCCCAATTTGCCGGTGGATCCACTGGGCCTATGGGCACGCCAGCCAACGGAAGTCCCAGCAAGTACGAGACGTCCTGAAGGGTAGGAGCCATCTCTCCCCATCGAAAATGGAAAGTGTGAGTCTCGGGCCTCCATCGATCCACCAAGCACGTGAGCAAAGAAGAGTCGTACTGTAAGCGACTAGTCTGGAACCCAAGGTGTCGCCCTTCTATCTCCTCCATACGAGTGGCCTCAACCAAACGAACGAAGGGTAAGAGCCCAACTCACTTCAATCTACATAAGAAGATAGCAGAACAGTTTAATCACTCTGGCCCATAAATATCGCAACAGCAAGAGAAATAAATGTCACATGCCTCTAAAGCCAATCAGGGTGTATGCACCAGTTCGACATGGGAGTGCGAGTCACTAGGTGCTTCAAGGTTCCCGGGTTAGCATCCAGTACCGTCGACCGGTGCTTTCTATCTATGTCAGCATTCAGCAAAGATCCCGCCATCTGCACATTAGTTTCACACATATTATAAATTTAAGACATAGTTCCACACATATTACAAATTTAAGACATAGTTCCACACATATTACAAATTTAAGACATAGTTCCACACATATTACAAATTTAAGACATGGTTCCACACATATTACAAATTTAAGACATAGTTCCACACATATTACAAATTTAAGACATAGTTCCACACATCTAGTTTCTTCCTCTTCCTCTTCTTCCTCTGCCTCTCCTTCCTCGGCTGCCATGTCCACGAGGAGCAGCTCCACCAGTCCCGAAGATGTGGCAACTGGTGTCTATATGACCAAATTGATTACACAAAAAACATTTCCTAGTAGGGCCTCCGGCTTCAGATTCATCCATATCATTACGGATGCGGACACATTGTCGCCTTCCTCTTCCTGTCCGCATCAGTTCAGGATCTGGGATGTAAACCCTTTCACCTGGATTTACTTTGTTGAAATTTCCCCATGCCCTATATCCCATCATCTCGCCTGTCCACGTATTGACCACCGCGTCCTTAAGGAAATAAGGAGACACAAACGAGATCGCATCCATACCCATCAGCCCGCATGCAGCTAGTACATGCGAGCAAGGCAGATGCAACAGCTTGGGTTTATTGCACGTGCACTCACACGTTGGCCAAGCTTTGTTGCCTATCCTCACCTCCTTTGTCTTTACCTATTCTCCTGTTCCAATCCGGTTGGAAGGGAGGCGTACCTCGAACCTTCTTTCCTGATTACCAATGGCGATGACATGCATGGACCGATCCTTCTCCATCTTGGCATCCATGTAATGCATGATCTTTGAACAATACCTCGTGTTTGGGTTGTTCATGATATGCATCTGAGCCATCTGGAGTCTGTCTCTGAAATACTTCAGAGTTCCGGTGAAAATACACTCCACAATGGCTGTTAATGGTAGAGCCCTACTTCCTCTCAAGACAAAGTTGTAAGTTTCAGCCAGATTTGTAGTCATGACGCCAAACCTAGCACCATGAGTGTCATGCAGCAGAGACCACCTCTCTATAGGCTCGTGTTGTATCCATTCCTGAAATTTTTTAATCCTTCTGCCAGACCTTCTCCTAGTACCGGGTTGGTCAAATCCTGGCAAGTCACAAAGGGCAATGGGTTCTTCCTCCGGTGGTGCTGCTCCTGTTGTTGCCTGTGCAGCTAACGCCGCTGCATGAGCCGCGACCGCTGCTGCTCTAGCTGCTCTCCTCCGAGTCACATGTTTTTTAGTGAAGTCATCAAGATAGCCATGACACTTGATGTACTTCCACTCTTGGTTCTGCTTGCAAAGCTTCTTGAATAGGTTCATAAGAGCCTTGTTCCTGAACTGTGAGAAAACGTTGGCCCCTAGATGCCGCATGCACCAACGACTCTGCATGTCCAGCCATGGAGTAACTTCATCAGGAGTGGGCTGTGTGAGATTCTTTATCGCGCTTAGTATACCTAGATGCCTATCATGAAGGACGCATACATTCGGTGTATCTCTCACAATTGCTATCTTCAGCTGCCTAAAAAACCATACCCAACTCTCGGTGTTCTCGCTCTCCACGAAAGCAAAAGCAAGTGGAACAACTTGATTGTTTCCATCTTGACCTATGGCAGTCAATATCCGACCCCTATACTTGCCAGTGAGAAATGTACCATCCACAAGATGACTGGTCGACAATGAGTGAAAGCTTCTATACATATAGCAAATGAGAAGAACACTCGATGAAGTACCCTCAAATTAGGTTCCTGTGGCAATGTAAAGTGTTGGATGTCCACGTAGGTGCCTGGATTCCTAGCCTGCAGTGTCTGGAGCATCCTAACAACACAGTCATACCCGTCTCGAAACGAACCAAACCTTGCCTCCAGTGCCCTTTGCTTAGTCCTCCAAGCCTTCCCGTATGAAATATTGTAGCGGAATCTGACAGAAACTTTGTTAATGATAGCTTTCACCCCCATGGCTTTGCCCTCCACTATCACTGTGTACAACAGTCTAGCCAGGAGGGTTGACGTGAGGTTACGATGGTCCTGAAGGACACTGTCAAGTGTGCATCACAACATCGGTGACCTTCCAGTTTGTGTCATACCTAGGGACATGGGCATGCACCCTTGCAGGACATCCAGCTTCCTCGCAAACCAATGTCAAATATTGGTGTGATGACACCTTCGTTTTCAAGACCCGTTGCATGGACATTGACCACTCAACAATTGCTTCCTGCAAATGTCTCTTGCTAGGATATAATGCACCCAGAGAGATGTTGTTCGCGTGATAATGCCACGCCGAATCATGCCCATCGTTCACAGTCATTGCTGCTGTGTTGTCATTATTCCATGATGCCGGAATAGGTTGGCCGATCTCTTCTTGACCAGACTCGCCAGAATCATCAGCCGTATCACTGTTGCCTTCTGAGTCTTCGGCTTCCATTTGATGTTGCAACAAACCATCATATATCTCGTCCTCATCAGCTTCGCCACTGAATATGTCTTCCCCTAATCCTTCACCACCGTCCTCTGATACATAACCATCACCCCCGGTGTGTGCATAGCTACTGTGACCTGATTCATAACCACCGCCACCGTCTTGGCCCTGACTACTCTGGCCATGATCATAACTACCTCCAGCATGACCGGTCTGACTACTCTGACCATGATCATACCCAACCTCTTTCGCCACAGGTAACACTAAGAGACTGGGGTTAACTTCTCTTTTATGGCAAGCTTGCACAAATTTGACCCATTTATGTTGCGCTTTTATTGGCCTTAAATAAAAATTAGGGGTTTGCCTTGACTTAGTCCATAAAGCATGCACACCGACAGTATGGGTAGGAGGGAGCCCTAAACGAACACATAACCAATCCTTCAAGTGAGTAACGGGCACTGTTTCAGGATTCTGAAGCACTTCATCCATAAAATTAAACTCGCTCAAATCAACTCCGTGCTGGTTTGTTCTAACAAAACAGGACCATACAAGAACCTAAACACTACATTATTTGACATGATTTTCGACCTAAAAATACCGAAAATAGTCAAAAACAGGTACATTGACACATAATACTCTATAAATATCTTGCATCTAACAGACCCCATCAAAGACTACCTATAAACATACACACATGACTGCAATTAGCAAGAAATTAGGGTTTACCCTTGAAGCGTGCGAAGTCCTGCAGTGCAGCTGCCTCAGGTCAACGTATCATCACCTCCACCATGCACCTTTCTCAAGTCCCAGCACCAGCCTCCACCATGGCCATTGCTCAACAAGAACACCACCAGATCCCTCCACCAAAATGACTCAAATAACTACACCAGGCTATCCCATTAGTAGATCGGGACTATACTAGCTTGCTAATGTGTTAGAGCAGCGAGTTTAGGTAGAAATCTAGGCTACAAATCGGTGCAGCAGCTGAGAAAACGAGAGCAAACGAGAGAGAGGAAGAACAGCCAGAGAGAGAGAGAGAGAGAGAGGAGGGGAGGACGACGACGGGCAGGCGCGTGAGCTATATGCTCGGGCGCGTCATCCGTTCAAAGGACGAACTGTCCTTCGTCCGTTCAACGGACGACGCCGCGTAACCCCTGTCGCCCGACAGCTCGACAAAAGCGTGTCATTTTTTGAATAAAAGAAGACAACTCGGTCATCTTTTCAAAAGACGAAGCAGCCTGGTCGTCTTTTCAATGGACGACGGATCATCAGATTTGCAATTGGCCCGTTATACGTATTATTTGTGAAATTCAATAAAAAAATGTATTATTTTAAAAAAATTAGCCTATGAACCTATATACTAAAAGACCTAGATACATTCCATTCATAAAGCTAAAATGTCTTATATTTCTGAACGGAGGGAGTATTAAATATCTATAGGATTACAATCATTGTTCATGGCAACAACAATTCCCTCAAGAAAATTTCTAAGCCAGATCGTAGTACGATGTTGAACCCTACTAAGCTTCGCTAGTTCATGGCTAACCTGATTAGCATCCCTGCTAACCTTAACTATTCTAGTGCCTCTTTCCTTCAGTAAGGCACGAATGGCGGCGATCTTGAATGTGTAGACGGAGGTATTCGGAGTGCTATCCTTGATCAGCTCAATCGCTTCAGTACGGTCTGTTTCAACAATAAACGGCAGTATTGTCCAATGCAACGACAGTCTAAGCCCTTAGCTTTTGTAAGGAATCCATTGGAGTAGTACTTAGCTTTTGTGAGAGTCCTCGGCTTGCAGTCACTGGATTGCGATGAGTTGAACTCCGCAATAATTTCATGTGTGGAAGGAGTTGGTTACAAATTTGTGTCATGTTTTTTATGATCTCGAAAAATAATTCTTTGGCAAAAACCTCATTTATATATAAACGCAGTGACAAAGCAGTTAAGCAAAACCAAAGAAAGTCCTAGGTAGAGTTCCATCAACCTTAAGCTTAGGTTTACATTTGTCTGTATAGTTCAGATACGCTCAACTTTCCTGAAACTCAATCATCCCAGTGCGGAAATACTATCGAAAGCAAATTATGAGAACGAAGTGCGTTGTAACAATAACGGGAACAGTCTTGCGCACAACACATAGTTTGTGCTAGCGAGTATCTCTGAACCAGGCATGCTATGTAAACTGAGGATAAGGCAAGGGTAAAGAAGCTAAAAGTAGAATAAAATTTCGTTTTACAGCTCGGGCTATATGTAGCTCGTTTTTTTTCTGAAACTATAAATAGAAAACGACAGTTTGAAAGTTTCGAAAAATGCAGAAAAAACCATGAATATAGACAATGATGTTAGATTTTATCATTTTTGCGCAGCAAAGAACATAAGATATTTTAAGTTGAGATTTTGCACATTGATAGTAGGATACACCATTGTCTACATCTAGGATATTTTACGTAATTTCTGAAACTTTAAATACAATTTTTAAATTTTTGAAAAGGGGGCTCCATTTAGCCTGAGACCCAAAACGCCGAACTCAGTAAGCAAGTAAAGATGGTTGCTCACAATGTATTGAACGTCCTTCTTGAGATGCCTCTAGTTTGGAATCACAATATTCTACCGTATCCCCTCTCGTCATTCTTGAGACGAATTGAACGGACAAAATGTTCTACTGGAGTAGTGACATTTGTCTCATATGTAGTTTGTTTACCCTTCTATATATCCAGGGGCATACGCGCGGTTCAAATGTTCAATCATTGCAAGAGGGCATTTCCCTGCAAGCAAGAAGCATCTTGGAAGCTCGGTCTACCCCAAAACTGGTTTAGTGTGCGATATTCGCTCACCGTATGGTTGTTAGTCCTACCTTTGATTATGCATGCATGCGTGATGGGAGAATAAATCCAGAGGGATAATATAGCGCCAGCGAACTGTGCTGGTCGGTAGATCTTGACCGGATGCCTCGTGTAAACTGACTTGGATCCAGCATACATTAATCATCGTGTGCTTGAAATTCATCCACAGATATCTCAAGAACATTATCAACTGATCACTGCATGCATATAAAATTTGATTTTTGTAGATAATGTTAATCATGTACTAGTACTTAGTTGATTGCAAGCTTGTACTGGTACATTTGCCCAATTAATTAAGAACGGCAGACGCACCCGTCCAGATATTTTTAACGAGGTCTAACAGAGGGACATTAGCTCTTTGTCGGCTTGTTTAAATAATTTTAGATTCCTCAAATTATATAGCAGCACGTAGGCCTGTAAGTATATGTTAACCCTCGCTTGTACTTCAATAGTTTGTGGAGTATTAATATTAGTTCTTTCGGTTGGTCGCATGACTAGACAGTAGACACAAGCGTGTTCCAGATAATCCACAACTTAAGTTACACTTTTGTCCTGTTTATCAGGTATGACAGTACCCGAGACAAAGTAGTATAGGAGAAAGTTGCTCTAATAAATTGCAAAATAAATGTTTCAGTCTCTTTGTAATCGGACACCTAGAACCATACCTCCTTAATTTGAACAAGTGTATGGAACCATACTGTACATTGTTTTACTGGTACTAAAAAAACAATCTGTTCCCTGTCCTTCGGGAGTGCCTGGACGTACGCATACATCCATACAAAGAGACATGAACTGCGAGCGGACTTCGTGGCGGTGCCGGTGCTTGCTTGCTCGGAGCCGGCCGCCATTTCTGCTGCAAGATGCGCATGTGTCTGCCGGCCCCGTCATTCCTACTTCTGATCCGATACCACTCCATGGAACACGATCGACCGAGATGCACGCGGCTGGGCGCACGCAATGCAGAGATCCGATATCTCTGATTCGGCTCTGGTCCAGGCAGGCTGGGTTTGATGATGACCCATCACCAAGAATTCAATTGGATCCGTCTATCGGGCACACTGTGGTTCTGAAGTTGGTGTTGGACTCGTTGTCTACTACTACTACAAAAGAAAACATAGTCATAACTAGGCGCACGGGTGAAAAACAGACCTCCAGTCCCAGGCCGCAACAGGCTCTAGTCCCGGTTTTAGGTCAGGGACTGTGAAAACGGGACTAGAGCCCCCCTCACTAGTCCCGGCTCGCTACGGCCCGCGACTGATAACAGCCACGTGGCTGTTTCAGCGCCGTGGGAACGGAAGCCCTCTAGACCCGGCCGTAACACCATCTGGGACTATAAGGTTTCCTGCCGCGACAGAGAATTGTGTGTTTCTCTGCCGCGGCAGAGATTGTGTATTTCCTTTTTTTTGTCATTTTGTTCCTTTTTCGTTTTGTGTTTCACTATAATTTCAAACATATATTTAAGTACACATATTCTACGCTACTACATACACAGTATACGTTGATGCATTTATATAATTAATCGATCCCTTGCAAGCATACATTGATGATATATATATATATATATATATATATAGATATATATATATATATCAAAAAGAAGAAATGTTTTGAAATTACATGGTCATTGATGAATATATATATCATATCAGCTACATGTAGATCACTAAGGCAAATCGAGTTCCACGTCATCCGCATAATGCTCTCCATGTACATCAAGGTCTTCCTTCATCATAAATCCCGCCAGCTTCTCTTGAATTGCTCTTATGCGCTGGTCTGGCTCTAATTTCTCCCGCAAATCATAAATATAATATGAGTCAACTTTCCGTTCACTGGTCAACTCACGGATGTACTCGCAGACGTAGTATCCACATAAATGAGTTCCCGGTGGCTGCTGTAAACTCTTCACCATTTTATAAGTTAACTCCTCTTTAAATAGACCTGGTATTTTCTGTCTGAACCGTGTCCAATACCTTCTCGGCAAAGAAAATGAACAAAGAAGTTATTAGTTACTTGATATCAGGAAATGAATGAAAGAGGACGATATAATGCGATAATGATTGAAAATTATTTATGGAGCATTGCTTTCATGTCGCTCCACTGCTCTTGGTCCCAACTTAATGAGTCGTAGACTTCAACTAGGGAGTTGTCAACTTGAATGTTTAGCAAGATCCAGTGGAATCTACAAACGTTTACATAATCATACATGCATAGCTCATCCAGTAAGCAAAAATAAAATATGTACAAGATATAAACACTCATTTGAAGTTATAAGGAAATAGTATTTCCTTAACAAAATTATTCTCGGTTAAGAACCTGCACAAGTCTTCCTCCACGTCCTTGAGGTGATTCTTTAACGTATATTCATTAACGATATATGGGTCAATGAACCCAACGTCGTATCTTCTAGCTCTTTTGCATTCAAGCATCTTCATTCTACAAAATATAATATCATCATACAAAAGGATATATAGTTAGGATAATACATTAAATGCAATGAACGAGCTGAGCTACAAACTTAATTATGGAAATAAATCACTTACATACAGTAGCAACCAATGATAGATTTGTCGAGGACGCGCTGGTTGTATAACTGAAACAGTTCAGTCATTTGAACCTGTATCGAGTATGGTTTGAAGTGATGCTCCTTTCTAAAGTCCACCGGCAACCAATCTTTCGGATGCTTTTTTTCTGCTTGCGACATGTACCATTCGTGCAGATTTCGCATATGTGTGGATAGACGCGCGAGCTCCTCATTACTGACTAGAGGATCCCCTTGGACATACTGCCGTACTATCTGACCCACTGGCGTATCGTCATAGCCTAAATATTGACCAAGAGACATATTTTCTTCGGTAGCAAGTGCTTTGGCCTGCGATACAGTGATTCCCATTAGTATAGCATTATTACGGGATCTGAGGTCCATTATTTGCATGTCCATATCCATTTCATCTCTGAAGGCCTTGTCGAGGTCTGAAATGACTTTGAGCGGGGCGACCGATTGATTCTTCTGTGCTCCGAGCTGGGCAACTTGCTTCCCGCTTTTTGCACTTATGATTTTTTTCTTCTGTGCTTGCTTAATAATCTCCCGGTCATAGTCTGATTCCAGATTCATCGATATCTGGGATGGTTGCTCAATAAAGGACTTAGCCCACTTTTGGATTTTTTATCATATACCGGCTTTGGCTCAGGCTTTTTGGGTGCAAAATGCGCCTTAACTTGGGCAGCCACATCCGCGTTAGTTTCCTCATCGGTCTTGTCATAAGGTCTCTTTGGAAGAGCCCGCGGGATGTCGACTATCTTTGTCGTTTGACCTTTCTTCGATGTGGGACGCGGGGGAGCGTCGAACTTCTGTTTCTTCGACGAGGTAGTAGTATTGCACGGAGGCGGAGATCGAGTATTGCGCGGAGGCAGAGGTCGAGTTGATGTACTCCTGCTACGGCGATCGTTAGCGGGGTGGGGTGGACTTGGAGGTTGGCGATAATCGGGTTGGGGTGGACTTGGAGGTTGACGATATTCGATGCGGGGTGGACTTGGATTCCTCGGAGTCGGCGGCCTTGGCGCCGAGCCTGGAAACTTGATGTACTTCTTATTCCATAGAATGATGTTGTACTTGACATCTCCTAGTTTCGTAAGGCCTTCAGGCGTAGCGATTTCAACCTCTAGGTCCGCAAAATCCTCCACTATGTCATCCACCGTGACACGAGCATAGCTTGGTGGAATCAGAAGTGAATGGTGGAGTGCTGCAGATAGACAAGGTAAAGCAGTGCCGATCGCCACCTTGAAGGACATGTTGTTCATTGGTTGATGTAGCTCACATTGTGCCATCTCTCTGACATCATCCACGGGTAGTGAGGAGCCGGTGAATCATCCAGCAATGCTTGATCATTAGCCCGGACCTCCGTGGAAGCCACGCTGCTTCTCCGCTGGCTAAGATCCAATGCAGGATCATCAGCCCGCGGGTGAGTTGACGACGGCGGCCTTTGTCTAATTTCATGCATGAGGTTCTTCAGATCAGCTAGGTCCTGCTCTGCCCTGGAGATCTGGTCTGCCTCCCGGTCCTTCTTTCTCTGACGGCTTCTATAACTGGCATCGTACTGAGGAAACCCTTTCTTCCACGAGACACTGGCGCCTTTGCCTCGTGTTCGTCCGCCCTTTTCAGGATTCCCTAGGGAGCGTGTCAGCTCGTCGTTCTCTCTCTCGGGACGGAACAATCCCAATTGAGCATCGTTCATTGCTTGAATAAGGTCTTGGGAGGGTTTTAGAATTTTTTCATGAAATAATGTCTTCCCTGTTTCTGGGTCCAACGATCCCCCGTGCCCGTACCACCAGTGCTTTGACCTCTCGGGCCATCCATCTGTACCAGGAGTGACGCCTCTAGCCCTTATTTTCTTCTCCATAGTTTCCCACTTAGGGACGACACTCTTGTAGCCACCTGTCCCCATTTTATGATGGTATTTATTTTGGGCAGCATTTAACGCGTTCTTTGCCTACTTTGCCTTTGCTTTATCAGATTGCTTGTACTGTACAAAATCGGGCCACTGTTCTCTCAACTTCTCGTTTACTCCTTTGAAGTCTGGAGTTTTATTTTTTGTGACATATTTCGCGTATAAACTTTTCTTGTGGTTCCGGTACAGTTCAGTCATCTTGCTCAGAGCCCACTCCTTGACTTTTGCTCTATTTTCAAGCCCACCCGGCCTTGGGGTAATACCATCTACCTCAAATTCTTCATACTCTAGAGGTATTATGAAATGCGCTATGAGCTTCTGCCAAAGGTCATCTTTGGCATCATCGGTGACATAGCTGTTGGATTCTTCACCGGGTTTCTTTGACTGATTCCATTCTTGGATGGTGATCGACAGGTTGTCCCTAACAAGCACCCCACATTGATTTATAAACATCCTCCGGTGCTTTTCGGGAGCAATCGGTTCACCATCATCATCTATTTCTTCGGTGGTGAACCTCTGATTACCATCCAACTTTTTGTTCGGCCCTCGTTTCGTTCGAGCCGTCGATTACTTCGATCCGGTGGGCTAAAAGAAGAAGAGAGAGTGATTAATATATATCTAGATCAGTTAATGAATAGAGGTAACACGAAGCTTTATATATATATATGTACCTCGCCGGATCCTGTCGAGAGGCCATCATTATTGTTGTTATTTGTTTGCCCTTCGTCCATCCGGTCTTCCCCTTGGTACATTAGGTTTTCCTCTAGTTCATCACCGGATGGATTCAGATATGAGGATATCTCTTCCTCGAGCAAAATATCTTCACCGGTATTAATATTAAGAGGAATTTCACCTCTTATCATGCCATGAAGAAAACCTTCACCAATGCGACCAGGATCTTCAGATGGATCCATGAATTAATTAACTATAACAAAAAGAGAGTTAAAAAGGTTAGAAAAAACAATAACCCTAATAACTAAAACAAAAAAACAATAACCCTAATATTATTTGAGGTAAAACAATAATCTTAATAACTAAAACAAAAAACAATAACCCTAATTAATAACCCTAATAATACTTATGGTAAAACAATAATCGTAATAACTAAAACAAAAAACCTAATATTACTTATGGTAAAACAATAATCGTAATAACTAAAACAAAAAACCCTAATATAAAAAAACTATAGAAAAAACTATAACAAAAAACCCTAATAATCCTGATTACAATAATCCTAATTATAATAATCCTAACTATAAAAAATATAAAAAACTATAGAAAAAAACTATAACAAAAAATCCTAATAATCCTAATTATAATCCTAATCCTAATAATCATAATTATAATCCTAATTATAATAATCCTAACTATAAAAAACTATAGAAAAAACTATAAAAAAAACTATAAAAAAAACCACCCGCGCGGCCTCTCGATCGAGCTCACCGACGAGGGGCGGCGAGGCGGCACGATGGCAGCGAGGCGGAGAGGCGGCGACGCGGCACGCGCGCGGCGAGGCGGCGAGGCGCGCGGAGAGGTGGCGATGCGAAAAATGCGTCGGCGGAGCGGCGGCATGTCACGGCACGGCGGAGCGGAGTGGCACGACGGCGGCAGACAGCACCTCCCCTGCGTCGTCTTCGATGCGTCTGTGTGCTTCGTCTTCGCTGCGTCGAGGAATGCCAAGTGCTGGGCAGCACATGCCTTAGGGCGCAGGGCTAAGCCATCGCCCGCGACTAAAGGGTCTCTAGTCCTGGGCCGTGGCTTAACCCGCGACTAAAGACCCCCCTTTAGTGGCTTAACCCGCGACTAAAGACCCCCCTTTAGTCGCGGGTTAAGCCACGACCCAGGACTAATGTGTTTTTTTTTCGGCCGCTTGGTTTTCGCGCACGCATGCACCCTCTAGTTTCGGGTCCAGCCACGACCCGCGACTAGTTTATTTTTTGTAAATTTTTTTTAATTCAAATCAAATATAAAACTTTGGAAAATCATATCTTTTATTGTAAAAATCCAAATAAAACAAATAATATATCTATTATTATCAGAAAAATATAAAGAATCTTAATATAATATCCATATATTTGTTTGCATCATTTATAAATGATTTCATTTGTAAATTTCTTTTTTTAATTTAAATCAAATATAAAACTTTGGAAAATCATATCTTTTATTGTAAAAATCCAAATAAAACAAATAATATGTCTATTATTATCAGAAAATATAAGGAATCTTAATATAATATCCATATATCTGTTTGCATCATTTATAAATTATTTCATTTGTAAATTTCTTTTTTAATTCAAATCAAATATAAAACTTTGGAAAATCATATCTTTTATTGTAAAAATCCAAATAAAACAAATAATATGTATATTATTATCAGAAAAATATAAAGAATCTTAAAATAATATCCATATATCTGTTTGCATTATTTATAAATTATTTCATTTGTAAATTTCTTTTTTTAATTCAAATCAAATATAAAACTTTGGAAAATCATATCTTTTATTGTAAAAATCCAAATAAAACAAATAATATGTCTATTATTATCAGAAAAATATAAAGAATATTAATATAATATCCATTTAGTCCCGGTTGTAGTCACAAACCGGGACTAAAGATATTTCTCACCATTTCCCACCGCTTCCCGCCAAGTTTTCCGCCCTTTCCTTTTTACGAGAGCTTTTAGTCCCGGTTGTAGTCACTAACCGGGACTAAAGATATTTCCCGCCATTTCCCAAAGCTTCACGCCAAGTTTTCCCGCCCTTTCCCTCTATATATAGGGAGATCGCGCCATGTCTATCCACACATCGACACCTTCCTTTCTTAGAACAATGGACAACGCCTACTGGGCCATTCTGACCCTCGAGGAGACCAAGGCATTGTACGCCTCCAACTACCCTTGTCCGCCGGGCTACCGGCCACCCGTCGGCTGGATGCTGAGCGTTGGAGGGGTTCCTGTCCCTCAAGGTTCCGCACGCCAGATGGCCATCACGAACCACTTCTACCACGAGCTCACGCCGGAGCAGCGGATGGATCCCTAGTGGGATCCCAACAACTACGACACCTGTAATGCCTTCTTCGCTAATAGGCAGGAAAGGGAGCCCGCCAGGTACGAGGGTGATGGCCTGCCCCCGGTGAACCACAACGAAGCCGGCCGCTGTCTGTGGTGGGCGAACCGTACTATCATCAGAGTGATGCGCTACATCGCCGGGGGAGACCATCCTCGCCTGCGGTGCCCACAAGTCCACCCACCATAGAGCCACAAGAAGGCCCCACCCCCGCCCGGCGGTAGAGGCATAGTCTTCCAGGAGACCCCTGCCCCGCCCGCCGTGAATCTGAGGCCGGAATGGCCCCTGGTATATGCCATGGCTGGGCTGAGGATCCCCGGAGTGGCAGGTGACGATGACGATGATGATGACGATGACGAAGAAGACCCTGAAGCTGCGTACTATAGGACTAGGCATGATTATGACTAAAGGGGGCGGCTTTAGTCCGAGTGTTAGTTAGTCCCGGTTTGTCCCGATTTTTAATATTAATAAATGTCTTGAGTGTTACCTAAATATGAAGATGTTGTATTTAGATGAAAAGGCCTATAAATAGAGGAAAGGGCGGGCAAGCTGTATCGAGCAGCCTATAAATAGAGGGAAATGCCTATAAAGAGAGGGTTCATCTTTAGTCCCGGTTGGAGAAACCAACCACAACTGAAGGTATTGCGGCAGACTGGGCCAGGCATCACTAATAATAGGGGTGAGTGTCGACATTATGTCGTGCGGCTTGTACCTTGTCCCGGATGGTGTCACCAACCGGGACTAAAGATGAACCTTTAGTCCCGGTTGGAGACACCAACCGGGACAAAACATGAGTCAGCACTAATAATAGGGGTGAGTGTCGGCATTATGTCGTGAGTGTCGACATTATGCCGAGCTGCTTGTACTATAAATAGACATCCTTGTGAGTCCAGTCCTCCAGCCAGTTTCAGGGACACCACTACGACCAGTTTCAGGGAGATGCCGCCGGAGCCTAGTCCTCTGGCATCTCCAAGAAACTGGTCATAGAGGCACTCCCTAATATGTGAAATTAGTTAGCTCCCAGGCGTATTGATCTAGTTAGAGAAGTTACAAGATGTAAGATGGTTTTCGAGAGAAGGGATACCACTACGGCCAGTTTCAGGGAGATGCCGCCGGAGCCTAGTCCTCCGGCATCTCCAAGAAATTGGTCATAGAGGCACTCCCTAATATGTGACCTCACACATTTGGATATCAGATCTTAATGGTAAGTATGAATCGGGACTAAAGGCCCCCCTTTAGTCCCGGTCTAGCCACAAAACGGGACTAACACACTCAAGATTGTTTGTAGACAACACTATAAAAATGGACACATGGAGCATCTTCACTCATAAAATGTTACAATTATTACACATCATTTCTTCGCGTGTGTTCCTTTCTGATCCCGCCGTATCCATGGAGCATCTTCATTCATTAACATGATGCTTGGGTCATCCTTCACCACGAAGGGCGGAATTTCATAAAACTTATCACAATCTTCTGACATGTCTGTCTTGTCCTCCACTCCCACGATGTTTCTTTTTCCTGAAAGAACTATGTGGCGCTTTGGCTCATCGTCTGATGTATTCTTTTTCTTATTTTTTTCTAGGTTTGGTAGACATGTCCTTCACATAGAAAACCTGAGCCACATCATTGGCTAGGACGAATGGTTCGTCTAAGTACCCAAGATTGTTGAGATCCAACGATGTCATTCCGTATTTCTTGTCTACCTCAACCCCTCCTCCTGTCAGCTTGACCCATTTGCACCGAAACAAGGGGACCTTAAAAGTAGGTCCATAGTCAAGTTCCCATATCTCCTCTATGTAACCATAATATGTGGTCTTTGACCCATTGTTGTCTGTTGCATCAAAGCGGATACCACTATTTCGGTTGGTGCTCTTTTTATCTTGGGCTATCGTGTAAAATGTATACCCATTTATCTCGTACCCTTGGAAAGTTGATATAGTCGAAGATGGTGACCTAGACAACAAGTATAGCTGATCTCCAGGAGTATTGTTTTTGATGAGATGTTGCAACCAACCACCGAAACTCTTCATGTGTTCATATCTAATCCAAGAGTCATGCTTTCCAGGGTTGTTGGAGCATAAGATTTCCTTGTGTCCCTCGATATATGGGGCTGCCAAGATAGAATTCTGTAGAACGGTGTAATGTTCTTCGGTGTAAGAATGTCCGTCCCTACATATTATTGATTTCCTTCCTAGAGTATCCTTTCCACTCAGTCTCCCCTCATACCGCGATTGAGGAAGACCAATCGGCCTAAGGTCAGGAACAAAGTCAACACAAAATTCAATGACCTCCTCTGTTCCATAGCCCTTGGAGATGCTTCCTTCTGGCCTAGCATGGTTACGGACATATTTCTTTAAGATTCCCATGAACCTCTCAAAGGGAAACATATTGTGTAGAAATACAGGACCGAGAATGGAAATCTCTTCGACTAGGTGAACCAGCAGGTGTGCCATAATATTGAAGAAGGATGGTGGGAACACCAACTCAAAACTGACAAGACATTGGACCACATCATTCTGTAACCGTGGTAGATCTTCAAGATTGATTATCTTCTGAGAGATTGCATTGAGAAATGCACATAGCTTCACAATGGGTACTCGAAATTATCTGGTAGAAGCTCCCTCAATGCAATCGGAAGCATTTGCGTCATATTACGTGGCAGTCATGAGACTTTAGGTTTTGGAACTTTTATTCTGCCATATGTATTATTCCCTTTATATTCGACGAGAAGCCAGACGGGACCTTAATACTGCTTAGGCATTCAAAAAATATTTCCTTCTCTTGTTTGGTCAGAGCGTAGCTGGCATGACCTTAAAACCATTCTGGATGCAGGCCATCTGGATCTTTCATACGTTGATGGTCCTTTCGTGCTTCCAGTGTATCTTTTGTCTTCCCGTACACGCCCAAGAAGCCTAGCAGGTTCATGCAAAGATTGTTCGTCACATGCATCACATCGATTGCAGAGCGGACCTCTAAGAATTTCCAATATGGTAGCTCCCAAAATATAGATTTGTTCTTTCACATGGGTGTGTGTCCTTCAGCGTCCTTCGGAACATATTTTCCGCCAGGACCCTTTCCAAAGGTTACCATTTGATCCAAATCTTTGATCATATCAAATATATCAGCACCAGTACGCTCCTTAGGCTTCGTCTGGTGACATGCCAGACCGTTGAAATGCTTGCCTTTCTTTCTTAAGGGATGCTTGGACAAAAGAAATCGACGATGCTCATTGTATACATTCTTCTTACAATGTTCCACATATATACTTTCAGTCTCATCTAAACAGTGTGTGCATGCATTGTATCCCTTGTTTGACTGTCCTGAAAGGTTACTAAGAGCAGGCCAATCATTGATTGTTATGAAAAGCAATGCTCGAAGGTTAAATTCTTCCTGCTTGTGCTCATCCCACATGCGTATTCCGGATTCGTGCCACAACTGTAAAAGTTCTTCCACTAATGGCCTTAGGTACACATCAATGTCGTTGTCGGGTTGCTTCGGACCTTCGATCAACACTGGCATCATAATGAACTTCCACTTCATGCACAACCAAGGAGGAAGGTTATAGATGCATAGAGTCACGGGCCAGGTGCTGTGACTGGAGCTCTGCTCCTCAAAGGGATTCATGCCATCTGTACTTAGACCAAACCTTAAACTCCTTGCGTCATCTGCAAAGTCCGGATACTTTCTATCGATTTTTCTCCATTGCGACCCATCAGCGGGGTGTCTCAACATCCTGTCTGACTTACGTTCCTCTTTATGCCATCGCAACAACTTGGCGTGCTCTTTGTTTCTAAATAAGCGTTTCAACCGTGGTATTATAGGAGCACACCACATCACCTTGGCAGGAACCCTCTTCCGGGGGGCTCGCCCTCAATGTCACCAGGGTCATCTCGTCTAATCTTATACCGAAGTGAAGTGCATATCGGGCATGCATCCAAATTCTCATACTCCTCACCGCGGTAGAGGATGCAGTCGTTAGGGCATGCATGTATCTTCTGAACCTCTAAACCTAGAGGGCAGACAACCTTCTTTGCTTCATACGTACTGGCGGGCAATACGTTATCTTTTAGAAGCATATTCTTCATCATTTTCAGCAAATTTACAAATGAGGAGTCAGGTATAGCACACTCAGCCTTCCATCGCAGCAATTCCAGTGTGTTGTCCAGCTTTTTCAGACCATTTTTGCAATTTGGGTACAATAACTTTTTGTGATCCTCTAACATATGATTGAACTTCTCCCTATCCTTTTCAGTTTCACAATCTCTTCGTGCATCGGCAATGGTCCGACCAAGATTATCAGCGGGTTCATCATATGTCTCTTCTTCATCCTCCCCTTCAGCATCCTCCATGGAAGTATCTCCGTACTCAGGGAAACCATGATAGTTGTCATCCTCCTCCTCTTCTTTATTGTTTTCCATTATAACCCCTCTCTCTCCGTGCTTGGTCCAACAATTATAATTGAGCATGAAGCCGGACTTCAAAAGGTGGCTATGAAGGGTTTTTGAGTCAAAGTAATCCTTCTGATTCCTACATCCATTACATGGACAAAATACAAAACCATTGCGCTTGTTTGCATCAGTAACACTGATGAATTCATGCACGCCATTAATGAACTCGCCAGAGCGTCTGTCAGTGCCATACATCCATTCTCGGACCATCTGCATTATAGTAAAAGTATATCAAAAACCATTACACAACATGATAAAATTATTACAAGTTATATTGAGAGTTTCTAGAGCATTAATTTTGAATTTTGAAAAATTTACATGCACCAATTTGTGAATTGGAGAAAACAATCAACATGATAAATGTGGAGTTTTTTATTATTGTTCTATCAGTGAAAACCTCATTCCATTCTAAGCTCTGAAACTCTAAAATTACACATTTCAATTTTCAGTAACTATGTGTCTAATCAAAATTTGTTACACATATATATCAAAATCCTTCTAGCTACTTGTAGAGCATGCATGCATTGATCCATATCTCTATACTTCTAGAGCATTATAGAGCTAGAGATGAAAGAATGAAGTTCTAACCTTTTAAATCTTTGGATTTAGGTGTTGCAAACTAAATCTTGACAAATCTTGAGAAAAATGGCATGGACTCTCTTGCTTCTTTGAGAAAAATACCACCATATACTTTAGGGCAGCAGGACAGGAAGCAGAATATATAGTGGTGGACAACTAGTCCCGGGCCATGATACGACCAGGGACTAATAGTCCACGAAAAGACCAGCTGACCTGCTACAGGTCATTAGTCCCGGTCCGTAAAGATCTGGTCCGGTCCGGGACTAGTGACTACGGCCGTTTCTAGCCGTTAGAGGCCTCACGGCCCGGGACTAGTGCTCCCACTAGTCGCGGGCTGTGACAGGCCGGGACTGTTGGCCTTGTTTACGTCGAACCGAAGATGGTTTTTCCAGTAGTGGTAGCAATTATCTTGTGAGCGGAAATTAAGCAGAAACGTTTGTCCATCCCGTTGAGCTCATGTGTGCGTGTCACCCGTACGTGTGAGTGCACTGTATAGGCTACGGCTCAAATCTTGGTCGTGCAAGAGAAACATACTAAGATACAAACATCTGACTTATCATCTCTAGAAACATTACAACACAATTAAAAGCCTACTAACGACTAGAGTTGCAGTCTTCAAAGATTGGTAATGTCACTATTGCGCCTCTGTTCATGGAAAAATCATTGACATCTTAATTTTTTTTTAAATACTCCCTCCGTTCCACAGTTCTAGAGGGAGTATATATTATTTTAGATTTTTTTTCAGAAATTGGATAACCTGGCTTCTTCATCTTAAGAATCGTGTAAGGTCCATACTTGAATCAACCAACGGAAGAGATCAACCATGTACCATCTATACATTTTGTATTCTACTACTACACCATCACCTAGGCTGGCTGAATATATCATGAGCGGTCGTTACCATACGGTTGCATCCGGTACCGATAAGTTCATGTTGATCCGACGAGAGTAGGAAGGACCACATCATAAAACTAAATGCTTATGCATATCCTAGACTTAGTTTTCTTGTCGATGAACAATGTGCCACAAAACACAAGCAAAAAGGTAATAGATAAAAATGCCTAATGGTCTCCTCCAAGCCACAAAAGCAACCTTTTTGTACACCCATTGCGTTTTTTAGCCAAGTTATCCTATGTTAGGCAAACCTTTCTACCGAGGAACTATCTTTATCTTAAGTGGGATCCTTAGTTTCCACATGTACTTATGGAGACATCTAGTATGACCATTCATAAGGTCAGTATACATACATTTGACCAAAAAGATGCCTAAGGTCGCAAGATTTCAAACAAACACAACTAGCTCATCAGATGAATGCACCATCATCAACCATTGGCATACCTGTAACCAAGCAATCAGTGGCGGAGCCAGTATGATAGGGCAAAGGTGTCCGATCTTTCGATGAGATGGCGATAATCGATTTGGTGGAGTTCGGGCTTGACGATCCGACTACACGTGCGAGCACGAGCGCCAATGCAATCGCTAGGCCAATCTCCTGGAGGTTACCGATCCTGCGTGAACACGATCAGCCTGACCAGCGAGGGTCTTAATTCCTTCCTGAAATCGAGAACAAGTAAGAACCAATATTGCAATCAAGATATTGCGGATTAAGAGGAAAGCTTTATTGAAGGAGGTGGGATCCTGAATAGGTGCGAAGTACAAGAGGCCTCTGCGACGCTCGAGCCTTGGCGAAGTTGCGACTATGGCTAACTTAATGTCTAAACAAAATCCGAGTCTAGAGGTTCGGCTATGGGGCGTATTTAAGGGCGAAAAGGTGGGGTTTCGGCCAGCCATGGAAGTGGTGGCCGAATCCAACCCTAAAAGTCCTTTTCCCCTCAAATACGGACTCTAAAAAGTGGCTAATTAAAATCCTGCGAAAATTACATGGGCCTGGCCCAAAATAAAGGTGTCGCAGCACCATATTATGCTATGGACGAATTCGTAAAGTATTGATCTTGAATATTTCGTCCAAGCCTTCTTTCTTCATTATGGTGGCCTCAAAGTTCTGAAATCTTCATCCGTGGCCTTCTCTTGGATCATCACATGCTTGCTGCCATCTCCATGCATGGCCATGCTCCAATGCTTGTCCCTCTCATCCATGCTTGGTCCATCATTCCTAAGAGTAAGAAATGTATCTGATTTAGGCAGCATCATATTCTCATGTATGTAAGGAATAGTTCCAAGAAACGAAAGTACCTGATAGTTAAGTTGTTTGGCACGAGATCTTGTGATGGGTCCTTGTATGTGTGTTGCTGTAGGTACAACGGTTGTATCAATAGTAGGGATGTCCACATCATGCTCCCCTTCTTGAATTGAAGTCGTCCTCGACGCAATCTCATCTTCCTCACCAAAGTAAGGCTTCAAATCTGCAATGTTAAATGTAGGACTAACCGTACCAAAATCTGCAGGCAACTCAAGTTTATATGCATTATCATTGATTCTCTCTAAGACCTTAAAGGGACCAGCAGCACGTGGCATTAACTTAGACTTGCGTAAATTAGGAAAACGATCTTTACGCAAATGTAACCAAACAAGATCGCCAACATCAAACACAACATGCTTTCTCCCTTTATCCCCAGCAAGTTTATGCTTAGCATTCATGTGTTCAATGTTATCTTTAGTAGTCTTATGCAAGTTTAATATCATTTCAGCGCGTTGTGTAGCATCCAAATTATGTTGCACCGAAGAAGGTAAAGGCAATAAATCAATAGGTGCACGAGGAACAAAACCATACACAATCTCAAATGGGCACATCTTTGTGGTAGAATGCAATGAACGATTATAAGCAAATTCTATATGAGGTAAACACTCTTCCCACAATTTTAAGTTCTTCTTTAAAACAGCCCGTAACATAGTAGACAAAGTTCTATTTACTACTTCAGTTTGACCATCAGTTTGGGGATGACATGTAGTACTAAACAGCAATTTAGTCCCCAACTTAGCCCATAAACATCTCCAAAAGTGGCTAAGAAATTTAGTACCACGATCAGAGACAATAGTATTTGGCACACCATGCAAACGAACAATTTCACGAAAGAACAAATCAGCAATATGCGCAGCATCATCCGTTTTATGACAAGAAATAAAGTGTGCCATCTTAGAAAACCGATCCACAACAACAAAAATACTATCCCTCCCCTTCTGTGTTCGTGGCAATCCCAAAACAAAGTCCATAGAAATATCCTCCCAAGGAACACTAGGAACAGGAAGAGGCATATATAAACCATGTGGATTAAGGCGAGACTTAGCTTTTTGACAAGTAGTGCAGCGTGCCACAAATCTCTCAACATCGCGACGCATACGTGGCCAAAAGAAGTGTGCAGCAAGAACATCCTCCGTCTTCTTGACACCAAAGTGTCCCATCAATCCTCCACCATGCGCCTCCTGTAACAACAAAAGACGAACAGAGCTATCTGGAATGCATAGTTTGTTAGCACGGAACACAAATCCATCATTGAAGACGAACTTGTTCCAAGTTCTACCATCTCTACAATTCTGCAACACATCTTTAAATTCAGCATCATGCACATATTGTTCCTTAATAGTTTCCAATCCAAATATTTTGAAGTCAAGTTGAGATAACAAAGCATAACGGCGTGACAAAGCATCAGCAATAATATTATCTTTACCCTTTTTGTGTTTGATAACATAAGGAAAAGACTCAATAAATTCAACCCACTTTGCATGACGACGATTCAACTTAGCTTGACTACGAATATGCTTCAAAGATTCATGATCAGAATGAATAACAAATTCCTTAGGCCATAGATAATGTTGCCAAGTTTCTAATGTCCGAACCAACGCATATAATTCTTTATCATAAGTAGAATAGTTCAGACTAGCCCCACTCAATTTCTCACTAAAATATGCAACAGGTTTTCCCTCTTGTAATAACACCCCTCCCAAACCAATGCCACTAGCATCACATTCAAGCTCAAAAGTCTTAGTAAAATCAGGAAGTTGGAGTAAGGGAGCATGTGTTAGCTTATCTTTCAATATGACGAAGGCCTGTTGTTGTGCATCGCCCCAAACAAAGGGCACATCCTTCTTGGTAAGCTCATTCAGCGGCGCGGCAATTGATCCAAAGTCTTTAACAAAGCGCCTATAAAAACCAGCGAGGCCAAGAAAACTCCTCACTTGTGTGACCGTCTTGGGCTGCGGCCAATTCTCAATAGCTTCAATCTTGGCTGGATCCACTTCAATACCCTGTGATGTAACAACATAGCCAAGAAACGCAACTCGATTGGTGCAAAATGTGCACTTCTCAAGGTTACCAAACAAACGTGCATCACGTAAAGCATTGAAAACAGCACGTAAATGGTCCAAATGTTCCTCTAAAGATTTGCTATAAATCAGAATATCATCAAAGTAGACTACCACAAAACGGCCAATGAAAGCACGTAAAACTTCGTTCATTAATCTCATGAAAGTGCTAGGTGCATTAGTTAAACCAAAAGGCATTACTAACCTCTTTGCAGACAATTGCATAACATTGAGTATTGTTTACATCTAGTTCAGCAATATCAATTTTATTTGCAAGCATACATGGACTCTTCAAACGAATTTCAGTAGCATGTGTAGAATCAGATTTAGTGTTCTTTGGTGGTATAAAATCTGCAGCAACAATCTGATTCTCACTTTTATTTTTCTCCTCAGTTTTAGCTCTACTAGCTCTAGCAAGATCATCTTTTAAAATCTGTTCGGGAGTCATAGGTTTGAGACCAATTTTCTTTCCATCATGCATAAGAGAATAGTGATTAGTTTTGCCATTATGAACAGATTCTCTATCAAATTGCCATGGTCTACCAAGTAACAAAGAACAAGCTTGCATAGGTACAACATCACAATCAACAAAATCAGAATATATACCAATAGTAAAATGCACGCGTACCGTTCTTGTTACCTTGATCTTGCGAGAACTCTCAAACCATTGGATGTAGTATGAATGTTGGCGTTGTCTTGTTGGAAGCGCAAGCTTCTCTACCATGTCAACACTGGCCAGATTATTACAACTCCCTCCATCAATGATGATCCGTATAGCTCTTTCCTTGACAACACCACGTGTTTGGAACAGGTTGTGGCGTTGATCTTGCTCAGATTTGCTCAATTGCACACTCAACACACGTTGTGTAATTAAACTCTTGTATTGATCAGCAGCTTCAGCTCCCATTACCTCTGGCTCGTCGTCATCATCAGAATTGTCTCCATCGCGAGCAGAAATAAGGGCTAGTGTATCTTCATCGAAGTCACTCGCTGAATCGTATTCACCATCTTCTCGCACCATCATCACACGTTGTGTTGTGCACTGTCTCTCAATATGACCAAAACCCCAGCACTTGCGGCATTGTATATCCTTTGTCTTACCCGTGGAAGCCATAGAAGATGCACTACGAGCAGGAGCATTGGATGATGGTGGAGGAGCAGCTGGAAATCTTGTGGTGGCCTTGGATGTGGTAGTAGCTGGAGGCGAATCACGAGGAGGCGCTGATTGTCGGGATGTCCAAGTGGATGTGCGACCTGCAGAATTATTAGTCCTCCTCCATGGTGTTTGGCGATCCTGCACTTCACGTTCAGCTTTGCAAGCAAGATGAAACAAACGAGTGATAGAATTATATTCCTTATAATCTAATATGTGCTGAATGTCCTTGTTTAATCCACCAAAGAAACGTGCAAGCATTTGTTCATTAGATTCAACAAGACCACACCTAACCATCCCCGTTTGCAATTCCTGATAATACTCTTCTACAGAATTTTTCCCTTGCTCTAAGCGTGTCAGATTCTTTAGTAAATCACGTTGATAAGTGGGAGGTACAAAACGAACACGCATAGCAGTTTTTAACGCAGTCCAAGTACTAGGAATAGTAGTAGGATTTAAACGACAATACTCAGACCACCAAAGGGAAGCAAATTTAGTAAATTCACATGTAGCAGCACTAACACGCATATTCTCAGGATATTTTAAGCATGCAAAACGTTGTTCTACTTCCATCTCCCATGTAAGATATGCATCAGGATTATATTTACCCTCAAAAGATGGAATATTTAATTTAAGCTTTGCAACATGATCATCATCATTACGTACCGGTGGGCGAGCGTTGCGGTAGTAATGTCGGGGGCGACCAGCAGGTACCTGTGGAGGTTGTTCAACCTCCTCGTCAAACAGATCGTCGTCGTCGGGGTCGTAGTAGTACCCGTCGTCTGTCCCCAATGTCGCAGCAGCAGCCGCGGCGGAAGTCTGAGGAACGTCAGTCGTAGCAGGAGCCGCCGGGGGTGCGGCGGGAGCCGAACCAGCAGTCCGACCCGCGATCGGAATGCACCGTGCGCCATGTGTGGGTGCCGGTGCGGGTGCGGGCAATCGGTTCAAAAGCTCCTTGAACCGAACGTCAAGCTTGGCGTTGAAGGATTTCTCGAGTCCATCGATCTTGTCCACGGCGTTGGTGAGCTTGGTGTCAAACTCCCCTAGGCGCGTATCCACGTCTTCAGCGCGACTGACCAAGAGCGCGGAGAAGTGGGCATGTAGTTCTTCGTTCGTCATGGTGGCAGGATTCCGCGAGGTATCTGTCATGGTTAGTCCTTAAAAGCACAGGTATATACTACAGGAATATGGTGGAAGTCACGCGTAATCCGTCAAGCAATATACGAAGCTCTTACAAGTTCTTACCAAACAGCAGGAAAAAGGCGATGTGCAACCACGAGGATCAGTGGGTCCAGAGATTGAACCAAGCGATTACCAGGAGTCGAAACACCGCACGTGGAGAGTATCTGTGGAGCTCTGGGAAGGCTTAGCAAAGGGGTTAGCAATTATCAAAACAGCAATGCAAAAGTTGAAAGAATGCTCAACAACGGTACTGTGCTGGTCCTAGGCTAGACCGTACTAGAGACGCGAGCCTAGATCACCAACGATGTCACGACGCGACACAACAAGCACTGGATGATGATATAGCACCCTGAAAAGCGATCCGAGATGCAGAAAAGTACTAGGATGGCGAGTGTCTAGAACTGATCTACGGGGTCTAAAAAGAGGTTAGCCCCCAAAATTTTTTTTCGAATTTTTTTTATTTTGCTCCGGAAAGCGCGCAGGCGCCAAAAAAATATCGCTATAACGGCCGATGGAGAAAAGTGATCCCCAAAGCCGAAAACCAGTATAGCCAGAAATTTTTTTTGGAGGCGGTTCCAGACTTTTTTTTTTTTTTTGCTCTCCTTCTGGACTTACGACCGGACTCTTAGCTCGACACGGACTTTAGCGAAACACGGAAACAACAAAGAAGGAAAGTCAAAAGAAATAACTAGGAAATAATGACTCAACTCGGACTCGTGCCGCGGCAGGAAAGGTGATCGGATCCGTGTCGCGGTAGGAAGGCGGTGGCGGAGTTTTAGGGTTTATGGTGGCAGGGTATATGGCGGCGGAATATGGTGGCGGAGATCGGCGAGTGTGGCGGTGACTAGTATGATTAGAACTCGAAACTCTAAGGGACGAGACACTAAGACCAGCAACTCGACGCGACGATGTAGACACAAATTCAACAATGCAAAAACTGAAAAGATAATGCGAGGCGTAGATTGGTTATGGGATGGATCTAAACTCTAACTGTGTTTTTGGCTTTTTCGTGGGTTATAGGTAAAAACAGATCTAATCTATGAAAAACAGTAAAATCTCACCGAGCAACCTGAGCTCTGATACCACTTGATAGGGCAAAGGTGTCCGATCTTTCGATGAGATGGCGATAATCGATTTGGTGGAGTTCGGGCTTGACGATCCGACTACACGTGCGAGCACGAGCGCCAATGCAATCGCTAGGCCAATCTCCTGGAGGTTACCGATCCTGCGTGAACACGATCAACCTGACCAGCGAGGGTCTTAATTCCTTCCTGAAATCGAGAACAAGTAAGAACCAATATTGCAATCAAGATATTGCGGATTAAGAGGAAAGCTTTATTGAAGGAGGTGGGATCCTGAATAGGTGCGAAGTACAAGAGGCCTCTGCGACGCTCGAGCCTTGGCGAAGTTGCGACTATGGCTAACTTAATGTCTAAACAAAATCCGAGTCTAGAGGTTCGGCTATGGGGCGTATTTAAGGGCGAAAAGGTGGGGTTTCGGCCAGCCATGGAAGTGGTGGCCGAATCCAACCCTAAAAGTCCTTTTCCCCTCAAATACGGACTCTAAAAAGTGGCTAATTAAAATCCTGCGAAAATTACATGGGCCTGGCCCAAAATAAAGGTGTCGCAGCACCATATTATGCTATGGACGAATTCGTAAAGTATTGATCTTGAATATTTCGTCCAAGCCTTCTTTCTTCATTATGGTGGCCTCAAAGTTCTGAAATCTTCATCCGTGGCCTTCTCTTGGATCATCACATGCTTGCTGCCATCTCCATGCATGGCCATGCTCCAATGCTTGTCCCTCTCATCCATGCTTGGTCCATCATTCCTAAGAGTAAGAAATGTATCTGATTTAGGCAGCATCATATTCTCATGTATGTAAGGAATAGTTCCAAGAAACGAAAGTACCTGATAGTTAAGTTGTTTGGCACGAGATCTTGTGATGGGTCCTTGTATGTGTGTTGCTGTAGGTACAACGGTTGTATCAATAGTAGGGATGTCCACATCACAGTATGTCCTTATAGCCTGGGCAAGGTCAGGCGGCTCCGTTGTCAGCAGCCAAATGCCCACGAAATCTAATGACTAAATCATGTTATTGTAGTGAAATTAGTGAAGGATTCCCTGGCTGAGCCCGGGCAGCTGCCCGGGGTTGCCGGGCTGAAGCTCCGCCACTGCAAGCAATCAACTTATTACCGGTTAAGGCCCGTCCAATGTCTCATGAGACCTGCGATAAAACACCAGAGAGACGTAAACAACTTTCGGTTGCACTATGTTCTACAATGATGGGTATTATCGAGCAAGATGCGCATCCCTTAGCTAGATATCCTCAAAAAATCTTGTGCTTAAGCCATCACCAATTTTGAAATATCCTCTGTTAAAAGTAGTTTATAACTAGACTTTTCTTACATGGAGAATCAGTAGGCTTCCCTATACTTGTGACGAGGTCTTATTTGAAGATATTTGTTATGTGATAACTCTTGCCACACTCCGTCGCCACTCTGTAATTTAAACACATTTTCCCTTGTTTTAATATCTAGCTCCTCAATACCTAGACCGTCTTGATCTTTAGATTTACATATAATATTCTATTTTGCTATCATATATTTACGAGGTTTGTTTTCGTTGCTTTGCCAGAAGAAGCTTGGGCTGTAAAAATCTAGACGGTTATGTACTCCTTTGGGTATTTCAAGGAGTTATAACACGGGCATATTGGCAGTCTTGTTAAAACAGAATTGATAAGTACTATTATTGATAACTAGCATGGTGGCCCTCGCAAATGCGAGGGCATCATCTCCAATAGAACGAAAGCATTGGCAGAAATAAATTCACAATTGATATTATGAGATCTTCAACTTTAATCATCATAAATGTTTTTCTAATAGATCTCTCATGTGACTTAACCATCTTTTATCATCTCGACATCAGCGAATGCATCCTCTATATCTCAAATTGCTCTTGAGAACCTGAATAGTTGGAGAGGTCTGCTATAATTGATACTTTCTTCATGTTAAAATAATACACTTCATCAAAAGGCCCCCCCTCTGGTTTTCCTCACAAACAATAGATTATAGTTGTATTTTATGTTAATACTATATGAAATTTATGCATTTATGGACACACCATAGTATTGACCATGTGTGTTGTTTTTATGCTATTACCACAAGATGTCAAATTAAATTTTGAAATGTGTGTTTTGATTAAATGCAAAGCTACGAAAGCATACATGTTGTGGTTGAAATATTATTCAATCACATTACCTATAGCGTCATATAACATGACCATGTTGTACAAAATGTACTATGTGATTACAATGACACATCCTCTTATTTCTGGAAGGTGTCGGAAACTATTAATATCGACTCAAAGGTTTCTCTATCCATATCATAGGAACCCGTCATAAAAAATATTGTTACATATCTTTACTCAAAGTTTGTTTTTTCAAATTGAGTGTGAACTGTAGAGAAAAAATCCAAGATATATAATCCAAAAAATATATCGATATGAAACACGTCTAACAATGCAACTCAACAATAATTTTAAAATTCTTATCAATAAAAAGGAAAATATATTCTATGGATCTAGGGTGGAAATATATATGGTTATTCTCAATCTTAATTATGAGTAAACCATTTTACATTGAGGCATTATTTTATCATTAGAAAACTACCAACATTAGTGTACTCGTCCAACCATAAAAGACATGTATTAATTTATTATTTTCTATATTTCATTGGTAATGAACACTCAAAATTCTATGTGTGAAAAAATGTATAAGAAATTATTTACTTGCACTCAACATTGAGCTGCGTGATTTTTTGTTCTATTATGCATGCTTGTACATGTGAGTTAAAATTTTGTACCCGTACAATCCTACCAATAATTGAATGTCAAAATAAATTATAGACTTCTTTGGGATATTTGTAGTGAACAGAGAATCCTTGATTCTTCATATCCTAACAAATAATAGATTGCTTGACATCTCTAATCAAAGATGCAGTTATACTGTATACTTTGTTTCTCTTCCGTTGTATTTATTGATGTAATGTATCGACTACTCTACAACTTTCTTAAACACGCAATGGATTTACAGTCAAATGTAGTAATAAGGAAGACCAAACTTCTATTTATTTTGTGAGGCGGGGCGATTATTCAATGGATTTACAACGCCACCTCGGATGATGGCTACACATGACACAAATAAATGTTGTCGTTTTCTACAGAAAACAAAATTTGAACAAATTATAGAGATCCAATTTATATTATAATCATCTTCCATTGTATTTATTGAAACATTAACATGCTAACTACACTCTATAACTTTTTTTAAGAATGCAATGCATTTACATCGAAGTGTAGCACTGGGGGAGACCATACTGCATTTTATTTTGCGAGGCAGGGTGAATAAATATTCAATCAATTCGAACCAGCATTGGTTGGATGATGGCTACACATGACACGAATAAATCTTCATGGCTTCTGTAGAAAACAAATCAGCTCCAGGGCCTTAATTACATATCATCTTGGGCTATTAAGTAGGAAAAATTTACACAACCCGTGGTGTTAGTCAAATGGATGGGAATAGTAAGTACTCAATCAGTTTGCAACGCCCGTCGGGCCGAATGATTACGAAGCATGACACAGAATAAATCTCCTCTCATGTCGCAAACAAATCGTGTCAATTTCCTTCATTAAGATATCATCTTGCACAGTCCGAGGGTAGAAATCTGCACAACCTACCGTGTTAGTCAAATATGATGGAGAGGAATGTATTCAACATGGTCTATGCGTTCTAGACCTTATAGATCAATCTCCAATGGATTAAAAAAGCCTCATAAATTTTATAGTCGAACATGTTGACAAATGTGTAGAGGCATCGAAAAAGATGGATGAGGCCATCTTTCCTACTCCCTCCATACCGGATTATTGGGATAATAGAGGTTTTAAAAAGATACAAAAAAGTAGGATAATTTATGTACTCCAAAAATATTTTTTAGGATATTAAAAATCAAGGATTCTCTGTTCACTACAAATATCCCAAATATTAAATATCCCAAATTTGTTGAGCGAAAGTAATTTAGTTGATGTGGATCCAAACCATACCGGATTATTGGGATAATAGAGGTTTTAGAAAGATACCAAAAAATTAGGATAATTTATGTACTCCAAAAATATTTGCTATGATATTAAAAATCAAGGATTCTCTGTTCACTACAAATATCCCAAAGATATTAAGTATCACAAATTTGTTGAGCCAAAATAATTTAGTTGATGTGGATCCAAAAAGAACCTTCCATCTGTTGGACGTATGCATCTATACGATGGTTGTAACAGTTCTTTTGTCAACTCCACGTTGGTTGGATGTGACAATAGTAACTTAACTTAAGTTGGGCCTTTAAATCTCACCATTATAAATAAGATCAACGGTGTAAATTATTTTAGCTCATGTGGATTAACATGGTGTCTCCAAATAACCTCTTATATTGCTTTTATTATATAATAGATAGATCATTAATAGACTGGTGGAATTCTCATAAAAAATAGTTGGCCTCCATATGAGAGCAACTTGTTTTTCTAGCAGTGAAGCTTCCCTTTGGAGCAACATTCTACTAGATACCCCGCTTGGAATTGCGAAGTTTTTTAAAATGGACAAGGATAAGTTAAAATCTCATTGATAATAAGGTCCACCTCAGCATAATATGTACTCCCTCTGTCCCACAATAGATGTCTTAGGTTTTTCAAATTTTGGATGAATCTATAGACTAAATAGTGTCTAGATTCATTTAAATTTTGATAAATTTGAGACATCTATTTTAGGACGGAGGGAGTAACATAACACTAGCAGCAGAGACTTAGGTTAATCCACGATTAACAACACAAACTTGGGTTAATCGACGGCAAATGTATCGGGCCAAGATCTCGGTACTTCTTGAAACTTTACAACCTGTTGTAGCAAAAACCTGCAACATTATGCCATTTAGCTACATGGTGCGTGTATATATAGAAGCTCTGCCCACTAGGGTCCCTTGAAGATGCTAAACGGGGAGTTCTGGTATTGTGCTTCCACGATTCATCCGATTTGCATCGATCCATTCCGAATACGTATATGTACCTCCAGGGATCGCCCAGACCGAGGACGAGGCCTCCTCCCAATTTATCATCACTCCGGCGTGTTCAGCTAGCTACCGCGCGTACTGTTCCCCCATGAACTTCGGGCTACGTACCATGTTCTCCTGCGCCGCAGCTGGCCAGGCGCAGCCGCAGCTGCAGCCGGGGCGGTGTCAGCGATGGCACCGTCCAGACTCCAGAGACCACAGTGCCCCTGCGGCGCTCAGGCGGCCGTCGCTGCAGCGATCCCTGTCGCGGCGTTCCCCTCTGGCCTCTGGAAATGGAGGTAGATGAAACTGCAGTGCCTGCCAGAGCAGCGATCGAGCGCGGCAATAATGGCAAGAAAGTAGATTTCGGCCGTGCAATCCTGGCATTTACTAGAGCTAGCCATACGCGGTCTCAGCTCTACCAACTGATTCATCCGCCTGCCGCCAAAACCCTTTATTAAAATCACTGTTTGGCTGGCTGCCAGGCCCCAACAACCCAACAGCAGCAGGACACTCTCAAGTTAAGCATGAGTTGAGGGGAAATGCATTCCCCTTTAAATTGGTCCCCCGGCATCTTCTTTGCCGTTAATTCGTTAGAGATTCATGCTAGCAGTTTTATAGATTGCTCCTCCCACCTTCTTCTTCTGGTTCATTTAAATTTTGCATAATGCCCCCTCAACTTTTAAGGTTTTTCACGTTCTCGTTTTTGTTCCACGGATGTTTCTTTTAATGGAACTTGATAAAAAAATTCAACAAACTCATTTGATAATATTTATTTTGATACTATTTATTTAATTAGCCAATCTAAAAACTTACACCACAGATTCATACATTAAAAATATAGTTTTTCTATATGAAATTAGCATATTTATTTTAATATCTAAATTTTTCATCACAGATTCATACATGGAAAATTATAGTTTTTTAACATCTTTATTTTTATCTTTCACCACATTTCAACACAGATTAATACCAACAACGTTTCATACAAGATTCACACAAGATCCATGTTTCATACATGTTTTATCCCAGACTCACACAAGATCCATGTTTCATACATTTTCTTCATACACGGTCTTCATACAGAGAGAATACATGTTTCATACACGATCATGAGCTTGCTTTTCTACAGCTCAAAACATATATGTTTCATACATGCTTCACAAAGAACATGTAAGAAATTTCAGTGGATCTTGAAAGAACCGTAGAAGATATAAATCTTGACACATACAAGATTCGTATTAGATCCAACAATGTTTCATTACAGATTCTTAGCTTTTTTAAGTGAATCAAGATTCACACAAGAACCATACATGATCCAACAAAAAGTTGACAATCCATATAAGATTCAGAGAGATTCCATGCACTATCTGATCTTAAAAACAAGATTCAACATATTTCATACAACAAAAGAGGAAAAATTGTACTCCCATCGCCCAGATCCATGCCACACAAAGATAAAATTCCAATAAATCCAGAAAAAATCGAAAACAAAAGAGTAGCCTCGGATCCAGAGACTCCTTGCCTTGATCTGAGGTGAGATCTTGGAGGTCTGCGCGCGGTCGTGGTCGACGGTCTGCTGCCGGGCGTGGTTGTGGGGGGCGCGACGAAGAGGCGGTGCTGGAGAAGGGCGTGCACGAGGAGGACTTCACTCCGACGGGTCGCGCTGGCCGCCGACAAGGTCAGAAGGAGCTGCGGGAAGTGGTGGCGATCGGGAGGAGGTGGGGGCGACGAGAGGTGGACACAGGGGGCGATGTGGGGCGACGAGAGGATAGGGAGAGGCTTCTCGGGTCGGGTCAGGGGCAGGTGGGACGGGGTGGGTTGATTTCAATATTAAGAAAGGGTTAAATTACAAAATATTTCGAGGCTTTGACTAGGAGACTTTTGCATGAATTTTCAACTAACTTGTGGCAGAGATGGTGGGAAATCCTTGTTGTGAGTTGAGGAGAATAGAGGCGCAATGGCGCATGACATGCATACACCGTGTGTATATATCGTACGTAAGATCCCAGTGTTCATGTCCAAGAACTGGTACTGCATTTTAAACGATCTTCTGTTAAATTAATACACTTCAAAAGGGCTACCAGGCAGAGGGCGTTTCCAACTCCGATCCAGAACTGATTCTGCATTTTTAATATTCAAAGTAAATTTAAGAGAGGGTGTTTCAATCATTCAAGTAACTTGTGTAAAACTCAGCCACCTCCTCCAAGGTGTGTCACTCTATGGGATACTACGTGGATACATGTTCTGAATATACACATGAACCGCTCCAAAGGGCCACTAATATTTGTCTCTTACACACGTGTGTAAACAGATGGCGAACTTTTTTCGTTTTGTCATATTTTCTATCGAGAACTCTCGGAGATTTGTTTCTACAAGGATAATTGGCTTTGAAATTTCTCGCTCCTGAACAATATCCAGCTCTATATAGCATTGTTCGTCACAAAGAAAATATTGTCACGGGATTAGCTTCTTCTCCATCAAATGTCACGTTCAGACGAGACTTAATGGGTTCTAGACTTACTTCGTGAAATGCTCTGGTACAATGTTTAACCACTATAGAGTTGTCTGATGGATCTGATGAGTTTAAATAGAACCTACTAGAGAGTGGCAAATTCTCAGTAGATTATATGTATAGATAATAACAAAAAAAAGAAAGATGAAGATACCATTAAAGACGAAAATTTCTGCTTGGTATATTCATCGAGGAGTAATCCAATACAATCTTATTAAAAGAAATTGGTATGGAAGTGTGTTATTTTCATCATGATAAGACAATCAAATACATATTTTCCCAATGCAAATTTGCTCGTACTATATGGTCAGTCACTAAAGATTGCAATTTTATCCATGGGTACGGGTATCCGCGGGTACCGTATCCGCATGGGTAAGATATGAGCACACTTTTATACCCACGGGTAATACCCATATCCTCCCCGTTAAGTTACGAGTAAGGGCACGAGTATAGACTTGTACCCATGGGTATACCCATACCTGCCCGTTTAAACCGACATGTCAAACTTACCTGTAGAGTGTCAAGCTATGCGACCAAGAAGCCTAGGGACAAGTATGTGATTGTGAATTCTCTAAATTTTGATATTTTCATGTACTCGTCTACCTATTATTAAGTAGAGATAATTGTCTTTTTTTTCAAATATATGTTATTATTGAACGTAAAATTTTGAATAACTTGTATACTATTGAATCTACCAGTGGGTATGGGTACCCTACGGATATGGGTATGGTAAAGTTTTATACCCGTGGGTATGGGTAAAGTTTTGTATTGACTACATAGGTATGGATATGGTATTGCTCTATACTGCCCATACCCTACCCATTGCCATCCTTATCAGTCACCCAAATACTAGTAGGAAAAGGCTTATAGCAGTCAGTTGCCAGTGGCGTGCCCTAGAAAGAATATGCCGTTGCAAATAGCCAACATAGTAGTGGCGTCTCGAATATACCGAATGTCACTACTAGAGATTAAAATGGAGTTCAATATACTGCGGACGCCACTACTAAAGCGTACACATAGGTTGAACCAGACCAGATTTAGTGGTGGCGTTCGGAATTTGCAAACACCACCAACCTGGACGCCATTTTAATTTCCCGGCCCGCGCCGCCCCGAGAACCGCATCTCCCCCTCCCTCTCCCTCTCAATCTTCTCCCCAACCCTCCTTCTTCCAACCGCATCGGCCACTGCCGCCCCGCCTCGACCGCATAGGCCACCTGCCTCCACCGCATCGACCACCGCCACCTTGTCCATCTCACCGTCCCCAACTTAATGGGTCCTAGACTTCCTTCGTGAAACGCTCTAGTACAACGTTTACCCAAGATAGAGTTGTCTGATGGATCTGATGAGTTTAGATGTAACCTACTGGAGAGTGGCAAATTCTTAGTACATTATATATATAGATAATAACAAAAAATGGAAGATAAAGATACCATTGAAGACGAAAAATTTCGCTTGATATCTTCATTGAGGAGTAATTCTTACAAAAGACAATCTTGTTAAAAGAAAGTGGTATGGAAGTGTGTTTTTTTCATCATGATGGGACAATCAAACACTTATTTTTCCAATGCGAATTTTCGTACTATATGGCCAGTCACCCAGATGCATTCTGGACTATATCCTCCAACTAGTGTTGCAAACTTTTTTGGCAACTGGTTACATGGAATTGATTCCAAGTACATAATTCTAATTAGGATGGAAGCGCTTGCCATTATTTGATCGCTATGACTATGTTGGAATGATAAGATTTTTAATGACAAATCTTCTTCTCTTTTGAAGGTTATCTATATTACAATTGCGACATTGAGAAACTGACAATTTAAAATGAGGAGCAATAGGAGTACTAACTGAGTTGGCACCATCCATATTAAAATGATGAAGAACTTTCTTAATGTAACTTTGCTGACTAAGAAATAACAAACCAGATTTTCTATCTCGGGTAATCTCCAAACCTAAGATCTTCTTAGCAGCACCAAGATCCTTCATCTCAAACTCACTACTTAGGTGTGCCTTCAAAGTAGTGATTTCTTTCATGCCCTTGGCAGCAATTAACATATCATCAACATATAGCAGCAAGTATATAGGTGACCCATCAACAAACTTGATATAAACACAACTATCATATTTAGACCTCTCAAAACCATGTGAGATCATAAATGAATCAAACCTTTTATACCACTGTCTTGGAGATTGCTTTAAGACATAAAGAGACTTCTTTAATTTGCACACAAAATCCTCTTTACCAGGCACTATGAACCCTTCTGGTTGGTCCATGTATATTTCCTCATCAAGCTCTCCATGCAGAAAAGCAGTCTTGACATCTAACTGATCAAGCTCAAGATCACGCATAGCCACAATGCTAAAGAAAGTACGAATGGAACTATGCTTCACAACTGGAGAGAACACATCATTGTAATCAATACCTGGAATCTGGCTGAACCCTTTTGCTACTAACCTTGCCTTGTACCTTGAAGGCTCTTTGGGAGATAGACCTTCCTTTTTCTTGAAGATCCACTTGCAGCGGACCGCCTTCTTTTGTTTAGGCAAGCGCACAACATCCCATGTGCCATTTTTCTCAAGCGATTGCATCTCTTCTTGCATAGCAAAAACCCACTTCTAGCGGTCAACGGATGCAATGGCTTCATTATATGTAGCAGGTTCAGAATCGTTCTCCACCTGTTCAGCACAACTCAGAGCATAATGTACAAGATTACACTCTTCAATTAAACGAGGACGAGGACCACATTTACGCCTCGGTCTATCAGCAGCAATAGACTCATGTGGCTGCTGCAAAACAGTAGGTGAGTGCTGAACAACAATATCATCAATGTTTTCCTCATGTGTATCTTCAACGATAACATCATTATCAACAGTTTTCCGCAGGTTCTCCACCTGCACATTAACTCTCTCCTCTCCAACAGCAACAGGAGAGGTATCTGATGGCAAGCTATCATGATACATAACAGACTCATTGAAAACAACATTTCTACTTAGCAAAATCTTTTTAGTTTCAGGATTCCACAGTTTATATGCTTTAACTCCTGAACCATAACCAAGGAATATGCACTTAATAGCCCTAGGCTCTAACTTTCCATTATCAACATGAGCATATGCAGTGCAGCCAAAAACTCTCAACTGTGAATAATCAGCAGGCGAACCTGACCATACCTCAATGGGAGTTTTCTTCTCAAGTGGAATAGAAGGTGACCTGTTGATGAGGTAACACGCTGTGTTGGCTGCTTCAGCCCAGAAACGCCTATGTATACCTACATTAGACAACATACAACGAGCCCTCGAGATGATGGTTCTGTTCATGCGCTCTGCCACGCCATTCTGCTGAGGAGTATATGAGATGGTGTGATGCCTGATCATGCCATCGTTACTAGAAAACTCCTCAAACTCGTTAGAACAGAATTCATACCATTGTCAGTATGTAGTACCTTTACCTTCTTCTCAGTCTGTTTTTCAACCATAACTTTCCACTTCTTAAAAGCATCAAAAACATCAGATTTATTCTTCAGAAAATAAGGCCACACTTTTCTTGAGTAATCATCAATAATAGTAAGCATATAATTAGCACCACCAATAGAAGTCTTACGGGACGGACCCCATACATCAGCATGCACATAATCTAATATGCCTTTGGTGGTATGAACGGAAGCATTGAATTTAACTCTTTTATGCTTATCAAAGATGCAGTGCTCACAGAACTCAAACTTACTCAAGTTGCAACCATCAATCAGCTCTCTGTTGACCAACTCTGCCATGCCTTGTTCGCTCATATGCCCAAGACGCATATGCCATACATGTGTTTTACCACAATCATCAGAATCATTAGAAGTAACAGCAGCAACAATACCAGGCAAAGTGCTACCTCTAAGAACATATAATTTAGCAGAATTCATATCAGCTATCATGTGAATAAGAGAACCTTTTGATACCTTCAGAACTCGATGCCCACCGGCATACTTGTATCCATCAACGTCCATGGTACTCAGGGAGATCAAATTTCTGGCCATGCTTGGTATGTGCTTCACCTCACTCAACGTGCGTGTCATGCCATCATGTGTCCTAATCTTAACAGATCCAACACCAACGATATGGCTTGGGTTGTCATTCCCCACACGCACAAAATCTCCAGTCTGCACAGACTCATATGAACTGAACCAATCTTTGTTACAGCAAATATGAAACGAACATGCAGTATCAAGTATCCATTCATCATCACGAGAAGCACAAGCAGCAAAAACAGCTAAGCATTCACCATCATAACTATCAGAAACAACAACAGCCTTACCAGAACCTTCAGACCTTTCTTTCGGTTGGTAAGTTCCGTTTCTTTTCTCCTTATTCTGCAACTTCCAACAATCATCAATAACATGATTAGATTTCTTACAATACCTGCAGAATTTATCCTTTCCCTTGGACTTTGAACGACTTCTACCGTCCTTGCTCTTATTTCTGTTGCCATAGTTGTTGTATCTCTGCTCGGTCCTGCCACGAACCTGCAGAGCCTCAGCCTTGGATGACGTCCCATCTGACCCTACCATAGTTTTCATATTTTCCCTCTGTTTGAGGGCGTCATGTACTTCGGCAAGGGTTAGTTCATCACGGCTCAACAATATTGTATCACGAAAATGTGTATAGGAACTAGGCAACGAGCATAAGAGTAGAAGAGCTAAATCCTCATCATCATATTTTACCTCCATAGACTGCAAGTCTGAAACAATCTCTTTAAAAACAGATATGTGATTCATTACCGATCCACCTTCTTGCATCCTGTGCGAGAACAGCTTCATCTTCATGTTCATCTTACTGGTTAGATCCTTTGACACACAGATCGTTTCCAGTTTTTCCCATAGGGCAGCAGCAGATTTCATCTCCAGTACTTCCTGCAAAATATTATTGGACAGATGAAGTTGAATCAAAGACAAAGCCTTACGGTCCTTCCGCTTCTCTTCGGCGGACCAGGTCTTAGCATCCTTTTTCCCGAATCCATCCAGCGCTTCATCCAGATCAGAAGTTTGGGCGAGAATCGCCCGCATCTTTACCTTCCACAAGGAGAATCTTGTGGTGTAGTCCAGCTGTGGTAGATCGAACTTCAATGACGACATGTCGCAAACCCTAGATTAGAACCTGGGGCTCTGATACCACTTATTACAATTGCGACAAGAAGATAACGAAGAACGAAAACGAAAAACACAGCAAGGGGACACAGATTTAACGTGGAAAAACCTCTCCAACAAAGAGAGGAAAAAACCACGGGCGCCAGCCAGCGAAACTTCACTATATCGAGGAGTGTTTACAAACGCCGGGGATTTCACAGATGCAACTCATCCCAACCAGCGGCTTACAAGGGTTTTATATATTGGTGGAAACCTAGGTCTTCGACGATCCATACCGTACCGCAGGGGGCCTCGCTCCACTCGTCAGAAGTTGGCCTATACTTTATAGAATTTGGATCAACATATAACAATCTACCAATACACGGCTATGCTCTGTTTATGGTCACATCAACATCGTGTGGAGTTAAGAGACCTTTTTACGGAGGTTTGTACATGCTTAGAGGATACGACGAGGCATATTTTTACCCGTCATCGATGGAAGCGTGATCTTAGAATCGGCCCTCCATCACCTTAGAGGCTTAGACACTATGCATCTCGCTTTGTTTTATTTTACTCGTGGTGTTCGGAACCACTTTTAACTGTGTGCATCTTAGTTATGCAGAGGCCGGGTGTAATGCATAAAATTTTTAAGTAATAAAATTATCATTATCGAAAAAAGTGTGTAAATAGATTGATCATTATGTTGAATAATGAAGGCGGCAAAACTTCTTCAGTTGGCACAGCGTATCTACAACTTGCTCTTGTAGATCATCTAGTGTGTTTGGATCTCTGACTTTTCTAGCAAACAATGTTGAAAAAAATCATAGCCTCGTGAATGCTTCTCAAATATTTTTAAGCAACATATTTCCGATGGCCACCAGGAATATGTGTGAACATCACATGTAAATTGTGTGACTTCATCCATATTAGTTTCTTTTCATCATAAACACAATGTCATGTATGCTTTCCTTTATTAAGCGGATGAAAAACCCTTAGATCATGCAAGAACTTATAGCTCCTCCTTTGAGAAAGCATGACAAGTAGGTTAAAAAAACCACTTGTCATTTTACTTCTCTCTTGGAGAAAACTTTGGCCTTAATCCCAAAGGAATGAAACCCAATCGTAGTATAGTTGCGTGTCCAAATTTTCCCTACCAAATTTTTGGCTAGCCAATGGTTGCCAAAATTTTGATAAGGCATGTTATGGCATAAATCAAACATACCCCTAACTTCATCCTTGTTTTATCCTTGAACAAAGTAAGAACGAAATCACATATGTTCTTCTCAATGTTGATGACATAGATGCAATTATGTATGCCTAGATCTTTCCAATGTTTTAAGTCCTAAATACTTGTTTTTATTCCACACACTCTACTCACTAGGCTTTTTCTCAAGTGGGACATTCACACCCTTGAACTTTTCGTAGACCCCTTGTTGGTAAAAGGTTTGGGTTATGAACATTTAATAATGGTTCCAAAAAATATGCCTTGATGCAACTGTAGTGGTGAATTGAGGCTAACATGGAATTGAGAAACCAACCACTAGCTAGAGGTATCATAAATGCATGTGACAGAGGATGTGGGTACTTCACCATGCAAATTGAAATTGTATTTTCTATTCGTATTTGATATGCCCTAAACATATGTATCCCTTTTGATGTTTAATATAATGTTTTTATTATTATTATTATTTCATTTTTTATTGAGTATTTGGATATCATTTCTTCTAAATTGCTAATTAGCTGGAATGTAAAAAACCAATTCGTCTCTTTTATTTCGGGACCGATACTGGAGAAAATAAAATACCCCCCAAAATATCCTTTTGATCAAGAATGATGAGCACCACACCTTGACACACATGAGACATGCCACGTGGTACTAATGTATGTAAAATGCATACATGAACTTTATAGTTTATTGTGATATATTCCAAAATATTTGAAACATATCCACTTATATAGACATGTTTTACATTTATTTTTAGACTTTCCAAAAGATCACTTTATTTCGATTATAATTATGTAGGACAGGAAAACTCTATTTTACGTATTTTTTTTAATTTTTGGGACCTTTGCGAACTCAAAATGACCTGGAATTTTTTTGTACGGAAGTTCTCCATCAAGAAGGATGCTAGGAACACTTGGACCATAACGAAAGCCACTTGAGGACCATATGGATGACCATGTTGTGCTCAATCTTGTATGTCATGCTATGGGGCTCACCATCCACCTCTTGGATCCGATACCATCCATCTTCATGTCGATCTATTATCTTGACCTAAAACTGATATATGGCCCATTTTTTGATATCACCAGGAGGCAAAGCATGAAGGATAAAACATATAGAACTAGACACAAAATCATGAGTCTTCGAAGATTAGAGGGAAAAACCCTGCCAGAATCATCCCTGGTTGCTTCTCCAACCTCTACAACATCACATAAATCGTTTCCATGATGAAGAGAGAGTAGTCCAACCTCGAACTATGGGTTTGTGGAAGTAGCTTGACCTATCTCTCTCATGTGCTATGATTGTTTTAGAACCATACGAGCTTCCAAACATGATTATGGTCATATATATGTAATTCCCTTGTGATGGATTTTTGTTTTACGAGGTTACAAATTTCAATATGTGTATTGATAGATGCATATGTTTATGCTATATTGTATACATATTCTGATCAAACTAGTATGCACAGACATAAGAGGGGGAAGTGTGCATTACATAGAGAAACATGTAGTAGTAACTGGATAGTGACATAAAATTTGGGATCAACTATGGTTGTTACCTTCCTTTTGTTGCCTCACTATGGAGAATGGAATACTTATGCCATAATCATGTAGTGAAAAAAAAGATGGTCTTGTTTGTTCAAGGTAGTATATTATTATTCACCATCATATAAAAGTACTAAAGGTCGTTTTACTCTGTCTATCTTAAATATAGTATTTAGGAGTTTTCCCTTATAAGAGGAGTATGAGGGAGATGTGTTGCATCATATTCATTATAGGATGTGATATCCATATGAATGTGAACCACTAACATGAAAGGTCCATCAACATTTATGATATATCTAAAGGTTGTTTTGATCCCACCGAGTTTATGAGAGAGTAAACAAATGAAATCATGAATCCTGGTTTGTTTTTTATCGTAAGAAACACCTTTTACTTGCATCTACTAGTTTTTTATTTTTCTGCATTTATTTATTCCAAAAATAAAAAAAACTTTTCCTCTTACATTCACTATCATAAAACCAAAAATATATTTACCTTTTACCTTGCATTTATTTTTAGATTCTGCATCTAGAATAGTTTACTTTATTGATTGCATACTTTGTTTAGTTTAATTATTATTTTTATTTGTTTTCTGTGCCAATACAAAACCATGTGCTTAACAACCACAAAGTAGAGTTGGGGACACAACACAAGTATTATTATTTTGTAGCTTTCTAGAAGAGGAAAGGGAAGTGGTTTTCTTGTTTCCCAGAGAGTTCTCAATAAACTCTTGAGTCACCCTTGATACATGACCTTGCGCTTAGAGTCCTAGCAAATTGATATCCACATGATTTTTTGCCATCAAGGATCATAGTCCTCCCTGGTGCAACAGAGAACAAAGTGTGGGTGTCACATCCCAAGATTTTCCAAATCTTGTAATGTGAAAAATTAAATAAACAAAATAAATTATTGTTGAAAATCAGGGTGAAAAGAAACTTTTGTTTTTAAATGGAAACTTAAAATCCCATCTTGAACAAACTTTGGTAAAAGTTTGAATCCAACAAAAATCCAAATCAAGAGAAATGCATTCCTCAATGAATGTATCTGGAAATGTAAACCCTTGGAAAATAAATCCAAACCCTAAACCCAAATGGAATAAAAATCATTTCGAAGATATCTCCAAGCCTATGGATTTGATCCATATAAAATCTTGTCAACAAACATTTACAAATGATCAAAAATGACAAATAGAAATATTATAAAGCCGTATAAATTGGTTTCACTTAATTTGGAACCATAAATAAAATCTTATGAATATAATAAGATAAGGAATTGAATTCCCAAAGCTAATAAAGCCCTTATCTAAAATCCATACCAAAATGGTGAGCAATAGTCCCAAAGATATTTAAAAGGATAAACAAATGTTAAAGAAGATTTTACAAATTGGAATCACCAAGTTTGGATATCTAAATAAAAAGATATGGATTTTATAAGATGAAGAGAGAAATATTAAATAAGGAATATTCAAAGAGCAAACTAAATCTTGGCCTAATCCATTAAGCAAATGGAATGAATAGAATCCAAATCCAAATAAAATAAAAGGATAAATAATTGCCAGAATAAAATAAAATGGCATTAACCATTCTATCCCTATTTTAATAAAGACAAATCTCTAATAAGAATTATTATATAATTCATGAGAAAATAGTATTTTGGAATTTACCCAAATGAAATAAAAGTGGTTTAATCCAACTTAAATAAGATTAAAGAAATCTTCCAAATAAAATTTAGGGAGTTAAAAACTATATTTAATTCCATTGGAATTAAAAGGAAAACCCAACTCAAATGATTTATGAATCATATTAAATACTTTTCAAATAATTCAAGATGAATTATTTGAACCCAAATAAACAAATAAAAACCTACTGATAGGATTTGGAAAGTTTAAAGAATTTAAATGGTGTTTATAAATATTATTAAATCTCATTTTATTTAAAACTAGAGTCTATTTTGAATAATTAAAAGACCTTAAAAAGAATAAATAAATTATTCCAAATATGATATCAGAATGTTTGATTAATCAGTATTTAAACCTACACAAATTATGTCAAAGGTTTGAATTTAAATAAGTTTTCAAATTGTTTAAACAAAATCAAAACAGAAAATCAGAAATAGAAAAAGAAAAACAAAACAGGTCAAAAAAAATAAATCAAGCCGACCCAGCCCAACTAGCCCAACAAGGCCCAGCCAGTCCACCTCTCTCTCTCACACGAACGAATCGTTTTTCACCAGAGAAAGAACCCGCAGAGGCACCGACGCGTGGACCCCACCCCCACACTCTCCCTCACGCTGACAGCGGACCCCATCGCCACGTCGTCATCTTCTTCACCCACGCAACGACCACGCCCTCCTCCCAGCCGTTTCCTGTCGTTAATTTCTCCGAGTAATTACGCAGCAATGGCTCGACGAATTAACCCCGTGATCACGCGTGATAAATCCCCTCCCTCTCCTCTTCATTTCCCCCCAAACCCCGCTGCCAGAGAGCCACCAGGCTGCCTCCATTTTGCTCTGCATTGCCGCTGCTCCGACGAGCTTCACGAGCAAATTCTGGCCAGCCCACGCCTCCCCTTTCTCCCTGGCGCACACGGGCGTGCTCCCCATTGTTCACTGAATCTCCCAGTACCGCCCGTATGACCGCGCGTGCCCTAGAACGTCGACTTGAGCGCCGCCGTGGTCTGCCATAACTCCGACGAACACTACTGGTAAGACCAGACCGCCCCTCCCTTTCTCTTTCACGCACGCATCTTCGCCACATCCCTACGCATATAACACCACCTTTATTTCTCTCTGGCGTGCACCGTAGCCTCGCCACCGTCTTCAACAGAGAACACCCGACGGCAGCAAGAACTCCGCCGAGGAATCGCCAGTGACCCCATGCGCCCCTGCACTCTCGCAAGCACCTTGAGCATCACCGCGACTCTGCGAACTCGGTGAGCATATCCCTTTCCTCTATCGCTTCCTGCAACGCCGACAACGCCACCGTCAGTCGCTCCGCCGCCAGCGCCGCTGTTTAGTGGTCAAACGCGTAGCGACCGTAGGATCTTGATCTGACGGATGCGATAGAACAAGAGCGAATGGGTAAGTAGCATCTCCGCGCCGTGCGATGTAACTTGATCCAACGCCTCACGTTGCCGATCCGTGCGAACCGGTACCAGCTAGTAATATCACGCCATGTGGCCTCTGTTTGATTTAAAAACCAGAAACTTATCTAATTGATGTTCCAATTTGAATAATTCATAACTTTTAATCTACACGTCCAAATTTTACAAACTTTATATCAATGGATTCAGCAAGACCAGCCCTATCCAACCATGCACTTTGTTTAGTAAAAAGCTTCTTTTAAAATGTTTGTTTTTGTAGAAACTTGTGTTTGCATGTTTAGGATATAAAAATTGTTCTAAAATGTTTTTGGGGATAAAATCTTTGGCAAATGGTGTGTTTTGAACCTACTGACCATAGGAAACAAATTTTGGTTTAAAAAATGTATTTGGTGAAGCAAAAGAATAAATCTTTGATTTAAACCATTTCTAGTCAAATAAAAATATGGTTTAATTATTAAAAATGGTTTTGGAAGAAAACCTTTGAGAAATGTTTTGGAAATAAACTCTCTGACCCTAAACACAAGGTTATATGGTTTAAAAACATATTTTGTGAAACCTATAGAATTTTCCTTAATAAAAGCATTTCTTCACCACATGAAATAATGAATTGGTTTAAAAATGGTTTATGAAGTAAAAACTTTTGCAAATGGTTTTGCCACTTTATAAAATGACCAATAGGTGTTTCCAAATGTTTATAACCTATTATAAACCACTTTTACAAATAAGACAATCTTTAGCATGCTTATATGCATTGCTTTGTTTTTATCATTTTATGTGATGAATTGCTTGAATGGTAGATTGAAATATTGTTTGCTTGATTGAATTGTAGTGATTTGAAGTGAGTGAATATTGCAAGATAAAGGATTGAACTTATACTCTCTACCAAAAAGGCAAGTGATGCTTCATTCTTTTGTCCCATTATTTTCACTATGCACTAGTGATATTTCTAAAGTAGGACTTGCATGGAATTTTTGCTAAGTATAAACTATGCTATGGGAAATCCTAGTATATGAAACCTTAGTAGAAATTTCCTAAGTTAAGATTCCTATTACTATCATGCTTAGCTTAGCTAATAGAAAACAAGGGTGGAATATATATTCATGCTATGGAAAAATTTCTAAGTCTGAGGACTTGTGTTTTGTTTAATAAAACAACTAAGTGAATGAATCACCTGGGTGGAATGGAAGGAATGGTTTGTGTTGAGTGGTTCACAAGGCCCATTTCTATGGTTTACCTTGTGTATCTCACTTGTGGATGGCCACCCAGGAACAAAGAGATTTGAGATGTCAAATGTTGAGAAGCTTCAAGTGCAGCCACTTGGCATTATGGGCTCTGCTTGGATCATATAGGTTGCAAGAACTTAGCCAAATGGACAGTTGGTGGTAGGGGTATGATAGGTTGGAACGCGTCCATTTTGGTCTAAGGGAAGGCTTCTGAAAGATCTTGTCTTGGTGAAACCAAGTCTTGTGGGGAAAGTGCACCACCTCTGCAGAGTGTAAAATCTAAGTACTTAGCCATGTCCCTGGCAAAGGACAATTTGAGCATCAAGACATGGAATCTATCAAGAATCTCATCATCCCAATTTCTAAGTTAAAAACTTGTGGTTGAACAAGGGTTTAAGGTTCACCAATTTCTATTGGTGGTTCCTTGGGTGACTTGGTCAAAGCAAAAACTTAGTGTTTTCAAATGATAAGGAAAATCTATTTTGAGCAAAGCAAGCCTAAGCTCCACTTAGCCAAATGCATATAGATGATAGACTCCACTATACTACCATAGTATCACTTGCCAATACAAATCAAATGTATTGACCCTTGTGGCTATAACTTTTTATGTTGCAGGTTTTGTTTGATATTAGTGTAGTAGGATTACAAGTCTACAACCAACATGTCTGCCTGTGGCACTTTGAAGATGAAGGGCCCCATGCTTATAGATATTCTGCTGCAATGTAATGTAATATCCAAATGAGCTATGTAAGATGTAATAAATTATTTTATTCATGGTTATAAAGTTGTATTATGACCTTTGCTTCTTGATATTACATCTTAACTGTGGATGCTAGCTATTGATCCAGGGACTAGCATTGTAAACACAGGGATCTCTACCTTATTAAATGTTGGGAACCTTACATATGGTATCAGAGCATTGTGTTGCCTGTAGGATTTGTAAACCTAGGATTGGACAAAACCCCTTAGAAAAATAGGAGTTGTATTTGTTCCAAAACTTATTTACAAAAAATCTTGTAAACTCTTTCCTCAACCATTTTGGTTTTGATTCTACATCTCTTCTATTTCACACTTGATGGATAAAGCCTACCCCATGGCCAAAGACTTCACCATGTGCAAAGGACTTCATGAACTCTAATGACTTCAACATCTTCATCATTTTCACCAAGGACTTCAATCTTGGATATCACTAAGGACTACAAGTGAAACAAGAGATACTACCCAAGACTTGAAGACTAAGGAAGCACAACTTAAGAAGGAAACATCATCACCTTGAAGTTTGAGACCAAGATGCAAGAAAATTCCCTAAGGATACAAGATCTTGTTCATAAAGAATCAACCAAGAAGGATGGAAAGAATTCAATTGAACCATATAGATGGACCACCATATTTAGTTTAAGTCAAACCCACCAACTTATGTGGTGTAACAAAAATATTTTTGGTTGCCTAAGAATGTGCTTGAAACTTGTTGTTTGAGTGGAATGTTTGCTTGTGATTGCTTGCACATTGCTTGTGTGAATTGTGATTAGAATTATTTCCTTAGAAATATTTTGCCTATTCTAATCCCAATCCAACCCAAACAGATGACTACTCCAAGAGACTCCAACATCAAGGATGGCAACAACAACAACCAAGAGGTCAACATGAGAGACCAACTGCTTGCAAGAAAAACCCAGTTGAACCAAGTGACAACTCAGTTTTTAGCCAACAACAATGAGATAGACCCAACCATGCAAAAAGTTTTGGAAACTCAATCCCAATTGTTGCAAGGGTTGGCTACTCTAATGGTCAACATGGGAGACAACTCTTCCAAAGGAGTTTGTGACAACAAGGATGACAAAGATGTTATTCTAGAAGGAACCCAAGATTGCAATATTTGTGGAGACAAGGATCACACTTCCAAGGAGCATGAAGATCAATGCCCCAATTGTGAAGAGAAACATCCAGCTAACCAATGCCCCACATCCCAAGCTACTTGTTACCTATGTGAAGGAAACAATCATGTCCCTATCCAATGCCCCATCTATTCCATAGTTGAACAAAGGAAACAAGGTGGAGTGCAACAACTGATTGCAGACTACCATGAGAGAGCCAAGTCTACCAAGAAGGATGAAGACAAAGGAAAATCTCATCTTGTACCTCCCAGCAACATGACTCAATTTAAAGGACCAAAGAGGAGGCATATGAATTATCCAAGGAGTAATAGAAGGTCAAGGAGACCAGGAACTGTTCCTACCTTTGAGATAACATATGAAGAACATGAACTAGAAGCACTCTTAGCTTTGGAGAAACCCAAGAAAAAGAAGGACAAAAGCCATGTGCAATGTGGTCATTGCAAAGAAATGGGACACTATGCCAGTGAATGTCCAGAGAAGCAGAAGTATAAGGAGATTAGCCAAGTGTGGTGCAACAACTGCAAAGAGATAGGCCATTATGTAGCAACTTGCCCACAGAAGATACATGATGAACTCAATCTTATCACATGTTACAACTATGGTAACCAAGGACATTATGCAAGCAATTGTCCAGAAAAGATGAAGCACAAGATAAACAAGCCTATGAAGGATCTCATCCTTGTCACATGTTTCAAATGTGGAAACAAAGGACACTATGCAGATGTTTGCCCAGAAAGATTTCAATAAGATCCCAAGCAAGCCAAGATGTAATTTAGTTGGAAAATTTTTAAGGGTGGTAGTACCCTAGTTGCTTTGAGCCAACTTGTAACCCCTAGCCTCCCCAAATCTTGGGACGAGATTTATTTTAAGGGTGGTATCCTGTCACATCCCAAGATTTTCCAAATCTTGTAATGTGAAAAATTAAATAAACAAAATAAATTATTGTTGAAAATCAGGGTGAAAAGAAAATTTTGTTTTTAAATGGAAACTTAAAATCCCATCTTGAACAAACTTTGGTAAAAGTTTGAATCCAACAAAAATCCAAATCAAGAGAAATTCATTCCTCAATGAATGTATCTGGAAATGTAAACCCTTGGAAAATAAATCCAAACCCTAAACCCAAATGGAATAAAAATCATTTCCAAGATATCTCCAAGCCTATGGATTTGATCCATATAAAATCTTGTCAACAAACATTTACAAATGATCAAAAATGAAAAATAGAAATATTATAAAGCCATATAAATTGGTTTCACTTAATTTGGAACCATAAATAAAATCTTATGAATATAATAAGATAAGGAATTGAATTCCCAAAGCTAATAAAGCCCTTATCTAAAATCCATACCAAAATGGTGAGCAATAGTCCCAAAGATATTTAAAAGGATAAACAAATGTTAAACAAGATTTTACAAATTGGAATCACCAAGTTTGGATATCTAAATAAAAAGATATGGATTTTATAAGATGAAGAAAGAAATATTAAATAAGGAATATTCAAAGACCAAACTAAATCTTGGCCTAATCCATTAAGCAAATGGAATGAATAGAATACAAATCCAAATAAAATAAAAGGATAAAGAATTGCCAGAATAAAATAAAATGGCATTAACCATTCTATCCCTATTTTAATAAAGACAAATCTCTAATAAGAATTATTATATAATTCATGAGAAAATAGTATTTTGGAATTTACCCAAATGAAATAAAAGTGGTTTAATCCAACTTAAATAAGATTAAAGAAATCTTCCAAATAAAATTTAGGGAGTTAAAAACTATATTTAATTCCATTGGAATTAAAAGGAAAACCCAACTCAAATGATTATGAATCATATTAAATACTTTTCAAATAATTCAAGATGAATTATTTGAACCCAAATAAACAAATAAAAACCTACTGATAGGATTTGGAAAGTTTAAAGAATTTAAATGGTGTTTAGAAATATTATTAAATCTTATTTGATTTAAAACTAGAGTCTATTTTGAATAACTAAAAGACCTTAAAAAGAATAAATAAATTATTCCAAATATGATATCAGAATGTTTGATTAATCAGTATTTAAACCTACACAAATTATGTCAAAGGTTTGAATTTAAATAAGTTTACAAATTGTTTAAACAAAATCAAAACAGAAAATCAGAAATAGAAAAAGAAAAACAAAACAGGTCAAAAAAAATGAATCAAGCCGACCCAACCCAACTAGCCGAACAAGGCCCAGCCAGCCCACCTCTCCCTCTCACACGAACGAATCGTTTTTCACCAGAGAAGGAACCCGCAGAGGCACCGACACGTCGACCCCACCCCCACACTCTCCCTCACGCTGACAGCGGACCCCATCGCCACGTCGTCATCTTCTTCACCCACTCAACGACCACGCGCTCCTCCCAGCCGTTTCCTGCCGTTAATTTCTCCGAGTAATTACGCAGCAATGGCTCGACGAATTAACCCCGTGATCACGCGTGATAAATCCCCTCCCTCTCCTCTTCATTTCCCCCCAAACCCCGCTGCCAGAGAGCCACCAGGCTGCCTCCATTTTGCTCTGCATTGCCGCTGCTCCCACGAGCTTCACGAGCAAATTCCGGCCAGCCCACGCCTCCCCTTTCTCCCTGGCGCACACGGGCGTGCTCCCCATTGTTCAATGAATCTCCCAGTACCGCCCGTCTGACCGCGCGTGCCCTAGAACTTCGACTTCGTCCACGTCTGAGCGCCGCCGTGGTCTGCCATAACTCCGACAAACACTAATGGTAAGACCAGACCGCCCCTCCCTTTCTCTTTCACGCACGCATCTTCGCCACATCCCTATGCATCTAACGCCACCTTTATTTCTCTCTGGCGTGCACCATAGCCTCGCCACCATCTTCAACAGAGAACACCCGACGGCAGCAAGAACTCCGGCGAGGAATCGCCAGTGACCCCGTGCGCCCCTGCACTCTCGCAAGCACCTTGAGCATCACCACTACTCTGCGAACTCGGTGAGCATCTCCCTTTCCTCTATCGCTTCCTGCAACGCCGGCAACGCCACCGCCAGTCGCTCCGCCGCCAGTCGTCGCCGCCAGCGCCGCTGCTTAGTGGTGAAACGCGTAGCGACCGTAGGATCTTGATCTGACGGATGCGATAGAACAAGAGCGAAGGGGTAAGTAGCATCTCCGCGCCGTGCGATGTAACTTGATCCAACGCCTCATGTTGCCGATCCGTGCGAACCGGTACCAGCTAGTAATATCACGCCACGTGGCCTCTGTTTGATTTAAAAACCAGAAACTTATCTAATTGATGTTCCAATTTGAATAATTCATAACTTTTAATCTACACGTCCAAATTTTACAAACTTTATATCAATGGATTCAGCAAGACCAGCCCTAGCCAACCATGCACTTTGTTTAGTAAAAAGCTTATGTTAAAATGTTTGTTTTTGTAGAAACTTGTGTATGCATGTTTAGGATATAAAAATTGTTCTAAAATGTTTTTGGGGATAAAATCTTTGGCAAATGGTGTGTTTTGAACCTACTGACCATAGGAAACAAATTTTGGTTTCAAAAATGTATTTGGTGAAGCAAAACAATAAATCTTTGATTTAAACCATTTCTAGTCAAATAAAAATATGGTTTAATTATTAAAAGTGGTTTTGGAAGAAAACCTTTGAGAAATGTTTTGGAAATAAACTCTCTGACCCTAAACACAAGTTTATATGGTTTGAAAACATATTTTGTGAAACCTATAGAATTTTTCCTTAATAAAATCATTTCTTCACCACATGAAATAATGACTTGGTTTAAAAATGGTTTATGAAGTAAAAACTTTTGCAAATAGTTTTGCCACTTTATAAAATGACCAATAGGTGTTTCCAAATGTTTATAACCTATTAGAAATCACTTTTACAAATAAAACAATCTTTAGCATGCTTACATGCATTGCTTTGTTTTTATCATTTTATGTGATGAATTGCTTGAATGGTAGATTGAAATATTGTTTGCTTGATTGAATTGTAGTGATTTGAAGTGAGTGAATATTGCAAGATCAAGGAGTGAACTTATACTCTCTACCAAAAAGGCAAGTGATGCTTCATACTTTTGTCCCATTATTTTCACTATGCACTAGTGATATTTCTAAAGTAGGACTTGCATGGAATTTTTGCTAAGTATAAACTATGCTATGGGAAATCCTAGTATATGAAACCTTAGTAGAAATTTCCTAAGTTAAGATTCCTATTACTATCATACTTAGCTTAGCTAATAGAAAACAAGGGTGGAATATATATTCATGCTATGGAAAAATTTCTAAGTCTGAGGACTTGTGTTTTGTTTAATAAAACAACTAAGTGAATGAATCACCTGGGTGGAATGGAAGGAATGGTTTGTGTTGAGTGGTTCACAAGGCCCATTTCTATGGTTTACCTTGTGTATCTCACTTGTGGATGGCCACCCAGGAACAAAGAGATTTGAGATGTCAAATGTTGAGAAGCTTCAAGTGCAGCCACTTGGCATTATGGGCTCTGCCTGGATCATATAGGTTGCAAGAACTTAGCCAAATGGACAGTTGGTGGTAGGGGTATGATAGGTTGGAACGCGTCCATTTTTGTCTAAGGGAAGGCTTCTGAAAGACCTTGTCTTGGTGAAACCAAGTCTTGTGGGGAAAGTGCACCACCTCTGCAGAGTGTAAAATCTAAGTACTTAGCCATGTCCCTGGCAAAGGACAACTTGAGCATCAAGACATGGAAGCTATCAAGAATCTCATCATCCCAATTTCTAAGTTAAAAACTTGTGGTTGAACAAGGGTTTAAGGTTCACCAATTTCTATTGGTGGTTCCTTGGGTGATTTGGTCAAAGCAAAAACTTAGTGTTTTCAAATGATAAGGAAAATCTATTTTGAACAAAGCAAGCCTAAGCTCCACTTAGCCAAATGTATATAGATGATAGACTCCACTATACTACCATAGTATCACTTGCCAATACAAATCAAATGTATTGACCCTTGTGGCTGTAACTTTTTATGTTGCAGGTTTTGTTTGATATTAGTGAAGTAGGATTACAAGTCTACAACCAACATGTCTGCCTGTGGCACTTTGAAGATGAAGGACCCCATGCTTATAGATATTCTGCTGCAATGTAATATAATAGCCAAATGAGCTATGTAAGATGTAACAAATTATTTTATTCCTGGTTATAAAGTTGTATTATGACCTTTGCTTCTTGATATTACATCTTAACTGTGGATTCTAGCTATTGATCCAGGGACTAGCATTGTAAACACAGGGATCTCTACCTTATTAAAGGTTGGGAACCTTACAGTGGGGCTACCCCCGACGCACCATTCCATTGTAACATTATTGCTTTTGTTCCTTTCACATTGAGATGATCTCAACACTAAAATTTGACATATGAACATGTTGGGAACTTTCACTACCAAGGTGGCGTAATTTTTTGATAAAGGGTGGATTTATTATTTATTTTTAAAACTTACACCCGGTCTCTGCATAGCTAGGATGCACACAGTCAATCCTCCGAAGTCGAGTAACACAAAAAGTAAAAGGCGAATTTCATATCATTATGAGAAATTGTAAATACGCCTAAGGTAGTGGAGGGCCAATCTGCAAGCTATGATGCCATCCAAGGTGGCGTCATACAAAGATAAAACCTGAACGGATAAAAAACCATACACCATTAGAGAAGTTAAAGGGATAAATATTGTGAGAATCACCTCCATATAAATCTCTAGAGTCGCCATGGACTCCTTTTATGTTGTACATGATGCATATGTAGTAGTATTCCATACTTGGATTATGCATTTGTGAAAGTACCTTGATCTTACCTCTCTATGTACTTTAGTTTCTTTAGATCGTACGAGTTTGCCTACATTATTATGGCCACATTTATCCAATTTTGATGGCTGTTCATTATTCATGAGGTGGTTAATTCAGTATAATTTATTGGTTATGGTTGTACTTAAGATATTTGCGGATGCATATTTTAATTTTTTTATAGACACTATACTTTAACACTCTAGAGGATACGACATTAGCATCGATGGTGTGCATCACATAGTATGGATTAAGGGTGTGATTAATTAGCTCGGTGAAATAAAGTGTAAAATCACTTGTGCCCGATGGAAATTTCATGAACCACCTCACTAGGGATATGTACTTTTGAAGTCCAATGAAAGATGCTCAACTTCATCTCACAAGTACTTAAGGAAATGCTCTGTATTTAATATATGGCATGTCACGAATGCATACACTTAGGGTGAGTAGTATCTTATGATCGCATATATGTAGAATATAGTGATATTAGGACATATGCTTATATAGATATTATTCAAAGTTGGCAACCATATCATTTGATGGATCCACATGTTAGGTACATCTTGTGAAATTTGTGTTGGGATATTTCATGTTGCCCTAGGTTCCCCTACTCGAGTTTATCCATGAAGTTTTCCTTGATACGCGTTTCTTTTTGGCCTCCCATGACTTGTGCCCTTATCATCTATTGCCATATATTTATTCTATTTCACAGGTGGATCTGGTTCAAAGAAATTTTCCAAGTCATCCATAAAGCCTAGACGTTTTTGGTTCCATCTCGAAGTGAATGAGGATGGGATATCTGATGACTGATAACCCACAAGTATAGGGGGTGTATCATAGTACTTTCGATAAATAGGAGTGTTGATCCCAACGAGGATCAGAAGGTGTTGACTAGTGGTATGAAGAAGGAAATCTCTGTAAATACTTATAAAACGGATTTTTAGGGGTTTTCTGATAAAGCAACAAAACAAAGTGCAAGTAATAAAGACAACGAACAACTGCAGCAAGTGGCCCAATCCTTTCTTAGCAAAGGACAAGCCGGTGGAAATACTTATAAGGACCAAACGTTCTCGAGGACACATGGGAATTCTGTCAAGTGCTTTCGCTTCAAATAGCTAAGTGCTCTCTTTTGGTGTTGTAAGTGTTGTGTGGGTGAACCTGTGCTAATGTACCGACCTTAATTGGACTAATACTGTTGGGAATATGCCCTAGAGGCAATCATGTATGATGATGTTTCCCATTGTATTCATAAAGTTATTAAGTTGTCCTTGTATGATCATCTGATGTATATTATTGAATATGTGATTCGGTTGTGGAACTATACATTCATGTTGTTTGTACTAAATATCCTTGGTCATCGAGGTTGTGCTAGACACACAACTTAGACCAAGTGAAAGTTGGCTTGATGACTCGGTTCCACTTGTCATGGGCATGGAGATGCTATTCTGACTTACACAGATTCGACTAAAGATTTTAGCGAGTTGGATTGACCCATATTGAGGTACAACGAACAAGTTGTCATTTGTATATCTCAATCAATGTAATCCTTAGACCTGAGGTTATTGCATAGTCCGAGTTGAGGATCACCGGCTTAGGTTCTATTAAACGCTGATCCGTAACTGGGCAGTTATAAAGGCAGAGTTTGGGTCGACTGAGAATCAAGCTGCGTGATGTGAATAATCAAGATGGGATTTTGCCCCTCCACTTTGAGAGATATTCTCTGGGCCCTCTCGGATGATATGATTCGGAAAGCATGGCCATGCACGACTCGATTAAGTTAACCGAGGTGATCGACTAAGAGTTAGTCGGGTGAATCACTTATCTCGGATCGAGAAGAGAGTCGGACTATTTAAGGGATGAAAAATATTCGACTATAGTCTGAAAAGGTATATCGTGAGGCAAAAGGGACTCGGACGTAAGTCACATTGGAAAGACAAGTCGTCATGACTCTTTGGTACTTGGGAGTCGGCACGTTCTGCTAGGAGCCGCTACCGACTGATCGATTTAGAGTCGGACTCTAATCGTGTCCAAGTAGTCAAGAGCCTGCGGGGTCACAAACTTAAGAGCGGGAGCAAGTTCGAATTGGATCTGAACCGGAAATCTGGTTGGGTTCGACCCGAGCCTGATTTGGACTAAGTCAGTGAGTCGGACTCACAGGGACTGGTATTATATGGGCTTTGGGGAATGGGCCACGAAAGTGGAGCCCTGTTCACTCCCTATATATAGTGGAGCACAGTCACCCGAAAAGGTTAATCGTTGATCGGTTAGGTCATTCCATGTGTTGGAAACCCTAGCTCCATAGCAGTCCTATCGTCGTAACGAACCTAGCAGTTCGCCGCCGGTGCTCCTCCTTGTACGTGTGGATACCAGCAGAGGTGTTGTACGATCAGCAACCGGACGATCGGATTGCAAAGGACGACATTGCATCAACTGACGCGCTACATCAGTAATCCGCAACTGCGCGTCTAGTGGTAAACCTCATGGCCTTCTACCTCAGCTAGATCTTGGGATCACCACGTTAGAGGGAAAAAGTTTTGTTTTATCTCTACGTGGCCCAACAAATACATACTTGTGATTAATCCCCCCGCAAGCATCCGCAACTACAGGAAAGTAATTAAGATATAAATCTAACCACAGCCTTAAACTCTAAGATCCTACACTCCCTTGTACAAAGGTGTCCTAACGGGGGTTCATGTTTCTGTCACTCCGGCAACCCCACAATTAGTAGCCAAATACACAATGCATTCCCCTAGGCCCATAAATGGTGAAGTATCATGTAGTCGACGTTCACATGACACCACTATAAGAATACCACCACAACTTAAATACTAAACCATTGAATAATAACTCAACACAAAACCACTACTAACAACATAACTTCTCCCATGTCCTCAAGAACTAAACGAACTACTCACGAGACATCATATGGATCATGATCAAAGATGATATGGTGATGGATAACAATATGAACATAAACAATAATCCAATAGTTCCAGTCACAAGCATCAACTACAATAGTAATTAACACCGAGAAAGTTTCCCTTAAGAACTAATGCAAGATCCAACACGATTGTTACAGCGGGACGGAGTGGTGATGATGGTGCTGGTGGAGATGATGGTGTGGATGATGATGATGATCTCGATGAAGCCAAGCTTGATGACGGTGTTAATGGCGACGAGCTCCCCTCTCCGGGAAGGGATTTCCTCGGCAGAAATCTGTCTGCCGGAGAGCTCTTTCTCTCTCGGTGTTTTCCGCCCTGCAGAGGCGGCGGAAATCTTTCTGTGGTTGCCCCTTTGGTGTTAGGGTTCCATGAGGAACATATAGGCGAGAGGGCGGAGTCGAGAGCCGGCCAGGTGGGCCACACCTTCCCTAGGCGCGGGGCAAGGTGGGCCCGTGCCTAGGAGGGTGTGGGCCCCCTATGGCCCAGCTACGCCTCCCCTTCTGGCTTCCTCCGTCTTCTGCGAAAATATAATTTTCCAATATTTTTCTGATGTTCGCAAAATTGCATCAAAACACCTCTTTTTCCATCAGAAACCTGACTCCGGCAGTCCATCCTCCAAGAATCATCCAACATGCAAAAACTGAGGAAAAGACATAAGTAATACCTCATAATAAGACATATATCAATCAATAGAGGCAAATTATGATATAGAATGGTGATGCAAATTGGACATATCAACTCCCCCCAAGCTTAGACCTTCGCTTGTCCCCAAGCGAAAACCGAACTCAGTAAACATGTCCACAGGTTTATGGAGTGAAGTGTCGATAAAAGAATATAGACAAGAAGCATCACACTTACGATTACAAAACTCATAGAAGAAAGCAACTCACCATTATATAACTTAGCTTGCAACAAGTACAATAGTCACAATAGAGATGCATAAAGATAAATCATAATTGGAATTGGCAAACTTTGTTCCTGGTCAGAGAACAGCTGGCAAACAGTTTCACAAAAGCTTTTTGTAGAACTTTTACAACAGGATCACTCTTTGCTCAAAAAGGTTTTTCAGAATGAAGGCTTTCAAAGTAAAACTCAATAGATAAGAGTCTTGTGCAAACAATGAAGATAAAAAACATGATTGAATAAATCACCATATGAACGCTTGCAACATAACAACTCAAATGCTTGCTGGAGATAGAGAGAAAGTGGGTCCACTGACTCAACTTAGAAACATAAGAAAGGTCCCTTCATAGAGAGAATCAGGGAATTCAAGTCATAAAGAGCTTCCAAAATATTATGGTACTTACTAGCTTTGAGCCCTCATTGCCCCTACCATAGGCATCTTGAGATGATTAAGGTTAAAGTGCACAAAGATGGAGTATATGCTTGACGAAATATAAGTTGGCAATCTCATGTCCCTTGAGTACGAGGGCCACTCCTCCTGCTACTCAACTTTAGTCACCGGTAAGTCCTTGTCATTGTAAGCACATGTGTATCATAAAGAACCACCAACGGGGTACCCCTTGCACATGGTACAGGAGTTATCCCATAACCAAAATGACAAGGCAAGCAGGCAATGAGCATCTCCGTGATCTTTTTATTTACTATGTGCATAGCTTTTTATTGAGCATGCTTCATAGAATGCTCACTATGGTGATGCTGCAAGTTTCCACCATGATTAGGCATGGCTTAGGCTTGCGCCCCAGGCGTTTCTATAACACACATACATCACTCCATGGACTTACAAGTTCCCTCTTTATTTCACAACATCGACATCCGCAAACAAAAGAGCATGATATCAACCGTGTACAACATACAAGTGCAATGTTAAAAGCGTTCCCCGTGATAGCACGGAGTGTGCCATCAAGTTTGTGAGAGCTTTACTAACTAGAATTCACATAACAAAATAGTTTTTAATTCGAAAGATAGATGAAGCTTGAGAATTTGCTTGGAATAGCAATAGTGCTAATAGGTAGATATGGTGGACACAAATGGCAAAGGTTTTGGTTCAAAGGGATTGGAAACATAAGAAGTATGCCTTCTCAAAACAGGTTTTTGGCTAGCAAAGCTGGGTAGCAAGCAAAAGAGTTGAAGGAAACAAGAAAACCTACAAGTGATAAATCCAAACATGCAATCTTCCTTGAAGACACAAAATATCTTAAATAAAGAATACTAAGCTTATGAGCCAACAAGAAAGAAAATAAATGATACAAAATACATGTAAGCTTTTTCTCTTTTTCTTTCAAACCTCAAAAAGTGTTGCTACTGACGAGAGCTTGGTTTGCCAAAAACAATTTAGATTTACTTGATGCTCCCAAAGTGATGCCAATACTGATCAACAAGATCCATCATATAATAGAGATTGCAAACTAAAATAAGAAGTGCAAAAAGTAAAAGATGAAACTTCTCATTAATATTCCATAAAGTCACTCACACCAAGAGATACATAGATAATCAACTAAAGTAGAGATACTTCCACATGCAAACCAACCTATAAAATAACTTCTCTACCAAATATATGAATCCACTAAAAAGGTAAAAGATAAAAGATAAAGGTGGTGATACCGCAGCACCCCCCAAGCTTGGAACAAGCCAAGGGGATGCCAAACCTGATGACGAATTACTCCTTCGGTGGTGATGGTGTTCTCTTGATAAACTCTTCAATCAGCTTCCTCAAATCCTCAATCTCAAAGGTCAGAGTACGAACCAACTCCGAATTTTGCTCAATGCGGTTCATTATCATATCGGATCGAGAGCCCCAGTCCTTACTATTCTTTCCCCACTCTTCCTTCTTAGTGTGTTCCTCCCCTACATGGTTAGAACGAGGCATATCCCACATCGAGTGCAAGTTCCCTTTGGGCACATGTTGGTATTGATGCTCATGTATAAGAGTATGGAACGGTCTCTTGGTACGTGGAGGAGATGACCGTGTATTGCAGATAAGACGTGGAGGTTTCCCTCCTGTTGACATCCGTGTTATCCTCTTAAGCTTGATAGGTTTTTCCACCACTCCAATGCTTGTGACGGTAGCGCGGGTGAAAGGGCATGTATGCCCCCATGTGTGGTTTTGGTAATTAATGACAATCTCTATGGACTAATGTGTAAATTGAGTTTCACTTGTAGGTTTGTCCATTGGCATCGCTTGGGCCATGTGTTGGTCTCAAGGTTGGAAGATGAAGAAATGTCCAAGGGCTTTGTGCCCATTGGAATCATGAAGAAAGAAGGAGCTTGAAGGTCGATCAAGGCATGTGCAAAGAGTTGCATCAAGATGGATCAACCTCAAGTAAGGATGAAGAAGGACGAGCTCAAGATGCGCCATCTCTAGAAGATATCATGCTTGAAGCTTGCCATCCTCGTGCTCATGGAATGCAAGTTCAAAGAAGAGGTTTCCCCATGGAATATGGGGGAGCGTTTTGCAAGTCTTCATCAAGCAAGAGCGAGCAAGAGCAAACAAGAAAGGTGTTCCCACTATAGAAGAACAAGACGGTCTACATCAAGTTCACGTGGGACGCTCAAGGCAAAGGTATGTTGATAGGGCTTCTCTTTTGCCGGTCTCGTGTTGTTAGTTGGGAGACCGGGTTTAGGATAGATAGCCGTACTATCAAGAGGGGCTCTCAAGCGGGTGTCTCGTTTGCATCATTCGGAGAGATCTCAAACCTTTGCATTCATAGCATCATGTTTCTTGGTTGTTATTTGGTTCTTGTCCATGAGAGGATCTAGAGCTTGTGGTCATCATCATAACAAGCTCTAGTTCATCATCTAAGGATTTCACTTGCATATCTTATTGCGGTTTTTAATCTTGCGAGTTTTCCGGCTCCACACCTTGGGGGATAGATCACATATATATTCATGATATCACATATATATTGTGGTTTTTGTTGGATTCTATTCGTCGTTATCTTTCCAACAAAATTGGTTTCATCCCGTTTGGAGTTCGGATGCAAAAGTTATTGCGTTTCTGGTTTTCTGGTTTCTGGAATTTCCCTGACCGGAAGTTCCGGCTTCCCACCGGAAGTTCCGCTAGGGCATCTTTGCCGCCGAAAGTTCCGCTGGAAGTTCCGGGTATTCTTCCGCTCACGCTCAGTAACCTTCTGTTTTGAAGCGTTCTATTTGCCGGAACTTTGTCGGAACTTGATCGGAAGTTCACCGGAACTTCCAGTCTGTTTTGACCGGAACTTCCGGTTGCGCTTCCGGAGCGGGCGTCAACGGTCTGATGACCGTTGGAGCCAGGCTGGGCGGAACTTCCGCCCAGAGCCGGAAGTTCCGGCCATGATTCGTTTTTTCTGTTTCTCGCTCCGCAGTTTTCGACCGATGGCTGAGTTCCACCGGAACTTCCGGCCTCCCACCGGAAGTTCCGGCCAGGTGTCGCGAATGCCCATAACGGGCAGATCTGGGAGCCCTTTAAAAGGGGCTCCTCTTTCCCTTCGTGGGCACTAGCTTTTCTTCTTGGTTCTTGGCTTTCTCTCTCTCCTCCATTGTCAACCTTGAAGAAGCTTTCCCTCTCCCTTTCCCCTCCTATGATTCATGCATCTTTTTGAGGGATTTGAGAGAGGAGATCTAGATCTACAATCCCCCCAAGTCAAATCCCTTCTTTGTGAAGGAATCATTGGGATCTAGATCTTGGAGAGTTTTGTGTTCTCCTCTTGTGTTCTTCCTCCCTTCTTCCCCCAATAGCTTTGTAGCTTTGTTGGAATTTGGGAGAGAAGGACTTGCCCTTGCATTTGGTGCATAGGTTTGAGTTCTACTCTTGTGTTCTTCCTCCCTTATTCCCCTAATTGCTTTTGTAGCTTTGTTGGAATTTGGGGGAGAAGGACTGGCCCTTGCATTTGGTGCATAGGTTTAAGTTCTCCTCGGAGATTCGGCGAGTTCAAGCTTGTGAGCTTGTTTCTCTTGGGTTCCTTGGAACCCTAGACTGTTGTGTGGTTGGATTGTTGACCTTTTGTGGTCTTGTTGACCTTTTGTGGTCTTGTAGCCTTTTGTGGCATTGTTGGCCTTTTGTGACATTGTTGGCCTGTTGTGGCTTTGTTGTTGGGAGCCTCCAATTGAGTTGTGGAGTTAGACCCAATCTTGTACGGGTTTGGTGACCGCCCTCAAGCGTCCCATAGTGGAGCAAGTGCCCGCCTTTTGTGGTGCGCACTTGGGAGAATAGGGTGAGCCTGTTGTGGCGTCAGTGAGTTGCGTGCTTCCGCATCCGGGGTGAGGCCTTGTGTGGCGTTGGGTGTGCATCGAGCCACCACACCTCGAGGTGAGCCATTTGTGGCGTTCGGAGAGCATTGCGCCATCGCACCTCTCCAACGGAGACGTAGCTTCTTTGGAAGTGAACTTTGGGAAACAAATCTTTGTCTCCGCGTCCATCGGTTATCTCTCAACCGAACCCTTTACTTATGCACTTTACATTGTGATAGCCATCGTGCTTGAAGTATTTATACCTTGCTATCACCTTGTTGCTTGTATTGCTTAGCATAGGTTGTTGGTGCACCTAGGTGATCTTAGTGGCTAGGTTTTGTGCTCAATAAATTAAACGTTAGTTTTATTCCGCATTTACTTGAGCCTAAACCGTAATATTTTTAAAAGCCTATTCACCCCCCCTCTAGGAGACTTCCTTTGTACTTTCAGCGGGTATCCGGATGCTTGTCCTCCTCCATGTATTCTTCTTCACCTACCAAAATCTCCTCCTCCTTGGGATTGTGAGGATCATCTTCCTCGGGCTTCTTGCCTTTGTCGTTGGCAGAGACCATGGTGCTCTAAACTTGAGAAGATTTCCTGACAAAAACAGATCGAAACGAAAACACGACGAGAAGACGATATACGAACCTCGGGGGATCCGGGGGGTTATATATTATGAAGTTTCAAAGCATAAGGAAGGTGCTGATACGAAAACAAGGCAGAGTCGGAGCTCGGGGGGTCACACCCCCTCTAGGCGCGGCCAGCTGGGGCCCACGCTTGGGTGGGTTTGGACACCCCGGCCTCCGGTTCCTCCTCTATTCCGTCTCGTAACTTTCCTTATGTAATACAAACTTCAAAAATATAAAAAGATTAGGCTTTCACAAACCTTCTGTTTTCACCACTTTTACCTATTCAAAGACGAACTTTGCAGACTCCTTTTCTCCTTCTCCTGGAAATTCCTTTTCTCACAAGGCAATACACAAACTTCAATGGCAACATTAGTGTAAGAAAAAGCAATAAACCTTTAGGTACACACTTCAACTTAAATCCATCAAAACAAGGGCTTCTGTAAGAGGCAAATACAAATGATATCAGAAATCTGTCAAAATAGACCAGTAGGTAAAGATTGATTTTTTCGAAAACCTTATGTTGATCAAATCAAAAAGTAAAAAACTAATGAAAGTTGGGTAACGATCTGGAGAAGAAGATCATAAAAATACAGCTCTATCCGACATACTGAGCTCCTTCACGAATTTTTACAATGCAGCACAAAAATTTGTCCTAGGACAGCCATTTTTCACAACTCCACTTCTCAAAAGTAGTTGAACTTGACACAAACACCAAAGAAAAAAGGATAAGGAGCGGTTATTACTGAAGTAATAACTTCCAAGACTCAACCAAACTCTTGGGTTATCTCCCAAGAAGTACTTTTCTTTAATGCCTTTAAGTTAGGCTTGAAAGTTGCAAAGATGCTCACAAAGGAGATATATATCTGGAATGAAAGAGAGCATCAAGAAGCAAATAAGAAAAACATTTGAGTCTAACCCACTTCCTATTTATGGGGGTATCAAGAGAAAACAAATTGTTGAAAAAAAGCCAACAGTATAGGAAGACAACACAGATGCAACGAAACTTAACATTATTGAGATGCATAAGACCATGTTTCCCTCTCTCAAATAACTTTCAGTAGTATCTTGAATAAAGTTGACAATATAACCATCAAAGGAAACAACTCTATCATCAGAATGAGCATACTTACAGTCATCAAAAAGAGGCCCAAAGTCATAAACTGGGTCAATAGAAGTAAGTTGTTCCATCCTGAAATCTTTATTAGGCAAGCTGTTTTCACAAGGATCTTTAGCAAATTTGGAAAATTTAAACTCATAAGAATCTCCATCAAACTTAGTTAAAAATTTCTCCTTCTTACAATCTATAATAGCTCCACAAGTGTTCAAGAAAGGTCTACCAAAAATGATAGGGCAAGTTTTGCTAGTTGCTGAATCAAGCACTAGAAAATCAGCAGGATACCTAATCTTACCACAGAGAACCTCCACATCTCTTACAATACCAATGGGGAAAATGGTTTCCTTATTTGCAAGGTGAATAACCACATCAATGTCCTCAAGCTCACAAGGACCAATTTCATGCATAATTTCCCTATAAATCTCATAAGGAATAGCACTAGAACTAGCACCAATATCACATAAACCATAATAGCAATGATCACCAATTTTAACAGAAAGCACATGAACACTAGCTTTTCTAACTTTTCTAGGATGAGAGACAATATTATAAGCATCTTCACAGAAGACAATATGCTCATCCTCTATATTTCTAGTGACAGGGTCTTTCACAATAGCTACCACAGGTTCAATATTCAATTGCTCATCAGGCTCCACAGTTTTCTTAGTGCCTTTATTATTTGCACTAATCATCATAGAATACTACTTTACCTTAGGTAGGAAAGTTATTTTCTCAACATAAGGTTCAGGCGCAATATGATTAGTAGTAAAAACTTCAGTGCTTCTAACAGGAACATGACTAACAACATCTTTGTAAGGTGCATGGTACTTGTTCCACTTCTTTTTAGGAATTTCTATGTAAGAGGCAAAGGCTTTAAAACAATTGGCAATGCTTTGGGAATCAAGACCAAACTCATTGCTAATATCACGGAAGTCACCAGTTCCCATAAAAGATTTAATGCATTCATAATCATAGTTTATACCTGACTTTCTTCCTTTGTTATTCTCCCAAGCTTCAGTGTTCTCTTGAATACAGTCTAGGAGATCCCTTTTTTCGAGAGTATGTGAATGCGTACCTTAATTTTATAGAAGGAAGAATATTATATACAAGAGATGATTCCTTGTACAGCCGCAAGGAATCAAAGACTCAGACAGATCACTAAAGCCTACTCTCGTGCTATCTTTAGGGCTCCCTCTCTCTCGCGATCTCTAATACAATTAAGTAAATCAAACTCCTCCATGATCATAGATGCGAGCCTCGTCGCCGTGTGTTGCAGACGGGTGTTGTTGAAGCAGTAGGCGTTTCGCAGCTTCCACAACCCAAAGCAGGTGAGGCATACTAGTTTGTCGAAATCTTTCTTCTTCCTAGCCGCCAGCCCCTGACGCTCGCGCAACCACCAATCCTGTAACATGCAACTAGGCGTGGGGTGCTGAAACTGCAGGCCAGTCCGCTGTGCACACAAGCTCCAGACCTCCCTAGCAGTGACGCACTTCACCAAGATGTGTTCCGCGGTGTCCTCCTCCTGCAGACAGACAAAGCAAGACGAGGTGTTGTCCTGGAGTCCATGTCTAGCCCTCCGATCTGAATTCCAGATCTTGTGCTGTGAAGCTAGCCAGACAGACAGCTTGCTCTTCCGTGTCGCACCACTCCGCCAGATGGCCTCTCCTAGCGGAAATCTCTCAAGTTCCTGCGCAGTAATGGTGGCTGTGAAAAATCTCAAGATTTATGTCCTGGCGCTGTCATCCCTGGAAAGAACAATGGCTCGGCAGCGGTCCAAATTGCGTTGGCTCAAATATGGCGATGCCAATTCTCGCCGCTTCCATACAGTGGCCAATGGGAGATGGGTTAAGAACTTCATCTCGGCTGTAAACCACAATGGTACTATAGTCACCGGCCAGAGAGAGAAAGAGGACATTTTCTATGAGGCGTACAATTCGCTCCTGGGCTCTATTATGAACAGGGAACACGCGATTGACCTAGAGGAATTGGGCCTCCCTCATCATGAGCTCACGGACCTGGGAAGCATATTCTCCGAGGAGGAAGTCTAGGCTGTGATTAAGGAGCTTCCGGCTGAGCGTGCACCGGGCCCTGACGGGTTTGTGGGAGCCTTCTATCAAAGATCCTGGCCCACTATCAAAAGAGAGATTATGGATGCCGTGCTGAAGCTGTATGTTGGAGATGGTCGGAACTTTGGTCGTCTTAACAGGGCCTTGATCTCGCTGATCCCGAAAAAGCCCGATGCTGCTGAGGTGGGTGACTATAGGCCCATCAGCCTGGTGCATAGCATCGCCAAGCTCTTCACGAAGATTCTGGCGAATCATCTGAGGCCAAAGATGCCTTCACTGGTGAGTGCCAACCAATTGGCATTAATTAAAGGGCGGTTACTACATGATAGATTTATCTTGGTGCGATAGATGGCGAGGAAGATCAATAGCCGAAGGGAGCCATGTGTTCTTCTCAAACTTGATATCTCGAGAGCCTTTGATTCTTTGTCCTGGGCATTCCTTTTCGAGGTCTCGAGGAGGCTAAGGTTTCCTGAGATCTGGCTAAAGTGGTTGGCAATCAGCATGCGCACAGCCAGTATTCATGTTTCTGTCAATGGTGTCCCAGGCAGGAGGATCTATCACGCGAGGGGTCTCAGGCAAGGAGATCCCCTCTCCCCACTGCTGTTTGTGCTGCCAATGGAAATCATCTCCTTGATTATTCAGAAAGCAAGCGTCTGTGGTCTGCTGGCTCCCATCGGTAACTGCACTCCAATACAACGAGTCTCCATATATGCTGATGACGTAGTCTTATTCGTCAGGCCAGAGGTTCAGGACCTGATTGTAGTCAGAGAGATCCTAGAGTTTTTTGGGAGAGCCTGTGGACTCCATGTCAACTACCGAAAGACTTCATCCACCTTGATCCGGCCGAGAGAGCATGATAGAGATGTGGTCTCGAGCTTTCTACACTGCACAATCACGGATTTCCCCATAAGGTACCTTGGGCTGCAGCTAGCTCTCAGACCGCTTACTAAAGCCCAATGGCAGCCACTTCTCGACGTGGCCCTGCATATTGTGCCGGCCTGGCAGCGAGATATGATTGGGAAGCCTGGGAGGCTAACACTGGTGAAGGCGGTGATGTTAGCGCGGCCCACGCACCACCTCATCGTTTCTGAGGCTCCGAGTTGGCTGATAGAGGAGCTTAAGAAGGGCCTGAGGGGTTTCTTCTGGGCACCTAAAGAAATTGCTAATGGTGGGAAATGTCTGGTGGCTTGGAGTCAGGTTTTTCAGCCATATGATTTTGGCGGACTGGGCATAAAGGACTTCAAACGCCAGAGTCTGGCTCTACGAGTTTGCTGGGAATGGCTTCGGAGGACTGACACTACCAGATCATGGCAAGGTATGCCGAGGATTCAAGATGACAAAGCTAGAGAGGTGTTTGATGGGCCGGTCTCGATCAAGGTTGGAGATGGTAAGAACACCCTGTTCTGGAGGGATAGATGGATAAATGGACAGACTGCGGTGGATTTTGCCCCTGGCTTGACTCCCACAGTGAGCAAGCGCATTCAAAACAGCAGGACGGTGGAGCAGGGCATTGAGGAGAACAATTGGCTGCTGGACATCCCTAGCAACATGGCATACCGGGGAGTTAGGGAGTGCCTTGCTCTCTGGCTGGCCATCAGGGGAGTGGAGAGGGATTGACAGGTCGCGGACCGCTTCAGCTGCCCCTGGGACAGTTCAGGCCTCTATACTGCGAGATCCATGTATTGGTCTAGGAGATCCCATTTAGCTTCTTCCTTCATACGTGTGAATGATCCAGCACAAGAAGCATCTAGTAAATCTTTATCATGAAGAGAAAGCATAGCATAAAAGTTATTGATAATAATATTGTTAGGGAGTTCATGAATAGGCATTTAAGCATTAGTAACTTCAGTCTCCCCCAAGCTTGAGCTGTACTCTCTCCATCACGAGGCCAAAAGTTATATATCAGATTTCTATCGTTATGAATCTCACTGGGAGGATAGAACTTAGAATAAAATAGAGATGCCATTTCCTCCCATTCCATGGATTGTCCATTCTTCAGCAGCTTATACCATTCTTCAACTCTCCCTTTCAAGGATATAGAGAGTAACTTCTTCTTCACCTGTTCAGTTGTGATACTTGCACACTTAAACAACCCGCATAATTAATGGATAAAGAGCAAATGATCACCAGGGTGGACATTTCCATCCCCAAAATAATAATTATGCATAACACGATCAACAATACTTGTAGATATCTTAAAAGGATCTATCTCAATAGGTGGTGGTTCATCTACTACCCTACCAGTGGTATTAGTTTTCCCAAACAAAAAACCAAGTGGGTTATCCATATTGGAAACAAAGTAACAAACAGAAACAAAAAGAAATACTCACAGTAGAAGTTTCCTTTACCAGTTCCACTCGTCAATAGCGCTTCACTCCCCGACAATGGCACCAGAAAATAGTCTTGATTACCCACAAGTATAGGGGGTGTATCATAGTACTTTCGATAAATAGGAGTGTCGATCCCAACAAGGAGAAGAAGGTGTTGACTAGTGGTATGGAGCAGGAAATCTCTGTAAATACTTAGCAATTGGATTTTTAGGGGTTTTCTGATAAAGCAACAAAACAAAGTGCAAGTAATAAAGACAACGAATAACTACAGGAAGTGGCCCAATCCTTTCTTAGTAAAGGACAATCTGGTGGAAATACTTATAAGGACCAAATGTTCTCGAGGACAAATGGGAATTCTGTCAAGTGCTTTTCACTTCAAATAGCTAAGTACTCTCCTTTGGTGTTGTAAGTGTTGTGTGGGTGAACCTGTGCTAATGTACCGACCTTACTTGGACTAATACATACTTGTAATTAAACCCCCTGCAAGCATCCGCAACTACAGGAAAGTAATTAAGATATAAACCTAACCACAACCTTAAACTCTGAGATCCTACACTCCCTTGTGCAAAGGTGTCCTAACGGGGGTTCAGGTTTCTGTCACTCCGAAAACCCCACAATTAGTAGCCAAATACACAATGCATTCCCCTAGGCCCATAAATGGTGAAGTATCATGTAGTCGGCGTTCACATGACACCACTATAAGAATAGCACCACAACTTAAATACTAAACCATTGAATAATAACTCAACATAAATCCACTACTAACAACATGATTTCTCCCATGTCCTCAAGAACTAAACAAACTACTCACGAGACATCATATGGATCAAGATCAAATATGATATGGCGATGGATAACAATATGAACATAAACAATAATACAATGGTTCCACTCACAAGAATCAACTGCAATAGTAATAAACACCGGGAAAGTTTCCCCTAAGAACTAATGCAAGATCCAACACGATTGTTATAGCGGGAAGGAGTGGTGATGATGGTGTTGGTGGAGATGATGGTGTGGATGATGATGATGATGATCCCGATAAAGCCTAGCTTGATGACGGTGTTGATGGCGATGATCTCCCCTCTTCGGGAAGGGATTTCCCCGGCAGAAATCTGTCTGCCAGAGAGCTCTTTCTCTCTCGGTGTTTTCTGCCCCGCAGAGGTGGCGGAAATCTTTCTGTGGTCGCCCCCTTGGTGTTAGGGTTCCGTGAGGAAGATATAGGTGAGAGGGCGGAGTTGAGAGCCGGCCAGGTGGGCCACACCTGCCCTAGGCGCGGGTCAAGGTGGGCCGCGCCTAGGGGGTGTGAGCCCCATGTGGCCCGGCTACGCCTCCCCTTCTGGCTTCCTCCGTCTTCTGGGAAAATATAATTTTCCAATATTTTTCTGGTATTTTACTGATGTTCGCGAAATTGCATCAAAACACCTCTTTTTCCATCAGAAACCTGAATCTGGCAGTCCATCCTCCAAGAATCATCCAACATGCAAAAATTGAGGAAAAGACTTAAGTAATACCTCGTAATAAGACATATATCAATGAATAGAGGCAAATTATGATATAGAATGGTGATGCAAATTGGACGTATCAATGACCAAATAAAGAGCAAGCTTATGGTGAAGAGTTGGTTGCATATGAGAAAAAAAGAGATGGAGAAAGAAGAAAGATGAATGCGGGTGCAAGAAAAGGAAAACAAACATGCACATACTCCTTCCCAACTCAAGCCACCTACCCCGTCCCCCAACATGCACACACACTTGAAGTTAGTTATGCATGAGTTTCAAGCTATGAGGAAAGTGGATTTGTATAGGAGGCTAGGTGATGATAATATTCAGGATGCTCTCTTTTGGTGCATCAATCAAGAGATGTGCTTCAAGGAGATTTATCTTGAGCATGCGTACAAGGTATAGCTCCTAAAAGGGCAATCAATTTGGCTCATTTTGATAAGATGCCCGAGTACTTTGGTGAGCCCAAGCGTGAGACAATAAATCAATTTTTAGTTTTTTCCATCGTCATCGTCATTGGACAAGTATTATTTTAGCCAATGTTTTGACCATATTAGACCTCTAGCTGTATCTAGGTTTATATAATTGCGATGTTTATTAATTATCATGGTGGATGTACTAAATGTTGATTCCAAAGTCACCGATGTTTGAACAAAGGAAATCCCAAATCCAATTTGTGCTTTCCTGTTAGTGTTGCAAGCATATTTGCTGACCCTCCCACCTTAGGCGACGAATTAACGTTGGTTCTTTTTGAAGAATTTTGCACCATGCACTTGCAATGCTCGTAATATTCTTTAAACCACCGATGAATATCATTACTCGCTGTTCAGCCACATCATCTCCATATGCTTCCATGCAACAAAACTTCAAAATAATAGTTTGTTTTGTGGATCCAATATGGATGCAACCATAAGAACTTTGTTAGGTTTATCCGACTATTTATCAAACTTTGCCTTCATATCTTTGCATAAATCCTTCAAGAAATCGTCTTTTGTATATTTTTATCAACTAGTAGTTCTGGAATCCCCTAAATATTTTCTAAGTGTCTATGTGATGTTGGGAATTTATGCATGGAAAAGACCTTTGTTGCATTAGCAAAGTTCTTCAGTAAGTTGCAAACTCTCTCATCTAGGCTCCATTCCTCAACTATAGGTCCTTCGATGTTTCGGACATCATCATAGCTAGTGAGGGAATCCTTAAACTTTAGAGATTCTTGAAGCATTGTATATGTAGAGTTTCATATTGTGGGAACATATAATTGCAATCGTTTCTTAGGTTTATGGCCAAACATTTTGGAAGTAATTTAAAAGTATGTAAGCATGGTCCAGATGATTTTACATGTGTAACAACATCCCTGATAGGGTAAATAGCACCCTCGATAATATCCATTCTATCTTGGACAACAAAGTTCAAGATATGTGATGTGCAACTCACATGGATATCATCATCTCCAAAGGGCTTGTCTATCCAAATTTTGTCCTTTAGCTTATTCACTATATTTGACGTGGCATTACCCAGAGTAAAATCAAAATGCTTTGTTGGACAGGTCCCAATCATAGATACGGTCCATAATTGTACTATTGATTGTAGCACCATTGCTGGGATATGGGGCCCTTTTAAAACTAATTCTCTGGATATGATTGAATTTATCATTGATATAATGAGAAGTCAAGCAAATATATCCAAGTTTTTGGACTGATGTCCATATGTCACTTGTGAAACTAACATGAGAGCCATAAATAGCCAAGATATTTGCAATCTTATTCTCTTCTTCATAAATAGAAACACAATACTTTTTCAGAGTTTTTCAACCATGGAGATGAATACTTGGGTGTGCTAACTACATCATTTTCTAGAAGAAAACATTTTATGTCTTCATGAAAGCAAGATTTGCAGTGATCCAAAGCTTACTCATGAAATCCCTTGTAATAGTTGGATCCACCACAAAACCACGTGAATCTCCAACGGGGTGTCTCACTAGAAATATGGAATTGCGATCAATATCTTATGAAAACTCTTGGCACCCGAAAATTATATGGAGATTCATATGTGGCATGCTAACCCCTTGATTATCTCACAATTTTGATTCACATTAAACCCATATAGTTTTTCCTTCATCAGGTAACTCCTTCAAGAAATCCTAGACTCTAGATCTTTTCTTGCTTTTGCAATTTGTTAAGATGACATAGTTCATCAAGTCCTTCACCAAGGTGCGATTTCTCTGTAGTTTGACTAACTGACATTCTGACAATTGGAGTATTACTCCATCAACATAAGATGATCCAACTGAGACAGCACAACTGTAGTAAAATGATTTAAAGAATATGAATCTAAAATAGGATAGCTAATAAAATGGGTATCCTTGTAAGAATTAAGTCATCAAATGGAACACTGAAGGTTTGATTGCAGTCCATAAATCTAAAATAGGATAGCTGAACAATGAATGAAACATGAAGCAAGATCAAAAAAAAAATTACAATCAAAGGATATTATAAAAATACCCCACTCTTCAGTAATTCCACAAGTAGGAAATTTAGAGAGCACATATATTATATATAGAAAATTTGATTGAATTCTTTCACATTAATCTTATCTTGAATAATATGTATTGTTGGAAGTTTAACTAAATGATGCACTATACCTGAGTATCTTGGACAATATATATTTTTGCCAATGATTTAGTCCATGAGAGAGGTAGGTGAAGGATAGATCACCTTGAGTTAGGGGAAAGGCAGGCGTCAGGGTGCTGGCCATGGGTATCAGCGTGCCTAGGAATAGGGGCATCGGCATGTGTAGGCGGCAACCGAGAGGCTCGTCGAGGTCAGGGTTGAGCAACAACGGAAAGGTCTCGAGGAGGCCCGGAGCTAACCAGCGAGCGATGTGATTGGGGTCATCGGCAAGCTGCAATCATGGGGTAGCCGCTGGCGGGGAACGAGAGGGGGGCGAGGTTGATCTGGTGCAGGATTTTCTTTGACGAGCTAGGGAAAAGGGGAGGAAGGGACATGTCGGGTGGGGGATATGAGGCGGCGGTGTGCTGGCAGCGGATGCGCAAGGATACGGGGAGATGTTGATAGGGGACGCAGACACACAAGCGGCCACGTCCACTGGATCATGGACTATCCACATACGAGGTCCAAAATCATCCAATGCTATTTGACCTAGCTAGTATCCTCTATAGGTCCAAGTCCAATGACTCCCATTCTATCTAGGTCGATCTTATTTCAGGTCCAAAGCCCATGAACATTGCTGATCCAGTTCCAGGTTTACTTGACTATAGGGCTTGACTATCAGATACGTTGTAAACCTAAACCTATCACCACGACAACATAAAAGATAAAGTAGGTCTCCCATCCCCGTATACTCTGGTCAGCGAGGCAGCTAGAGATGATAGGGGGAGGATCGACTCTAGAGAGAGGAGAGGAGGGAAAGGTGAAAACTAAATGAGAGATTGAACTGATATACGCGTGGATGAAAATGAAGTATTCGATGATCATGGATCATAAGTTTTTTTTGTCCTGGATGATCTGGATTAGGACATCTTCGGCAGCCTGGAGTGGGCTCTCTTAGGGAAGGCCTTGCACAAAATACCTTGCATGTGGATACTGACATGGGCATGGCCCTTTGGATGCCCATCATTGTATATATGGTGCGGCCCAACGGAAGGCTCACCCAAAGATATGTCAAGATTCATGAAGCCCATGACGATTCAAAAAATATGAAGCCTACAAGGACACAGACTCCTGGTGATAGAAGACAGGGAAAGTTGAATACTAGACTAGATACAAACTCTACACTTGTAACCAACTTGTATTGGCAACCAAGACCTAGCCTCCCCCTATATAAAGGCTAGGAGGATTCAACGAGGAGAACCCAATGCTACCCGACAATATAATACACATCATGCCTCTCTCTCGGCGATATTGCATCTAGTCGACTCAACGAGTTTGTACTCTCTAGTGATAACATAAGTAGACAAGCAGGAGTAGGGTTTCCTCTACGAGGGCCTGAACTTGGGTAAATCTCCTTCCTTGTTTGTCGGGTAAGCCGACGAAATAACCACCGCTCTCTTTTCCATGAAACCCTAAGTCCATAACAATGGGCATTGTCGAGGTCACCCCTTGTTAGATACCATCAAATTGGCGATCAAAGCTTCATGGGGAAACCCTAAAGTTATGAAAGTGCGATCTATGGGGCGAAACCTCCTCTTAGCAGAGTTTGAATCAGAGGCTGATCAGGATAGGGAGATGTGTGGATCACCATGGGTGCTTAGTAAGAATGTTATACATTTGAAATATTTGATCCAAGGATTCAATCGGCTGATGTGATTTTCGATAAATTGCTTCTTTGGGTTCAAATCCATGGATTACCAATCCCTCTCAAGAATCTGGAGAGGGGTACCTCACTTGCTAGCAACATTGGCGAGGTGGTGCAGGTTGAAGTGGATGGGAATGGAAAGGTGTGGGGAGAATTCCTACGTGTTCGAATCAAGGTTGATGTGACAGAGCAACTGATGCGGCTCAGATCACTGTAGAGCTTCACTAGGAAACCCCAAGAGGAAGGTATGATGAGCACAACAGTAAGTCTTCCCTCAGTAAGAAACCAAGGTTATTGAACCAGTAGGAGGAAGGAAACGACTCAAAGGTGTTGCTAGAAACTTGGAAACCTACACAACACAAACTCAAGACTTTGCCCCAACGAACAGTGAGGTTGTCAATCTCACCGGCTTGCTGAAAACAAAGGATTAAACGTATGGTGTGGAAGGTAATGGTGTCTTGCAGAAACTAAACAGTAACAATGGAAGATGTATGCATGGTAAATATTGGACCGGGGTCCACGGTTCACTAGCGGTGTTCTCCTTAAGATAAACAACATAACATGCTAGGTAAACAAATTACAGCGGGGAAATTGACATGACAGAGCAAGGGATAACAATGCAATACTAGACATTCATGATCCTATGAGATTCGATTGGGCATTACAACAATATACATACACCGCCATCCAACTGCATCTATGACTAGTAATCCACCTTCATGTTATCATCCGTACCCCCTCTAGTATTAAGTTGTAAGCAACGGATAACTGCTTTAAGCAATGTGTGTAAACTAAACAATACAATTTTTCCATGAACAAAAGATCATTGTTTTCCCTATAGTAGCAACATCACATCTACAACCTTAGAGATTTCTATCACTTTCCCAGATTAAATAGAGGCATGAACCCACTATCGAGCATAAATACTCCCTCTTGGAGTCACTAGCATCTACTAGGCCAAGATAGCTACTAGAAACGGAGAGCGTGGAAGATTGATACGTCGGAAACGTATCTATAATTTTTGATGTTCCATGCTTGTTTAGTATCTACTTTTCTTTGCTTTGTCCATACTTTGAGGTGCTTTTCATATGTTTTCTGGTACTAACCTATTGACAAGTTGCCTCAGTGCCAATTTCCTATTTTCTGCTATTTCTGGTTCCAGAAAAGCTAGAGAGTAAATATTCTCGGAATTGGACGGGACAAAAGACAAAGTCAATATTTTATCGAGGAGAACACGGATTCCAGAGGAGAGACGGAGGGGCGCCATAGGGCGGCTGCACCCCCCAGGCGCATGCCCACCCTAGGCTGCGCCTAGGCAGGTTGTGGGCCCCCTGGCCGCCTCCAGCCTCACCTCTTTGCCTATAAGAATCCCTCGATGCCTAAACCATAAGCACCAGATCAATATTCCACGAAACCGTTTGTAGCCGCCACCACCATCGTCCCTAGATCGGGGGGATCTGAAGCTCTTCCCGGCACCCTGCCGGATGGGATATCATCCCGGAGGCCTTTTCTTCATCATGCCAGCCTCCGGTATGAAGCGTGAATAGTTCCACCTTGGACTACGGGTCCATGTATGTAACACCCTCAGAATCGGACCTATGCAAGTTTGAGCGAAATTCGCCAAACCCGCATAGAAACGATTCAAAGGTGCCCACCAGGCACTTTCGTGCGGGTGGAAAACGAAGTAATAACATTACACAACAGTCCTCGATGGGACCCACAGAATAGATATATATATAAGCGACTCCTTGAGTCAAGAATACAGATATCATATACAAAGATCCAAATCACCTTGAAAACGATATAGCGTCCGGCTACGGACAAGATGCAAATGGGGCTAAGAGCCCTGAAGAATAATCAATGGCGTCCATAACCCTGCCCAGGCCAAGCCGGAAGGGTAACCCTGCTAACGACGTCGATCTCAAAACCTGCTTAAACAAAAGGGGTGCCGACAAAGGGCAAAGGAAAACAGAAGGAGCGTCAGTACTGAGGCCAGTACACGGCGAGGCTAGAATTCGGCGGTCCTCGCCTACATAGGTATGGTGGACTGAGCGGCAGCGGCAGCATGCACTAAACAACCTATAGAGACTCGATACAACTGGCGGATATCAGAGAGGGATAAGAATGACCTAACCGGATCCAACCTGAAGCTATCACCAAACAAACCCATCCTGGCGTTTCCCCCTCGTGACCAAACGAGGAAGTCAACCGAGGTACTCACACAGTTGGCAGTTTTACTTATTTGGTTATCGTTGCAGCAATTACTAGTCAGATATAAGTAATCGTCCTGATAAAATAAGCAGTGGGCCCTTTTTAGTTAATCATTCCGTTGTAGTTGCAACAATTACTAATCAGATACAGATAGCATGATGTAATCCCGAAACCCAGCAGTTGTTGGTACTTTTATTCAGCCATTCCGTTGTAGTTGCAATACTTACTAGTCAGATACATTTGTCGCAAGCGACAACCAAACAAGCAATTGTGGGCAGTATTAATTAGCCATTCCATTATAGTGAAGCTGATTACTAGTCATTATAAGTCAAATTTATAGCAGTAAACTTTAGTTATGCTTGTCTATGATCGAGAAACTGTGCTCCAAGTCGTCCATATCCGCGGACACGGCTTTCAGAAAGTTTTACCCGGCCGGGGTGCACCAATAGCAACACACACTCGATCAACCTCGGAAAAACCAAATCAAAACCCAACGAGGCCTTCACGACAAAGCAATCACAAGATTCAGAAATATTTCAGGGGGCCAACACTTAAGTAGATCCCGCAACGGAGTAAGCAAGGTCCGAGACGGCCTCAAGGTCTGCGACAATGGCTGTAAACGACTGGGAACCCGAAAGTGTGGCTGGGCTTGTCGATACCGCGTAAACATTCCGCTTCCAAAACAGTACAGTGTGCAGTACCTCGCACAATCGTAAATAAAGCAGTAAAGCATGGCATAAGTACAGGATCGTAAATAAAACCTCAAACTAGTTTGTGGCCCCAAGAAATAAGACTGAATCAAGCTCTGGCTCAGGGGGGTCCCATATACCTCCCGGATGTGGATAGCGCGATAAATCAAGGAACAGGTATCAAGTACTCGGGGTCTTATGGGACACAAGTGGGCGTTCGGAAACCAAATATTATCTATCACCCACCGATGCCTCTGCTTATTTCAATTTTAGTTGTTAAACAGAAATTAAAGTGAACAATAAGTAAAACTATGATCATCTCCAACATCCGCATGCGGCAATACATCAACAACTGTGGCACTTGACGACACGCAAATAGCACTAGAGCAAGCGACTATGACGCGCAAGTCCAACTATCTACCAAACAATAGGTAATAGGATGTGTCCGAGGCAATATAGGGCTGCAAGGGATATCACGGGTACGGAAAACTAGAGCATCGCAACACAGATAGCAATAGATCAACAGGAGGGAATAAAGACTATAAAATTAAGATAGGTAGAAAGGGGGAGATGCTCGCCTGAAAACATTGTCGAAGGTTCGTCCGAAGATCGGGGCGGAGCTCACATCAACTCAACGGCCTTATCCGCGAAGAAGCAAAACACTAGAAGAAACATCGGATGCAATATTTAATACAACGGCAGAAGATCGGCATGATGCATGTATGATGTATGGCATGGCAAAGGTGCGGTGCAACTAGGTCATATTAAGCGGAACCGGGGTCCCGACAATTAGTTAGGTGGTTCATGTTATTTAGAAGCCCCGCAATTTAAATGTTACATTACATGGCAAAAGAGGATACGGGTTCGCTACACAAGTTTAAATGAGGCCAATATAAGGCTAGATTTGCCCGCATATGGGCCCCATATTTAATTATTAGGTGAATCGGCATAAGGCCCCCAAACCAATGTTATGCATGCGGGAATGACAGTTTAATGTGCAACAAATTGATATGTTATAAAATAGGGTTCGGGAAAAAGGGGTCACACATTTAGGGTTCGACGATCTGGGGTTCCGGGGTTCGGGGTTCGACAGGGTCCAGGGTCCGGTCTCGGGGTCCAGGGTTCGACGGGTTCGTTCTCGGACTCAGGGGTAGGTCTCGGCGCATCCGGGGGTCTCGGGGCATGTTGTCGGTCATGGCGTTCGGGACGAAGCACTTGGTGTCCGTGAGGAGTGCTTGGCGTTCCTCGGTTCCATGTCGACGACCTTGGTTTCCACGATGGCGAACTCGGTGTATCCGTGGCGTGGTTCTTGTCGGGGTTCACGGCTCCGGATTCTTGAAGCAAGTCATGGCGTTCGAGCGACGGTCTTGTCGTATCCGCGGTCTTCGGGCCAGTTGTCGGTCTCGGCGTCCTCGAAGGGGTACTTGTCGTATCCAGGGAGAAGGACTCGCGTTCGGTGGCGATCTTGCTCCAGGAGGCGCGGCGACTGGACGCGGGGTAGCAGCTCGCGGAGGAAGGCCGGGGTCTGGGAGGGCGCGCCCGCGAGGGGAGCCTGGCGAACGGCGGCCTGCAGAGGATGCCTGCGCGGGGTCGGAGGTCGAAGCGGTGGCGACGAGGCGCGCCGGCGGCGACTCTGGCTTGAGAGCTCCGCAGCGGGGCAGCGACGGATACGGCGAGGACGGTGGAGGTCGCGCGGGTGGAGCTCGTCGGAGCGGAGGCCTGCGACGCGAGACGGAGGCGGCTCCGGCGACGGGCGAGCTCGCGCAGGGGGCTGGCGGAGGCAGGGCTCGGGCCGGCCGGCGGTGGCGGGTAGGCGGCGGCCAAGGGGCCTGGCGACGCGCTGGGGTCGTCGGGGAGCGGGGCCGCGCAGGCGCAGAGGCGAGCCTGGCGGGCGACGCGGCTCTGGCGGCGGGGCGCGGAGGCGGTTGGTGGCGGGCTGGCTCGGTGCGGAGAGGACACGAGCGGGGCGGAGGGGCTCGCTGGCTGCGGCGGGAGCGGCCGGCGGGCGGGCGGCGGCGCAGGCGAGGTGTGGAGGAGGCAGACGCGAGGCGGAAGACGGGGGGAGTTGGGCGGCGCGTGGTGGGACCAAGGTGGGGCCAGGGGCGCGGGATTGTCGGCTGGGGCAGGTGGATCTGGGGCGGGGTGGTGCGGTGTGAGGCTGGGGCGTGGGACCCGTGGGTCCAGGGGCAGGCGCGGCTGCAGCGTGCTGCGCGCGGCGTGTGTTGTGTGTGCTAGTGTGTGGGGCAGGTGGGCTGGGGTGTGGGTCTCAGGGTGGGGCAGGGTTGACTGGAGGGGAGTGGGGGGCTGGCCACGTGGCGGTTAAGGAGTGGGGGAGGAGAGGGAGAGGGGTGAGGTGGCGGATGGTGATAGGTGGGAGTGAGGTGGAGGGTGAGAGAGGGTAGATTCCTGGGTAGCTGAAGGATTAGATGGGGCAGGTAGGTGGACCGATTTGTGTAATACGGGGGTGGTCGTTCGGGTCGGGTTGGCCCGTTCGACTGCCCTACTAAAAATAAATATAATTTTTAATTGTTTTAAACGGCCGTGTGCAAACCAATAACAGCCAAAACAAAATATTCCGGGGACCCGGTTTTCATGTTTGAATAAAGAGGGGGCGTTTTAGAAAACAAACGGCTTTGCGAAAAATAGTTTTATGCGAACAATGCAAGATGATGACGATGCGATGCACAAATTCAACGCGATTTTCTAGTAGTGGTTTTGCGGGATGCCACAATTCGACACCACTAACAATGGATCTCGCCCTCGAGATCCGCCTCATGGTACCGGAAGGAAGGTCGGCGATCTGCATCTTCTCGCTTCGTGTAGATCCTCGCGACACCACTAACAAGAGGTCGTTGTTCCTGACCGTCGAGAGAACACTCCGGATAAACAACGGACGAGGTTAAAGGTAAGGCCACCTCTAACTTCAACGGAAGGAGTAGAATTACATCGATCCACCATTCAATATACAAAGCAATGATAAGGGTAGTGGTATGGTCGCGACTCCATCCCGCACTCAAAGCATTACTCTGTACACGAACAGATAGATTATGCAACCAACTCACATGATTCAGACTGAAGATCTCGACAAGCGAGGTTCGGATCAAAGGAGTGATGCAGACTCTGCATCGGATCTGGCGTAGAGGATGTCGTCGCGTCAGAAACACCGGAAAGCACAAACAAGGATCAAAGGGCGGTAACACCGTAGACGGATTCATCAGGCAGCTTGAACACCGGATGGTAGAACACCGTTACCAAAGGAGGAAGCGAAACCCTAAAGGTACGACGGAACCCAACCACGAGAATTCCTGGACTCGAAGAAAGAGAAGAGGGCGGATTCAAAACACGTAGGGGTAAGAGAAGAACAGCAGAGGGGTAAGGAGTAAAACCAGACCTAATCAGAACTATCCAACCGATTTTCAAAAATAGTTTTGACACTCTACTTCGGTCGTTAGCTAGGTTATCCTACAGGCTGGACTTGTGGGGTATCGCAACTGCTGAGCTCTGATACCACTCTGTAACACCCTCAGAATCGGACCTATGCAAGTTTGAGCGAAATTCGCCAAACCCGCATAGAAACGATTCAAAGGTGCCCACCAGGCACTTTCGTGCGGGTGGAAAACGAAGTAATAACATTACACAACAGTCCTCGATGGGACCCACAGAACAGATATATATATAAGCGACTCCTTGAGTCAAGAATACAGATATCATATACAAAGATCCAAATCACCTTGAAAACGATATAGCGTCCGGCTACGGACAAGATGCAAATGGGGCTAAGAGCCCTGAAGAATAATCAATGGCGTCCATAACCCTGCCCAGGCCAAGCCGGAAGGGTAACCCTGCTAACGACGTCGATCTCAAAACCTTCTTAAACAAAAGGGGTGCCGACAAAGGGCAAAGGAAAACAGAAGGAGCGTCAGTACTGAGGCCAGTACACGGCGAGGCTAGAATTCGGCGGTCCTCGCCTACATAGGTATGGTGGACTGAGCGGCAGCGGCAGCATGCACTAAACAACCTATAGAGACTCGATACAACTGGCGGATATCAGAGAGGGATAAGAATGACCTAACCGGATCCAACCTGAAGCTATCACCAAACAAACCCATCCTGGCGTTTCCCCCTCGTGACCAAACGAGGAAGTCAACCGAGGTACTCACACAGTTGGCAGTTTTACTTATTTGGTTATCGTTGCAGCAATTACTAGTCAGATATAAGTAATCGTCCTGATAAAATAAGCAGTGGGCCCTTTCTAGTTAATCATTCCGTTGTAGTTGCAACAATTACTAATCAGATACAGATAGCATGATGTAATCCCGAAACCCAGCAGTTGTTGGTACTTTTATTCAGCCATTCCGTTGTAGTTGCAATACTTACTAGTCAGATACATTTGTCGCAAGCGACAACCAAACAAGCAATTGTGGGCAGTATTAGTTAGCCATTCCATTATAGTGAAGCTGATTACTAGTCATTATAAGTCAAATTTATAGCAGTAAACTTTAGTTATGCTTGTCTATGATCGAGAAACTGTGCTCCAAGTCGTCCATATCCGCGGACACGGCTTTCAGAAAGTTTTACCCGGCCGGGGTGCACCAATAGCAACACACACTCGATCAACCTCGGAAAAACCAAATCAAAACCCAACGAGGCCTTCACGACAAAGCAATCACAAGATTCAGAAATATTTCAGGGGGCCACCCCTTAAGTAGATCCCGCAACGGAGTAAGCAAGCTCCGAGACGGCCTCAAGGTCTGCGACAATGGCTGTAAACGACTGGGAACCCGAAAGTGTGGCTGGGCTTGTCGATACCGCGTAAACATTCCGCTTCCAAAACAGTACAGTGTGCAGTACCTCGCACAATCGTAAATAAAGCAGTAAAGCATGGCATAAGTACAGGATCGTAAATAAAACCTCAAACTAGTTTGTGGCCCCAAGAAATAAGACTGAATCAAGCTCTGGCTCAGGGGGGTCCCATATACCTCCCGGATGTGGATAGCGCGATAAATCAAGGAACAGGTATCAAGTACTCGGGGTCTTACGGGACACAAGTGGGCGTTCGGAAACCAAATATTATCTATCACCCACCGATGCCTCTGCTTATTTCAATTTTAGTTGTTAAACATAAATTAAAGTGAACAATAAGTAAAACTATGATCATCTCCAACATCCGCATGCGGCAATACATCAACAACTGTGGCACTTGACGACACGCAAATAGCACTAGAGCAAGCGACTATGACGCGCAAGTCCAACTATCTACCAAACAATAGGTAATAGGATGTGTCCGAGGCAATATAGGGCTGCAAGGGATATCACCGGTACGGAAAACTAGAGCATCGCAACACAGATAGCAATAGATCAACAGGAGGGAATAAAGACTATAAAATTAAGATAGGTAGAAAGGGGGAGATGCTCGCCTGAAAACATTGTCGAAGGTTCGTCCGAAGATCGGGGCGGAGCTCACATCAACTCAACGGCCTTATCCGCGAAGAAGCAAAACACTAGAAGAAACATCGGATGCAATATTTAATACAACGGCAGAAGATCGGCGTGATGCATGTATGATGTATGGCATGGCAAAGGTGCGGTGCAACTAGGTCATATTAAGCGGAACCGGGGTCCCGACAATTAGTTAGGTGGTTCATGTTATTTAGAAGCCCCGCAATTTAAATGTTACATTACATGGCAAAAGAGGATACGGGTTCGCTACACAAGTTTAAATGAGGCCAATATAAGGCTAGATTTGCCCGCATATGGGCCCCATATTTAATTATTAGGTGAATCGGCATAAGGCCCCCAAACCAATGTTATGCATGCGGGAATGACAGTTTAATGTGCAACAAATTGATATGTTATAAAATAGGGTTCAGGAAAAAGGGGTCACACATTTAGGGTTCGACGATCTGGGGTTCCGGGGTTCGGGGTTCGACAGGGTCCAGGGTCCGGTCTCGGGGTCCAGGGTTCGACGGGTTCGTTCTCGGACTCAGGGGTAGGTCTCGGCGCATCCGGGGGTCTCGGGGCATGTTGTCGGTCATGGCGTTCGGGACAAAGCACTTGGTGTCCGTGAGGAGTGCTTGGCGTTCCTCGGTTCCATGTCGACGGCCTTGGTTTCCACGATGGCGAACTCGGTGTATCCGTGGCGTGGTTCTTGTCGGGGTTCACGGCTCCGGATTCTTGAAGCAAGTCATGGCGTTCGAGCGACGGTCTTGTCGTATCCGCGGTCTTCGGGCCAGTTGTCGGTCTCGGCGTCCTCGAAGGGGTACTTGTCGTATCCAGGGAGAAGGACTCGCGTTCGGTGGCGATCTTGCTCCAGGAGGCGCAGCGACTGGACGCGGGGTAGCAGCTCGCGGAGGAAGGCCGGGGTCTGGGAGGGCGCGCCCACGAGGGGAGCCTGGCGAACGGCGGCCTGCAGAGGATGCCTGCGCGGGGTCGGAGGTCGAAGCGGTGGCGACGAGGCGCGCCGGCGGCGACTCTGGCCTGAGAGCTCCGCAGCGGGGCAGCGACGGATACGGCGAGGACGGTGGAGGTCGCGCGGGTGGAGCTCGTCGGAGCGGAGGCCTGCGACGCGAGACGGAGGCGGCTCCGGCGACGGGCGAGCTCGCGCAGGGGGCTGGCGGAGGCAGGGCTCGGGCCGGCCGGCGGTGGCGGGTAGGCGGCGGCCAAGGGGCCTGGCGACGCGCTGGGGTCGTCGGGGAGCGGGGCCGCGCAGGCGCAGAGGCGAGCCTGGCGAGCGACGCGGCTCTGGCGGCGGGGCGCGGAGGCGGTTGGTGGCGGGCTGGCTCGGTGCGGAGAGGACACGAGCGGGGCGGAGGGGCTCGCTGGCTGCGGCGGGAGCGGCCGGCGGGCGGGCGGCGGCGCAGGCGAGGTGTGGAGGAGGCAGACGCGAGGCAGAAGACGGGGGGAGTTGGGCGGCGCGTGGTGGGACCAAGGTAGGGCCAGGGGCGCGGGATTGTCGGCTGGGGCAGGTGGATCTGGGGCGGGGTGGTGCGGTGTGAGGCTGGGGCGTGGGACCGGTGGGTCCAGGGGCAGGCGCGGCTGCAGCGTGCTGCGCGCGGCGTGTGTTGTGTGTGCTAGTGTGTGGGGCAGGTGGGCTGGGGTGTGGGTCTCAGGGTGGGGCAGGGTTGACTGGAGGGGAGTGGGGGGCTGGCCACGTGGCGGTTAAGGAGTGGGGGAGGAGAGGGAGAGGGGTGAGGTGGCGGATGGTGATAGGTGGGAGTGAGGTGGAGGGTGAGAGAGGGTAGATTCCTGGGTAGCTGAAGGATTAGATGGGGCAGGTAGGTGGACCGATTTGTGTAATACGGGGGTGGTCGTTCGGGTCGGGTTGGCCCGTTCGACTGCCCCTACTAAAAATAAATATAATTTTTAATTGTTTTAAACGGCCGTGTGCAAACCAATAACAGCCAAAACAAAATATTCCGGGGACCCGGTTTTCATGTTTGAATAAAGAGGGGGCGTTTTAGAAAACAAACGGCTTTGCGAAAAATAGTTTTATGCGAACAATGCAAGATGATGACGATGCGATGCACAAATTCAACGCGATTTTCTAGTAGTGGTTTTGCGGGATGCCACAATGTAGTAGCTAGATGGTTGTATCTCCTCCTTGCGCTTTCATGTCTAGATCTTGTGAGCTCTGTTCATGATCAAGATCTCATCTATTTGTAAACATGCATGTTGTGTTTGCGGGGATCCGATGGATATTGAGATTACTATGTCAGATTGATTAATGGTTTTGTCTTATTGATTCTATTATGTCTGTGTTGTTTGTGATCTTGCATGCTCTCCGTTGTTAGTAGATATCTTGGCCAAGTAGTTGCTAGTGACTCCAAGAGGGGGTATTTATGCTCGATAGTGGGTTCATGCCTCTATTTAATCAAGGGAAGTGACATAAATCTCTAAGGTTGTAGATGTGCTGTTGCCACTAGGGAGAAAACAACGGTCTCTTGTTCATGGAACAAGTGGATTGTTTACCTTACACACTTTGCTTAAAGCAGTTGTCTGTTGCTTGCAACTTAATACTGGAGGGGGTTCGATGATAACCCAAAGGAGGACTTCTAGTCATAGATGCAGTAAGATGGAGGTCTATGTATCTTGTTGTATTTGCCAATCGAATCTCATAGGATCTTTATGTATAGTATTGCATTGTTATGCCTTGCTCAGGCATGTCAACTTCCCTGCTGTAATTTGTTTACCCATCATGCCATGTATGTATATCTAAGGAGATCACCTCTAGTGAACTATGGACCCCGGTCCAATCTTTACCATTGATACATCTTCCGCTGTTACTGTTTACTTGCTGCAAACCATCATCACCTTCCACACCATACAATTAATCCTTTGTTACAACAACTGGTGAGATTGACAACCTCACTGTTAGTTGGGGAAAAGTCTTGAGTTTGTGTTGTGCAGGTTTCCACGTTGCTTGCAACACCTTTGAGACGTTTCCTTCCTCCTACTGGTTCGATAACCTCGGTTTCTTACTGAGGGAAGACTTGCTGTTATGCTGCATCACACCTTGCTCTTGGGCTTTCCCGACGAAGCGCTTCCAGGCGCCATCAACAAGTTTTCTGGTGCTGTTGCCGGGGAGGCTAAGGACGTCTTCACAAGGGGAGTCCTGCTCAACTTTTCTCGTTATTTTGTTTTTATTTTGCTTAGTTTCTTTTGCTTGGTTTTGTTTGCCTATTTTTATCAAAAACCCCAAAAAAAATAGTTTAGTTTGGTTTTCTTTCTCTTATAAAAACACAAAAAATTATTTCCTACACTAGTTCCTGGTCTTTTATTGCCTTGCTTTGTCATGCTTTTTATCAATGGATGGTTTCTTTGAAACTAGTTCTTATTATCAAGGTGGGTTCACGGAAGAAGAAAAGTATTATTATAAGAAACACCGTTTGTCACAAAAATGGAAACACTTATGTGAACAAATTGATAAATTGAATACTATTGCTAGAGAGGTGTGCTCTACTTATAATGTTACGTATTGCTTTGATAAATCTTGTTGCTGTAGGAGGTATAAACACCTACCTTTTCAATGCGAGTATAATGATAATGTTACCATATCTTCTTATGTTAAAGAAAATTATGACTTTTATGATGTGGAACAAATTGAAGAATTTATTGCCTTCAAGGGTGCATTTAAACTTGCCAGTTTGCTTGAAAATACCTATGATGCACCTTATGAATATGAGGTTTATGAGATACTTAAATTTTGCCTTGATAATTACAAGGAAGAAAATGGCTATATTCCTGAATATTTTAATAGGTAGTTTCCACAAACGGAAGAGACTAATGCCTTGCAGGAGCCTATGAAAGACGAAATTGCTGAACCTGAAAGCTCATTAGATGAAAAAGAGGAGGAGAGTGATGTTCAAGAGGAGGAAGAATGGATCTACCCATGCCTACCTTCTAATGAGAGTAACTCTGTATCCCTTACATTATTTGATTATCCCCCATGCTTAAAGGAAGATGAATGTTATGTTCCTGTGGATTCTTTTGAAATATCTGCTATGGGTTAAACTTTTGATAATAATTATGCTCCAGTTATATATGATAATCCTTTATTTGTGCCTGACTTTGAAATGCATGGTACTAAAGAGTTTTGCTTAGAATATGTTTATGATAAAGCTCTAGATGATGGTCCTATATTGAATGATCAGTCTTCTTGTTATAAAATTGTTAGAAGTGGGTTTGAAGGTTTTAATCCCACTATTTTTGAGCTTGATAAAAATTATGTGTTTGTAGATCATGAAAAGCATACTTTATGTGATAGTTATATTGTTGAGTCATGATGCTACTGAAAATTATTATGAGAGAGGAAAGTATGGTTGTAGAATTTTTCATGGTACTGAAACACCTCTCTATGTGCTGAAAATTTTGAAGTTGCTCTTGTTTTATCTACCCATTCTTGTTACTATGTGCTTCTTTGATTTATTTTCTGACAAGATTCGTATGCATAGGAAGTGGGTTAGACTTAAATGTGTTTTGGATTTTCTTCTTGATGCTCTCTTTTACTCAATTCATATTTCTTATGTGAGCATCTTCTCAAACTATCAAGCCTAACTTAAAGGCATTAAAGAAAAGTACTTGTTGGGAGATAACCCAAGAGTTTTATTGAGTCTTATAAGTTATTACTTCTATAATGACCTCTCCTTATCCTTTTTGTTTGTGTTTTGTGCCAAGAATGACCTCTAATGAGAGGGAAGTAAGATTTGGGGAGTTGCTGTCCCGGGACAGATTTCTGTCTTCCACCATAAAAATTCGTGAGGAGTGTCTGTAAGTCGAATTGAGCTGAAAATTTACGAATAAATCCCCCAGTATGTTAGCTAACTTTCGTTAGTTAAATAATTTTTGATTGAGCAACATAAGGTCTTAGACAAAATCATTTTCTACATGCTGGTATGTTTTGACAGATTTTTGCCATTATTTGCATTTGCTTCATATTGATTCCATTTTGGGTTCTTTTTGGGAAATTGAGATTTTTGAAGGAGTTGATAAAGTAGCTTGTGTTTTTAGTGAAAGTTTTTCTGTTCTAAAGCTAAACCCAAGGGTCTATTATCTTTTGAATACACTAATGTTGCTAATGAAGATTGTGTGAAGTTTTGTATGGAGGAAAAATTTCAGGTGTAGAGAGATAATGATGTAATGAGATGAAGAATGGACAAAAGCTCAAGCTTGGGGTGACACCGGGGTACAAGCGTCAAATCTTGGGGATTCCCAAGGCATCCCCTTCTTCATCAATAAAAAGCTCAGGTATTTCTAGACTCTTCGTTTTTATTGTTTCATGCACTGTTGTGTTGTTCTTGCAGTGTCTTAGTTTTTGTTTGCTTTGCTTAGTTTGTTTACTTTGATTGAATAAAGTAGTTTGGACCCCCGTTCTCGCTGTATTGTTTCAAATAAGTTGATTGGTGTTGGAAAGGAGTAGAAAATTCTTGCTTGAAAGTGCAAGAGGAGCTTGCATTGACAATGACTTAGACTTTAGCATGTCATGCTAGGTGTTGTTTTGACCTTATGCTTAGTGATTATTGTTGTAGCATGACATGTTCCAAACAATTGGGATTGCTTAGTGTGCCTTGAAGGAATCATGTGTTGTTTTAGCATACAAAAGCATAGTATTGTGGTATTTTCCTTTGATGCTTTGTTTGGGTTGAGTTGGCACATGCTCACACCATGTTATGACTATGAACAAGTCAGCATATCCTCTATGATCATTTAGTCCTTGACTTGTAGTACTACTCTATGCTTTGATTAGTAATGTTTTGTTGCTCTGCATGATTATGGCCATTATTGCTCTCTTAGTTGGTTGCTCCCAGTGTTTTGCTAGCCTCCACTTGTATGAGTAAACTCTACTCATGCTTCCAACTCCCAAGCAACCAAGTTATTCCAAAGTGTCCACTATAAATTCCTATGCATGGTGTGTTACACCATTCCAAGTATATTCTTGTTTTCAGCTATGTCAACACCCGAATTTTTAATCCCAGATGCCTGTTATGCCATAAATCGCAATCCCAGGATTACCATTTTTGCGAGACATAACAGAATTGGATACCACATTACATCATCCATTACAAACCATACATAAGTTCTTACACAAATAGGGATCTCATGATCTAGTTCTTAATACAACATCAAGCAGCGGAATACGTAATAGTAACGGTAGCGTAGGCGAAGCTCCATCTTCGGGGTCACAGGCAATGCTGATGATGGGAGATGATCCTAGTTGTCGTAACCTTCCTGGGATCCATCCTCCAAGTACTCCTCTTCATAGTCTAGCCATGGGAATATCTAGTGACAAAGCCATGAGTACTCTTTAAGTACTCGCAAACTAATACTAACAAGTGAGAGGGGTTTTTGATAATAGGACACTAGGCTCTAGGGTTGTTTTGCAAAAGCCAGATTTATCTCTACTAAGTTTAGGAGCAACGAATGCTAGTTGAAGTTTATAACATCTAAGTGGGAACTGGTATTTCATATCACAACCCTGTTGTGGTCAAGTCAAAGTCTCAATTCATTTCACAAGTCATTTTGAAAAGTCTGACGGGGGAACAATATGGCCACTCCAACTGTCCATAACCGCGGACGCGGCTATTCGAATAGTTTGACACTCTGCAGAGATTGTACACTTTCACCACAACATTCGATACATCCGTCAGGAACAAATTCTGAATTCACCATACTCAGTATGCGGATAATCAATCCTAACCTTTCAATTACACGCCCTAGTATAAGCACCTCTCCTGTGAGTTTGGCCTCCCAACCATGACCAACTGTTATCTTGGGTACTGCATAGGTGGACAATCTTCACAAGGTAGCCTCAGCTCAGACCTTGGTCGTGAGGGAACTAATACTAAGGTATATAAGTTTCCAGTCAAGCCCTACCCAATCTTCGGGTATTGTGGTTGTACAATAAAATTGGAATGGTATCGCATCCAGACAACCATCAGTTTTATAAAGGGCTAAGGCTCATGCCTCAACATTTTCATCACCAAAATCATCTGGTGTTTTGGAAACACATGTCAAAACATTTCAATAGAATGATCCATCATTCCAAGGTTTTTATAACCATTTTCACCAAGTATTCCCATCTAAGATTGATCAAGTTTTAGGCTTAGCACTAGCATCTACAAGTGGGGATAAGTACTAATGAGGGGTGGTAGACTAGTGGAGTCTCAACTAAGTTCAACCGTATATCTTAGGATGACATCAAGGTTTCTAACTTAGGCCAAATTTTATGCTCTTTATGCAACCTTCAGCTACATCTTTCTAGAATCTACAGGTCACTTAAGTCAATCTCTAAGTTAAAGCTTTGATAAAGAAGTAAAGTAGAAACTTTCAAATAAACTAGGATTGGGGTATTAAGTGGGTATGATCACATATGCTTAAGGCATATAGTAGGCATGGTAACAAGTAAGGGTTTGCTTGCATCAGTAGAGTATCTTGCAAGTGTTATCTTGCACATTCACTAGTAGTATTAGGCTTGCACAATATCAGTATAAGCTTGCCTTGTGCAGAGAAGTGGTTGAAGTTCTCCTCGGCTTCTTCTTCGTAGTATCCTCCTTCCTCCTCGTATCCTTGTTTGGTACTAGCGTCTATAAATAAATACGATGTACACAATCACCAAACAATACTTAACTACTTGCAATCATCACACCAAAGGGTCCTATAGATGATCTAGCATCATCACTAACATTATAAGATTAAGGCTTGGTTTAATTATTATTATTTTTAGGAAAGTACTTTCTACTCATTGAAAAACTACTTAAGATTTAATATTCTCCAAACCAAACATGGGATCATGTTGACACATGTCATCACCACATATTTTAGTCTATGGGAATGTGATTTAAAGTGGTGTCACAATTTAATAAAGTTTTACCCTTTTATTTTAATTAATTAAAGTGGCTAGAAATGCCTATGGGGCATTCTTTTATTACTTGAAAATTCTTTCTGTAAGTAAACCTATATATTTTTATATATTCTAAAAGGTATGGTTAAATGTGATTTTTGAGAGTTGGAATCAACTCAAAAGCTAACATGGTTTTAATTTGAAAAATGTTTGAATGCAGAAAAGCTTCTGCCTTTTTAGTTTTGCCAAGGATGATCTACAAATCCAAATGACTTGAATCCAATGGGCTTGGATTCAGAATTTCCAGACCTTTCTAACAAAATTGGTTTCATTCAATTTGGTGCACTGAATTGACATGGGTTGATTTTTGAAACTGGGTACAGAAGTGTGTTTGAATTAAATTGGATAAGGTTTAATCAAATAACTGGGCTGCGCGGGAAGCGATACTGGGCCGGCCTGCTAAGCGCAGCGCTTCCGCGGGCTGTTTAAGTTGCTGTCCCCATGCGTCAGTGACACAGGGGGGTGCGAAGCGGTATGGGGTGATATGGTGCGTTCGATCGGGTTCTAATCCAACGGCTGAGAGTCATCGTCGACGTTGGACAACGCCGACGAGACAGAAACCTAGCGCGGCCAGTGGGGGTCGTTGGGGGCTCACCGGGGTGCAGGCGAAGGTCGGCGAGGCGGGAGAATGATGAAGTCAACGACGACGAACTCAGGGGTGGTCGCGGCGGCTCCTGGGGTGGACGAAATCGATGGCGCCCTTCTTCTCCAGAGGCGTCCTGCTCCGGCGCAATTCCGGCGATGCGCTGCTCGCCTTGCTCCGGGACTGAGGTGGGGTGGTTCTGGGTGAGAGAGGAGTGGAATGGTGTGAAGAATTCGAGCGGGGGAGTCCCCCTTTTATAGGCTCGACGTCGAGACCAGACGGGATGGGCAGGCGACGGTGGCGACATGGCTACGGGCTGCTAGAGGCATGGCCGGCGGTGGCGATCGCTTGGTGGTCTCCTGGCGATGCTCTACGGCTTAAATGCGCATGTAGGGGCGGTGCGGTTTGGTCTGGAACGTGCGGTGCTCTGCGCGGCAGAGGCGGCGTCTTCAACGGCGAGCGGTGGCTGTGCGGCATGGGGCGGCGAACGGGGATGTCTGGCGGTTTCCTGGGTCGGTGGTGATCGCGTATGCACGCGGCGAGGGCGGCGCGCGGTCTGTGGGCTTCGGTCGAGCGTGGCGCTCTGGCGCATGCTCGGCACGGTTGCTGCCGAGCTGGGCGTGGTACGTGCGTGTTGTCCAGGGGTTGGCAACGCTCGTGGCTGGGACAGGGAGTGGCGTTGGACGGTGGGCTGCCTCCTAGACAAGGTTGACACGGCTAAATCTTCTCCTAGCTTGCTGTCTCCACTGGGGTGGCATGGGTGTGCTCGGCTGTTCACCATTGATGGCAATGCCAAGCTTACAGTGAGGCTAGTGCTTGGTTTAACTTACTAGATGATCTACTGAGATGGTTGTGGGCTAAAGAGGGAACAAGTTAGGCTTCAATCACTGCTCACTATAGTGTTTAGGATTTTGATGATTTGTGTCTGCAACCTGTTTGATGAAATGGCCACAAGAATTCAAGTTTTGAATTTTGAAAAGATTTTTGGTGGGTGTGCTAGGTTGATGCTAAGGAGTCTGCAGATGCTTGGGTTTTGAAAGTTGAGCTTGTTTGAGTGGTTTTTGAAAAAGTGGGATCTTCTCATATGATAAAGATTCAATTTTGAATTGCCATTTAAACTATGCATTTGGAAGTTTCTGTATGATTACAAAGTGGGCCTTGATACTTTGTTATGAGTACATTCAAGGGGTGCAAAGATCCAGAAAAATTTCTGTTAGGTTCTGAAAGTTTGAGACAGCCAAAGTAGGCATGGGAGTTAAATTGGTCAAAATGACCATTCCCTTATTTTATTTGTTTTGATTTACTTGTCTTTAGGAAAAGTGTGGGAAATGTTTAGATGATGTTTATTTCACCTAAGCATCCAATTACAAGCAAAGTAACACACAATCAAGGTGGTTCAAAACTATTCAAAATGAAATGCATACTCACATGCATGCTTCCATAATTTTATTTAGAAAAGTTTTTGTTAGCCCTAATTTTGATGATTAGAAATTAATGATCCAAGTTTAGTATTTTTGGGATGTTACAAACCTTCACCCCTTAAACAAAATCTCGTCCCGAGATTTGAGAAAGGACAAAAAAGATTACCTAGGATTTGAAGAGATCGGGAAACTCCGTCCTGATGTGATCTTCGCGCTCCCAGCTAGCTTCCTCTTTAGTGTTGTTGCTCCACTGAATCCTGAGAAACTTGATGCTTCGGGTTCGGGTAGTTCTGAAGGCTTCTTCCAAAATACGGATGGGTACTTCGGTATAGGTCAGGTCGTCGTTGATCTCTATGGTCCGGTGATCGATATTCTTGAACACTTCGGTCTTCTCTGGGACTTCGAGACATTTGCGAAGTAACGAGATATGGAACACATTGTGCACTGCTGACATCTCTCCGGGTAGTTCCAATTGATACGATACTTATCCTCGACGGTTCAAAATCTTGAAAGGTCCGATATATCTGGGGGCTAACTTTCCTTTGAGTTGGAAACGCTGCATTCCCTTCAATGGCGACACTTTCAGATAAACAAAATCTCCTATGTTGAAGGCGAGGTCTCGGTGTCTCTTGTCGGCGTAACTCTTTTGTCTGGATTGGGCGGTCTTGAGGTGCTCACGAATCTTGTGAACCTTCTCTTCTGCTTCTCGTAGGATGTCGGGTCCGAAAATCTGACTCTCTCCTACTTCCGACCAGTTCAAAGGGGTGCGACACTACCTTCCGTACATGAATTCAAATGGGGCCATTTGCAAACTGGCTTGATAACTGTTATTGTAGGAAAATTCTGCAAACGGCAGACAGTCTTCCCACTTGGATCCATATTCTAACACACATGCTCTCAGCATATCTTCGAGTATTTCATTTACTCGCTCTGTTTGTCCATCGGTCTGAGGGTGATACGCGGTGCTGAAATCTAGGCGGGTTCCTAAACCTTCTTGGACTTTCTTCCAGAATCTCGAGGTAAACTGAGTTCCTCGATCCTATACGATGTTCTTGGGGACTCCGTGCAAACTAACTATTCTAGCGATGTATAACTCCGCTAGCTTCGAACTCTGATAGGTGGTCTTGACGGGCAAGAAATGGGCGACTTTGGACAATCTGTCCACTATGACCCAGATAGAGTCATTTCCCCTACTAGAAGTGGGCAGTCCAGTGATAAGGTCCATTCCAACGGAATCCCATTTCCATTCAGGAATCTGCAATGGTTGCAACAATCCAGCGGGTCTTTGATGTCCTGCCTTGACTCGCTGACATATATCACACTTGGCGATATAGCTTTCGATTTCTCTCTTCATCTTATGCCACCAAAATTGCTCTTTCAAATCTTGATACATCTTAGTTCCTCCGGGATGGATAGAATAAAGAGTATCATGAGCCTCCTTCAAAATAACTTCTTTCAACTTAGAATCTGCTGGTACACAAAGGCGTCCTTTGTACCACAACACTCCTTCTTCGTCTTCGGTGAATCCGGGTACTTTGCCTGTACCAATACGACGCTTGATTCCGTCGATACTAGCATTTCCCTTCTGTGCCTCTTTGATCTGGCTGATCAAAGTGGGCTGAAGTTCTATACTAGCCAAAAGTCCTTCACCACTAATTCCATTCGAAAATATTCCATTTCTTTGTGCAGGCTTGGTTGCTCCTTCAAGATCATGGAGTTCAAGCGGCACGGCAATCTGCTAAGGGCATCTGCTACCACATTGGCTTTACCAGGGTGATAGTGAATGTCCAGATCGTAATCCTTAATTAGCTCAATCCATCTTCTCTGCCTCATATTCAACTCCTTCTGAGTGAATATATACTTCAGACTCTTGTGATCCGTATAAATCTCACAACAGTTTCCCATCAGGTAATGTCTTCATGTCTTCAGGGCTAGAACTATGTCTGCGAGTTCGAGGTCATGGGTTGGGTAATTTTGCTCATGTTGCTTCATTTGTCGAGATAAATAAGATATAACTTTGCCTTCTTGCATTAGCACACATCCGAGACCAATCTTGGATGCGTCACAATACACATCGAAGGGCTTCGTGATATCCGGCATGATCAAGATTGGGGCTGAAATCGATCTCCTCCTGAGTTCTTGAAAACTCGCTTCACATTTGTCAGTCCATTCAAACTTCTTGTCCTTCTTTAGCAATTGGGTCATGGGTCGGGCGATACTCGAGAATCCTTCTACGAACTTGCGGTAATATCCCGCCAATCCGAGAAATGCACGAACTTGGGTTTGAGTGGTTGGGGCTTGCCAATCTTCTACATCTTTCACTTTTGCAGGGTCAACGACAATTCCTCCGGCTGATACAATGTGACCGAGGAATCCTACCTTCTGTAACCAGAATTCACATTTGCTAAACTTTGCATACAACTGATGCTCTCTAAGGGTTCCGAGAATGGTCCTTAGGTGTAGCTCATGTTCTTCTTTTGATTTGGAATAAATCAGAATGTCATCAATGAAAACAACGACAAATTTATCCAGGAAGTCCATAAAAATCTTATTCATGAGATTCATGAAATAAGCGGGGGCATTGGTTAGTCCAAAAGACATGACTGTATACTAATACAATCCATATCTGGTGGTAAAGGCAGTCTTTGGAATATCCTTTGCACGAATTTTGAGTTGATGATAGCCAGTTCTAAGATCAATCTTAGAAAACACTTTGGCACCGGTCAACTGATCAAACAAATCTTCTATCTTGGGTAAGGGATACTTGTTCTTGATGGTGACATCATTCAACTTGCGATAATCCGTACACAAATGGTTACCTCCATCTTTCTTGTCCACAAATAAGACAGGTGATCTCCATGGTGACGCACTTGGTTAAATCAATCCAATTTCCAGCATGGCATCCAGTTGCTTATTCAGTTCTTCTAGTTCCGACGGGTTCATACTATAGGGTCTCTGGGCTATGGGTCCTGTTCCGGGGATTAGTTCGATGATAAACTCGATATCCTGATCTGGGGGCATACCAGGCAAAACATCTGGAAATACATCGGGGTTTTCACAGACTATCCGGACTTGGTCACTGGTAGGTTGGGCTATACTCTTGTGGCATTTGAATTGGCGAGGTAAGGTTTCAGATATATGCTTGACTGATATTCCGGCTGTACTGGTCATGGTGATGGCTTTCTTGGCACAGTCAATCAATCCTTTATGTTTGGACATCCAATCCATTCCTAGTACTACTTCCAAACCTTTAGTTATGAGTACTATCAGATTAGCATAAAAATCTATGCCATGGATTCGGATAGGGACGACTTTGCAAATTTGCCTAGCCTTGGTGGTTGATCCGGGAATTTGAACAATCATTACATGCTTCAGTTTGGTTGGTTGAATTTTACTAGTGCATGTAAATTCTTCGGTGAAAAATGAATGCGATGCACCAGAATCAAATAACACTCGTGCAAGTACTGAATTAACAGAAAACATACCCAGCACGACGTCTGGCGCTTCCTGAGCTTCTTCAGCATGCATGAGAAAAAGACGGCCATTGCGGTTGAGTGAATTCCCTGGGGCAAACCTTCTTCCTGGCTGAACACGACGCTGCTGGTGAGCTGGGGCATTGGCATTGGGGGCTGTAGCATTCTTCTTGTAAGGGCACTCGTTGGAATAGTGGCCTTTATTTCCATAGTCATAACAAGTCACTTGCGACTTGTCCTTGACTATGACAGGCACAACATTGCTTCCAGTCCTCGGGGCAGTGTTGGTGTTGGTGGCAGCATTGTTGTTGTTAAACTTGGGTGGGGCACGGTTGAAATTGCTAGAGTTGCCGGGGTTGTTGTGATTTCCTCTGGGTCTAGGGTTTCCACGGTTGGGATAGGTGGGACGATTCATCGGTGGTCTGTTGGTTCTTGGGGCAAATCCTGGAGATGGGTTAGGGCGATACTTTGGGGTCTGATGGGGTCCTGGCTGATGCATCATGCGACGCTTGCGGTTCTCATTGCCTTGGTTGATCTTTACTTCCATCTGGATAGCAGAGTCTACAAGGGATTCAATATCGGCAAAGGGGATATTGACTAACACCGTCTGCATCTCGTCATGCAGACCATTCAGGAATCGTTCTTTCTTCTTGGCTTCGGTGTCGATCTCATCCGGGGCATACCTAGCTAATGACAAAAATTTGTCAAGGTATTCCACTACAGTCATCCTTCCTTGCTTCAGCTCTCTGAACTCGTCTCTCATCCTCTTGATCAAACCTGGTGGCACATGGGTTCTGCTGAACTTAACCTTGAATTCCTCCCAGATCATCATCTGGCCTCCGGTCATTGCATGAACACTGTTCCACCATGCCCTGGCATCTCCGGCTAGATAGTGGGTGGCGAACAGAACTTTCTCGTTGGCTTCCACTCCAGCGACTTCTAGGTTATTTTCCATGGTTTGCAGCCAATCATCGGCGTCTAGGGGCTCTTCTGACTTAGTGAAAATGGGTGGGTTGGTATTCTGGAAATTCTTGAGCTTAGATCCATGGTTGTCCTGATTTCCGTGGCCTTGGTTATTGTGGGCAAGCTAAGCTATCTGTTGCAGAGTGGCTAGGTTGGCTTGACGTTCCGCTCTTTCAGCTTCGCGGTCAGAAGTCAACATTTGCAGGATCTGCAACATCGGGTTCGGGGATGAACCACTTCCTCCACGTGGCATCTGAAGATTGAGATAAATCATGAGAAAAGAGGGAAATTTCTAAAGTTTTTGGGTCTATTTTTTTTTAAAGTTTGACTCAGATTTTCTAGCAACTTGCTTTTTTTCATTCATTCATTCATTCATTGCACACGATACAACACACACCACAACAAGGAAAACAGATGGGTTTAAGAACCTTTCTAGAAACTACGATACAGTGGGACCGAATACTACTCGCTATGCTAGTGCAAGTGCTACTACTCCTCGGAATCTGTGGCTTCATCATCCTCATCATCATCGATGAAGGCGAAATCGTCCTCATCGGTGAAGAAGTCCATAGCCTGATCCTCCAGAAAATCATCATCATCGCTGAGATAGGAGTAGGGGTCTCCACGAAGATCCTCTCCAGCATTCTCCCTTTCCTCCAACTGCATGTCCCTCTCGTGGACGGTCTCCTCCAAAGATGAGATGCGGTGGCGGAGACGGGAAATGATGCGCTCCTTCTTGTCGAGCTGACGGCAACGAGACTTGTGATCCTTCGCTAGCATGGCGATGGTCTGATCCTTCGTCTTGATGATGGCAGACTTGTGGTTAGAGTAGTCACGACAGTTATCCAACTCCTGGTGACGGTCGTACATCATGAAGCTAAGGTGGTCTAATTGAGTCTTCAGCTCGGGGTGGTATGGGGCTTCCAGGGGTTGTCCATTTGCATCACGCCTTGGGAAAAACTCAAAGTGAGTTCCTTTGATCTGATTGATTCTTTGCCCACACAGACGGGCAAGAGCTTCCTGCATAGCCCTGGCCAGTCCATCGAGCCAGTTGTTCTCTCTCAAGGTAAACTGAATTACCTCAGCAGTGGGAGGTTCAATCTTTCCTCGGAGACTTGCAACAATTAGCCACTGCAGATCTTCTCCTCCTTGATCATTGAGTTGAGCTCCGAAGAACTCGGGGTGCGGACGCTCCAGAAGTTCCGAAAGCTGGTCCAAATCCGTCTCAAAGATAAGGTCTCCTCCATTCCCCAACTGATAAAACTTGTTGTACTTCACGTCCATCTATAAGAATAGAGGATGAGTAAGTTAGTAGAGTGATCAAGTGTGTCAAAATTTTATGTATTTTGCAAGAGTTTTTGAGGAACATAAATTTTCATGAAAGAATCAAAGGGATAAGAATGAGAATAAGTTTTTGTAAATATTTGTTTTCTTTGGTTTTGAAACTAATTTTTTTGATTCAAACGTCCAGTCTAACTAGGGTCACCTATGGTCAGGATGGCTCTGATACCAACTTGTCAACACCCGGATTTTTAATCCTAGAAGCCTGTTATGCCATACATCGCAATCCCAGGATTACCATTTTTGCGAGACATAACAGAATTGGATACCACAGTACATCATCCATTACAAACCATACATAAGTTCTTACACAAATAGGGATATCATGATCCAGTTCTTAATACAACATCAAGCAGCGGAATACGTAATAGTAACGGTAGCGTAGGCGAAGCTCCATCTTCGGGGTCACAGGCAATGCTGACGATGGGAGATGATCCTAGTTGTCGTAACCTTCCTGGGGTCCATCCTCCAAGTACTCCTCTTCATAGTCTGGCCATGGGAATAGCCAGGGACAAAGCCATGAGTACTCTTTAAGTACTCGCAAACTAATACTAACAAGTGAAAGGGGTTTTTGATAATAGGACACTAGGATCTAGGGTTGTTTTGCAAAAGCCAGATTTATCTCTACTAAGTTTAGGAGCAACGAATGCTAGTTGAAGTTTATAACATCTAAGTGGGAACTGGTATTTCATATCACAACCCTGTTGTGGTCAAATCAAAGTCTCAATTCATCTCACAAGTCATTTTGAAAAGTCTGACGGGGGAATAGTATGGCCACTCCAACTGTCCATAACCGCGGACGCAGCTATTCGAATAGTTTGACACTCTGCAGACATTGTACACTTTCACCACAACATTCGATACATCCGTCAGGAACAAATCCTGAATTCACCATACTCAGTATGCGGATAATCAATCCTAACCTTTCAATTACACGCCCTAGTATAAGCACCTCTCCTGTGAGTTTGGCCTCCCAACCATGACCAACTGTCATCTTGGGTACTGCACAGGTGGACAATCTTCACAAGGTAGCCTCAGCTCAGACCTTGGCCGTGAGGGAACCAATACTAAGGTATATAAGTTTCCAGTCAAGCCCTACCCAAATCTCGGGTATTGTGGTTGTACGGTAAAATTGGAATGGTATTGCATCCAGACAACCATCAGTTTTATAAAGGGCTAAGGCTCATGCCTCAACATTTTCATCATCAAAATCATCTGGTGTTTGTAAACACATGTCAAAACATCTCAATATAATGATCCATCATTCCAAGGTTTTCATAACCATTTTTCCACCAAGTATTCCCATCTAATATTGATCAAGTTTTAGGCTTAGCACTAGCATCTACAAGTGGGGATAAGTACTAATGAGGGGTGGTAGACTAGTGGAGTTTCAACTAAGTTCAACCGTATATCTTAGGATGACATCAAGGTTTCTAACTTAGGCCAAATTTTATTATCTTTATGCAACCTTCAGCTACATCTTTCTAGAATCTATAGGTCACTTAAGTCAATATCTAAGTTAAAGCTTTGATAAAGAAGTAAAGTAGAAACTTGCAAATAAACTAGGATTGGGGTATCAAGTGGGTATGATCACATATGCTTAAGGCATATAGTAGGCATGGTAGCAAGTAAGGGTTTGCTTGCATCAGTAGAGTATCTTGCAAGTATTAGCTTACACATTCACTAGTAGTATTAGGCTTGCACAATATCAGTATAGGCTTGCCTTGTGCAGAGCAGTGGTTGAAGTTCTCCTCGGCTTCTTCTTCGTAGTATCCTCCTTCCTCCTCGTATCCTTGGTCGGTACTAGCGTCTATAAATAAATATGATGTACAGAATCACCAAACAATACTTAACTACTTGCAATCATCACACCAAAGGGTCCTATAGATGATCTAGCATTATCACTAACATTACAAGATTAAGGCTTGGTTTAATTCTTTTTATTTTTAGGAAAGTAATTCTACTCATTGAAAAACTACTTAAGATTTAATATTCTCCAAACCAAACATGGGATCATGTTGACACATGTCATCACCACATATTTTAGTCTATGGGAATGTGATTTAAAGTGGTGTCACAATTTAATAAGGTTTTACCCTTTTATTTTAATTAATTAAAGTGGCAAGAAATGCCTATGGGGCATTCTTTTATTACTTGAACATTCTTTCTGTAAGTAAACCTATATATTTTTATATATTCTGAAAGGTATGGTTAAATGTGATTTTTGAGAGTTGGAATCAACTCAAAAGCTAATATTGTATTAATTTGAAAAATGTTTGAATGCAGAAAAGCTCCTGCCTTGTTATTTTTTGCCAAGGATGATCTACATATCCACATGACCTGAATCCAACGGGCTTGGATTCAGTATTTCCAGACCTTTCTAACAAAATTGGTTTCATTCAATTTGGTGCACTGAATCGACCTGGGTTGATTTTTGAAACTGGGTACAGAAGTGTGTTTGAATAAAATTGGAAAAGGTTTAATTCAAATAACTGGGCTGCGCGGGAAGCGATACTGGGCCGGCCTGCTAAGCGCAGCGCTTCCGCTGGCTGTTTAAGTTGTTGTCCCCACGCGTCAGTGACACAGGAGGGTGCGAAGCGGTATGGGGTGATATGGTGCATTCGATCGGGTTCTAATCCAACGGCTGAGAGTCATCATCGACGTTGGACAACGCCGGCGAGACAGAAACCTAGCGCGGCCAGTGGGGGTTGTTGGGGGCTCATCGGGGTGCAGGCGAAGGTCGGCGAGGCGGGCGAACGACAAAGTCGACGACGGCGAACTCATGGGTGGTCGGGCGCGGCTCCTGGGGTGGACGAAATCGATGTCGCCCTTCTTCTCCAGAGGGGGCCTGCTCCGGCGCAATTCCGGCGTTGCGCTGCTCGCCTTGCTCCGGGACTGAGGTGGGGTGGTTCTGGGTGATAGAGGATTGGAATGGTGTGAATAATTCGAGCGGGGGAGTCCTCCTTTTATAGGCTCGACGGCGAGACCAGACGGGATGGGCATGCGACGGTGGCGACATGGCTACGGACTGATAGAGGCATGGCCAGCGGTGGCGATCGCTTGGTGGTCTCCTGGCGATGCTCTACGGCTTAAATGCGCCTGCAGGGGCGGTGTGGTTTGGTCTGGAACGTGCGGTGCTCTGCGCGGCAGAGGCGGCGTCTTCGACGGCGAGCGGTGGCTGTGCGGCATGGGGCGGCGAACGGGGATGTCTGGCGGTTTCCTGGGTCGGTGGTGATCGCGTATGCACGCGGCGAGGGCGGCGCGCGGTCTGTGGGCTTCAGTCGAGCGTGGCGCTCTGGCGCATGCTCAGCACGGTTGCTGGCGAGCTGGGCGCGGTCCGTGCATGTGGTCCAGGGGTTGGCAACGCTCGCGGCTGGGACAGGGAATGGCGGTGGACGGTGGGCTGCCTCCTAGACAAGGTTTGCACGGCTAAATCTTCTCCTATCTTGCTGTCTCCACTAGGGTGGCATGGGTGTGCTCGGCTGTTCACCATTGATGGCAATGCCAAGCTTACAGTGAGGATAGTGCTTGGTTTAACTTACTAGATGATCTACTGAGATGGTTGTGAGCTAAAGAGGGAACAAGTTAGGCTTCAATCACTGCTCACTTTAGTGTTTAGGATTGTGATGATTTGTGTCTGAAACATGTTTGATGAAATGGCCGCAAGAATTCAAGTTTTGAATTTTGAAAAGATTTTTGGTGGGTGTGCTAGGTTGATGCTAGCGAGTCTGCAGATGCTTGGGTTTTGAAAGTTGAGCTTGTTTGAGTGGTTTTTGAAAAAGTAGGATCTTCTCATATGATAAAGATTCAATTATGAATTGCCATTTAAACTATGCATTTGGAAGTTTCTGGATGATTACAAAGTGGGCCTTGATACTTTGTTATGAGTACATTCAAGGGGTGCAAAGATTCAGAAAAGTTTCTGTTAGGTTCTGCAAGTTTGAGACAGCCAAAGTAGGTATGGGAGTTAAATTGGTCAAAATGACCATTCCCTTATTTTATTTGTTTTGATTTACTTGTCTTTAGGAAAAGTGTGGGAAATGTTTAGATGATGTTTATTTCACCTAAGCATCCAATTACAAGCAAAGGAACACATAATCAAGGTGGTTCAAAAGTATTCAAAATGAAATGCATACTCACATGCATGCTTCCATAATTTTATTTAGAAAAGTTTTTGTTAGCCCTAATTTTGATGATTAGAAATTGATGATCCAAGTTTAGTATTTTTGGGATGTTACAAGCTATCTTCCAATTAAAAACGAATTTTGTTATGTGAAAACTTGGTGATTAAAGAACTCACGAATTTGATGGCACACTTATACATTGTTTATTCCTTGCCCCTAATAAACTTGAACCATTGTGTCATCTATGTTGTATATGCTTGCACTTATACATTGGAATTAGCAGAACTATATTTTCATGGGTAACGTTTTCAAGATTGCACTTGTACTTTGTACACAGTTAATATCATGCTCTTTTGTATATGGATGTCGCCGGTGTGAAATAAAAAGGAAGCTTGTAAGTCCCTGTAGTTATGTATTTTGTGTTAGAGAAACGCCTCGGCCGCTAGCCTAAGCCATGCCTAATCATGGTGGAAACTTGCAGCATCACCATAATGAGCAATCTATGAAGCATCCTCAATAAAAACCCTATGCAAATAGTAAATAAAAATATCGCTGAGATGCTCATTATCTGCTTGCCTTGTCGTTTTGGTTATGGGATAGCTCCTGTACCATGTGCAAGAGGTACCCCGTTGGCGGTTCTCTATGATACATGTCAACACCCGGATTTTTAATCCCAGATGCCTGTTATGCCATACATCGCAATCCCAGGATTACCATTTTTGCGAGACATAACAGAATTGGATACCGCATTACATCATCCATTACAAACCATACATAAGTTCTTACACAAATAGGGATCTCATGATCTAGTTCTTAATACAACATCAAGCAGCGGAATACGTAATAATAACGGTAGCGTAGGCGAAGCTCCATCTTCGGGGTCACAGGCAATGCTGATGATGGGAGATGATCCTAGTTGTCGTAACCTTCCTGGGATCCATCCTCCAAGTACTCCTCTTCATAGTCTAGCCATGGGAATATCCAGTGACAAAGCCATGAGTACTCTTTAAGTACTCGCAAACTAATACTAACAAGTGAAAGGGGTTTTTGATAATAGGACACTAGGCTCTAGGGTTGTTTTGCAAAAGCCAGATTTATCTCTACTAAGTTTAGAAACGAAGAAAGCTAGTTGAAGTGTTATAGCACCTAAGTGGGAACTTGTATTTCATTTCACAACTCTGTTGTGGTCAAGTCAAAGTCTCAATTCATTTCATAAGTCATTTGAAAACATCTGACAGGGGAACAGTATGGCCACTCCAACTGTCCATAACCACGGATGCGGCTATTCGAATAGTTTGACACTCTGCAGAGACTGTACACTTTCACCACAACATTCGATACATCCGTCAGGAACAAATCCTGAATTCACCATACTCAGTATGCGGATAATCAATCCTAACCTTTCAATTACATGCCCTAGTATAAGCACCTCTCATGTGAGTTTGGCCTCCCAACCATGACCAACTGTCATCTTGGGTACTGCATAGGTGGACAATCTTCACAAGGTAGCCTCAGCTCAGACCTTGGCCGTGAGGGAACCAATACTAAGTTATATAAGTTTCCAGTCAAGCCCTACCCAAATCTCGGGTATTGTGGTTGTACGGTAAAATTGGAATGGTATCGCATCCAGACAACCATCAGTTTTATAAAGGGCTAAGGCTCATGCCTCAACATTTTCATCATCAAAATCATATGGTGTCTGTAAACACATGTCAAAACATCTCAATAGAACGATCCATCATTCCAAGGTTTTCATAACCATTTTTCCACCAAGTATTCCCATCTAAAGTGGATCAAGTTTTATGCTTAGCACTAGCATCTACAAATGGGAGTGGGTACTAATGAGGGGTAGTAAACTAGTGGAGTTTCAACTAGGTACATTCTCATGCCTTAGGGTGACATAAAGATTATCTAGCTTAGCCAAATTTTATGCTCTTTATGCAACCTTCAATTATCTTTCTAATATCTACAGTTCACTTAAGTAAGCTCTAAGTACTAGCTTTGATAAAGAAATAAAGTATAAAGCTTGTAAGTAAAAACTAGGAATGGGGTTATCAAATGGGTAGGATCATCTATGCTTAAGGCATATAGTTGGCATGATAACAAGCAAGTATTGGCTTGCATAGTTATCAATATAAGCTTGCAAGTGCTAGCTTGCTCAATCAACTAGTATTATTAGGCTTGTATAGGTAAAGTATCTTGCAAGGGTTAGCGTGCTCAATCAACTAGTAGTATTAGGCTTGCATAGGTAAAGTATCTTGCAAGGGTTAGCTTGCTCACTCAACTAGTAGTATTAGGCTTGCATAGGTAAAGTATCTTGCAAGGGTTAGCTTTGCCTTGTGCAGAGCAGTGGTTGAAGTTCTCCTCGGCTTCTTCTTCGTAGTATCCTCCTTCCTCCTCGTATCCTTGATCGGTACTAGCGTCTATGAATAAATACGAGGTACACAATCACCAAACAATAATTAACTACTTTCAATCATCACACAAAAGGGTTCTATATATGATCTAGCATTATCACTAACATTCAAGATTAAAGCTTGGCTTAATTTCTTTTATTTTTAGAAAAGTAATTTCTACTCATAAAAAAACTACTTAAGATTTAATATTCTTCGAACCAAACATGGGATCATGTTGACACATGTCATCACCACATATTCTCCGAACCAAATGTTTTTAAGATCAACAGCTGAGGGTCGTCGTCGACGATGAACTAGTCACTGGCGAGCTCGAACCCTAGCGGCGCAGTGGGGGTCGTGGGAGGCTCACCGGGGCTCAGGCGAGGGTCGGCGATGCGAGCGAACGACGAAGTCGACGACGGCGAACCTCCTAGTACCGGCAGCTTCTCCTGGGGTGGATGAAATTGACGGCGCCCTTCTTCTCTAAAGGCGGCCTGCTCCGGCGCAATTCCGGCGATGCGCTGCTCGCCTTGCTTCGGTAACAGGGTGGAACGATTAGTGAGTAGAGGGGAGTGAGATGATGTGAAGAGTTTGAGCGGGGGAGGCCTCTATTTATAGTCTTGACGAAAAGACCGAACGGCATGGGCAGGCGACGGTGGCGACATGGCTACGGTCTGCTAGAGGCATGGCCGGCGGTGGCGATCGATCGGTGGTCTCCTGGCGATTCTCTATGGCTTTAATGCGCGTGTAGGGGTGGTGGAAAACGGTCTAGAACATGTGATGCTCTGCGCGGCAGAGGCGGCGTCTTCGACGGCGAGCGGTGGCTGTGAGGCATGGGGCGGCGAACGGGGATGTCTGGCGGTCTCCTGGGACGGTGGTGATCACTTATGCACGCGGCGAGGGCGGCACGTGTTCTGTGGGCTTCGGTCGAGGGTGGCGCTCTGGCGCATGCTCGACATGGTTGACAGAGGCACGGGCGTGGCGTTCCTGGGTTCTCTGGTCGATGTCTTCGAGACAGGGCTGGTCGAGAGGGGGCGGTGAGGCATGGGATTGCTCCCAGACATGCTGGCTAGGCTTGGTACTTCTCCTAGCTTGTTGTCTACACTGGGGTGGCATGGGTGGCTTTGGCTGTTCACCATTGATGACATTGCCAAGCTTACAGTGATGCTAGACGTTTACAAATGAGCTAGATGATCTACTAAAGCCTAGTTGCAACCAGAGAGGGAACAAGTTAGGCTCAAATCACTGCTCCAAATAGTGTTTGGATTTTATTTGATTTGCATCTACAAGGTGTTCGATGAAATGGCCGCATGAATTCAAGTTTTGAATTTTGAAAAGATTTTTGGTGGGTGTGCTAGGAAGGATCTTCCCATATGATATAGATTCAATTTTAAACTGTCCTTTAAACTATGCATTCCAATGTTTTTGGATGATCACAAGGTGGGCCTTGATACTTTGTTATGAGTACTATCAAGGGGTGTAAAGATCCAAACAAGTTTCTGTTAAGTTCTGAAAGTTAGAGACATCCAAAGTAGGCATGGGAGTTAAATTGGTCAAAATGACCATTCCCTTATTTTGTTTGTTTTGATTTATTTGTCTTTGGGAAAAGTGTGGGGATTGTTTAGATGATGTTTATTTCACCTGAGAATCATTTTAGAAGCAAAGAAACACATAATCATGGCAATTCAAAAGAATCCAATTTTCAATACACACATATGAATGCTTTCATATTTTTAATTAGAATTTTTTTTGTTAACCCTAATTTTGATGATTAGAGTTTGATTATCCAAGTCTAGTATTTTTGGGATGTTACAAACCTTCCCCCCTTAAACAAAATCTCGTCCCGATATTTGAAAAAGGACGAAAAGATTACCTAGGATTTGAAGAGATCGGGAAACTCCGTCTTGATGTGATCTTCGCGCTCCCAGGTAGCTTCCTCTTCTGTGTGGTTGCTCCACTGAATCTTGAGAAACTTGATGCTTCGGGTTCGGGTAGTTCGGAAAGCTTCTTCCAAAATACGGATGGGTACTTCGGGATAGGTCAGGTCATCGTTGATCTCTATGGTCCGGTGCTCGATATTATTGAACACTTCCGTCTTCTCCGGGACTTCGAGACACTTGCGAAGTAATGAGATATGGAACACATTGTGCACGGCTGACATTTCTTCAGGTAGTTCCAATTGATACGACACTTCTCCGCGACGGTTCAAAATCTTGAAAGGTCCGATATATCTGGGGGCTAACTTTCCTTTGAGTTGGAAACGTTGCATTCCCTTCAATGGCGACACTTTCAGATACACAAAATCTCCTATGTTGAAGGAGAGGTCTCGGCGTCTCTTGTCGGCGTAACTCTTCTGTCTAGACTGGGTTGTCTTTAGGTGCTCACGAATCTTGTGAACCTTCTCTTCTGCTTCTCGTAGGATGTCGGGTCCGAAAATCTGACTCTCTCCTACTTCCGACCAGCTCAAAGGTGTGCGACACTTTCGTTCGTACATGAATTCAAATGGGGCCATTTGCAAACTAGCATGATAACTGTTGTTGTATGAAAATTCTGCAAACGGTAGACAGTCTTCCCACTTAGATCCATATTCTAACACACATGCTCTCAACATGTCTTCGAGTATTTGATTTACTCGCTCCGTTTGTCCATCGGTCTGGGGGTGATACGCGGTACTAAAATCTAGGCGGGTTCCTAAACCTTCTTGAACTTTCTTCCAGAATCTCGAGGTAAACTGAGTTCCTCGATCCGATACAATGTTCTTGGGGACTCCATGAAAACTGACGATTCTAGCGATGTATAACTCCGCTAGCTTCAAACTCTGATATGTGGTCTTGACGGGTAAGAAATGGGCGACTTTGGACAATCTGTCCACTATGACCCAGATAGAGTCATTTCCCCTACTAGAAGTAGGCAATTTGGTGATAAAGTCCATTCCAACGGAATCCCATTTCCATTCCGGAATCTGCAAGGGTTGCAACAATCCAACGGGTCTTTGATGTCCGGCCTTGACTCGCTGACATATATCACACTTAGCGATATAGCTTCCGATTTATCTCTTCATCTTATGCCACCGAAATTGCTCTTTCAAATCTTGATACATCTTAGTTCCTCCGGGATGGATAGAATAATGTAGAGGTCTCAACCTGGTAAGGTAGATTCCTCCTGTGTTTTACAATGCTAGTCCCTGGATCAATAGCTAGCATCCACAGTTATGATGTAATATCAAGATACAAAGGTCATAACATAACTTTATAACCAGGAATAACATAATTTTATTACATCATACATAGCTCATCGGGCTATTACATTACATTGCAGCGGAATAACTATATTCATGGGGTCCTTCATCTTCAAAGTGCCACAGGCAGATGTTGGTTGTAGACTTTGTAATCCTAATCAAACAATCTTCACTAAGAACAATCAAACCTGCAACATACAAGTTACAGCCACAAAGGTCAATACATTTTGAATTGTATTGGCAAGTTTCACTACTTTGTTTATTATGAGTGGATCCTATCATTACATGCATATTTGGCTAAGTAGAGTTTAAGGCTTATTTGCATAAAGCAACATTTATCCTATATTTCAAAATGGTTTTGGTCCTTTGTCAAATCCCTTCTCCAAGTTCCTTGAACTCCTTGGTAGAAACTCAAGTGTTCAAGTCCTTGTCAAAAATCTCTTGAGCTACTTGGTAACCCCAAGTGCAACAAGTTTTATCAAATCTCATGAGTTCCTTGGTAACCCCAAGTACATCATGCTCTTGAGCACCTTGGTAACCCCAAGTGCAACAAGCTTAACAAAATCTCTTTGAATTCCTTGGTACCCCCAAGTGCATCAAGTTTTTATATTAAAAGTTGGAATGTCGAGATCTCCCATGGTTCAAACTTTAGTTGCTCAGTATTGTCCATAACCGGGGACACGGCTAAGTACTTAGATTTTATTAACTTCTGCAGAAGGAGTACACTTTACCCACATGTCACAATCCCATCCTTTTGCCACCAGTGGCCTACTGGATTAGTGCTCACCAAAATGGAGCACTGGCAGATTGAGAATGTGACGAAGTCTTTCCAAAGAGTCCTCCCATACACCATTGCTAGCTTGCCTTCAGCACCCTTGAAGCATTCCAGATCCCCATGTCCGGTTAACTGAAGACAGTGCATGGGTCTTCCCAATGTAGTTGACTAAGCCAGAGCCATAATAGCATGTGGTTGCACACGAAAGCCACAATTGGAGAAACATGTTCAATCTCTAAGTTTCCTAGGTGGTTTTATTTTGGAGCACAACACAAAGTGATTCCCATAGACATGGTCCACCACCTAGGTGGTTCATTGAGTCCTTGTTTTATTATGTGAAACACAAGTCCTTTTCTCAACCTTTGTAAAATCTCAACATGTATCTCTTTTCAAAATAAAGCATGGCTAAGCATGTACAACTACATTATTTTCACTAAGGAATGTATAGGGAATCCTATTAGGATTAGCATAGCATAAGTATAGAATTGTTTTCATGCATGTTTTCATAATCCACTAAGTATAATGAAAATAGTAGGACTTTTGTATGATAGTGTAACTTGCCTTTTTGGAAGAGAGTGGTGGTTCACTCCTTGATCTTTCTAGTCTCACACTTTGCTATATTCACTACAAGTCAATCAAGCAAAACACAAAATGAACTAACATTCCAAACCAAGGTTAAACAAACAATTTCACACTCACAAAGCAATGGAATCTAAGTCATGCAAAGGAGAGTTCTATTGCAAGGTTGGTCTCTACTAGGTTTATAAACTTTGTAAGGTCCAAATTGGTCATTCACCAAAATGGCAAAGTTATTTGCAAAAAGATTTTATCTCAAAACCCATTTTTAGAATCCATTCATCATTTTATGTGGTGAAGATATTTTCTTTATCAAAGCAAAACTTTATGTTTTTCACCAAATGAGTTGCCATTTTAAAACTTGTTGTTTTTGGGTCAGTAGGTTTGGTCCCAACTATTTTCTCAAAGTTTTCTTTCCATTAGCATTTTCATAATAAAATCAATAATCTATTTGGCTAGAAATTGGCTTAGTCAAATAATTCAACCTAACTTTTACCAAAATCATTTTTAATACCAAGGGTTGGTTCCTAAGGTCAGTAAGGTCACATAAAACCATTTTGCAAAAGTTTTACCCCTAAATTCAATTTTAAACAATTTTCCTACTCTAAATAAGCTCACATATGAATCTGCAAAAACAAGCAAACAAACAGATACTATTTTCTAAACTAAGGCCAGGGTTGGTTAGGTCTTGCTCTCCTGAATCCAACAATATAAAATTTGTAATTTTTGGACGTGTGGATCCAAAGTTATGGGGGTTTGAAATTTGCAATTTAATCAGATTTCAAATCAGTTCTAAACCTAACAAGGGACACGCGGCGTGTTTCTATTCGTGGGTACCGATTCGTTCGGATCAGCAGCGAGGTGCGTTGGATCTGGCTAGATCGCACGGTCTAGATAACATACCCCTTCGTGGTTTAAGTAAACTATCTGATTCGTCCGATCCAGATCTAACGGCTGCTATTGCCTGGTCATAGATGGGCGGCGCTGTGCGGCGGCTGGTGGCGGCGCACGCTCAGACGGTGGTCCAGCGGTGGTCCTATGGAGCAAGGAGGACAGGGGAGGGTCTTACCGTGTTCGCGTGGTCGAGGGGATGCTCAAGGTACTCTCGAGGAAGCAAGGGGCGCTCTGGTCTTGGCAGGATTGCTCGCCAGAGTCGTCGTCGGCGTCAGACTGTTCTGCTCGAGGTCGGAGACGGTGCTGTGGTTCACCCCAAGGCAAACATCGACGCAGTTAGATGCAGAAGGATGTGGCGAGTATGGGAGTGTGAACGAGGAGGCGTGGGGCGGTCAGAGACTACCTGGGTGCTTGCCGGAGTTGGAGCGGACGGCGGTGCTCGAAAGTTCGACGTAGTCGACGCTCTGGGGCGCCCTCGGTCGAATGGGTGATACTGGTAGATGCGCCTGGGAGTGAGGAAGCTGCCAGGGCGCTCAGGGAGGCAAGGGTGGTGTGTACTGGCTGGAATTGGCCGGAGACGGTGGTCGGAACAGAGGAGCTCGAGGAGGAAATTGGGGTAGTCTAAGGTGTGCCGGCGCGGGGTGTCCGAGGGGAAATATAGAAGAGGCATGGGCGTTTCAACCTGCGTGATCAAAGCTGGTAACGGTGGTCGAGTTAAAGCGAATTAAGGCCGCGAATTCATCGGCAGAAGCGGTGTCGAAGGAGGGTGAAGGGGTCGTGCGGGTGAGGACGACGAACAGTAGCGGTGGGGTCTACCTATCAGCGGGGAAATGAGTAAGGAGAGGTCCACCGGTCATTCCCTCTGCGGGTTATTTACTGAGTGCGAACCGTTTTCTTGCAGGGTGATGAAACTGGGCTGGTGCTGGGCCTATTGGGCTGCCTGGGTTGGGTCGGCCATGTCTTAATTTTTTTTCTGTTTTCTTAATCCTTTTCTATTTCTATTTTCTGTTTTGATTTTTCCAACACACAAACAAGTTCAAATCAATTCAAACCATCACCAAATCTTTGAAAGTTTGATTTTTGGTTCTGATCAGTAACTTAAACTTATTACAGAAAATAAAATAATGTTTTTGATAAATTTTAAGATCCCTTTATTATTTAAATAGAATGGTCATGGTTTATTAATTAAATAGGGTTTGGTTATTTAATAAAATCTTCATTTGAACTCCAAATACTTTCAAAACTAAAACAGTAGGTTTTATTTGAAAATATAAGATACTTGAATTACTTGTTTAAAACAAATTAACCTTTTATTGAAGGGTCCATTATTAATTAAATACAATAGACCTTCATTATTAAAAATAGGATTTGTTTTATCAAAAACTTTATTTTGAAACCAGTATCGTGCCAAAACCATTCAGTAGGTTTTATTTGTGAATTAGAAAACTTATTTAAATTAATTTAATAAGTTTTGATGTTTTAATTAAATTGGTAAAACCTTTTATTTGAATAAAATTTGGATATTAATTCCTTATTATTTTATTTAAGCAATCCTTTATTATTTTAAATAAACCTTTGCTATTTTATTTAAAATAAAATGTTTTAATCCAAAGCTTGGCCAAGGTTTAATTTGTCTTTATAAAATGTTCTTTATTTATAAACTTCTATTTCATTTGAAAACAAATCTTTTCATTTAATTGTTTCAAAATAGTATTCCCAATGTTTTTTTTATTTTTCCTTTTATTAAATGTTTATCTTTTTAAATCCCTTTAGGTTTTATTTAATTCAAATAGGTTTGAAGTTCCAATTAAATTTAAAAAAGTTTCTTCTGGCCTTGAAAATCAAACAAGTTTTATTTTATTCATTTATTTTCACATTACAAGATTTGGAAAATCTTGGGATGTGACAGGCTACCACCCTTAAAATAAATCTCGTCCCGAGATTTGGGAAGGCTGGGGTTACAAGCAAGTTCAAAACAAATAGGGTACTACCACCCTTAAAAATTTTCAAACAAAAATTACATCTTGTCCTTCTTGGGATCCTAGGGAAAAATTTCTCTAAGCAAACATTTGCATGTGCCCTTGGTTTCCATTCTTGACTCATGGGCCAAGGTTGAGTTTCTCCATAGTCTTGTTCAACTTGTTTTTCATCCTTTCTGGACAGTTGCTTGCATAGTGTCCTGGGTTCTTGCAGTTGAAACAATGAATGTCCTTGAGTTCTTCACGTGGCTCTTGTGGACAAGTTGCTACATAGTGGCCTAACTCTTTGCAGTTGTTGCACCACACTTGGTCAATCTCTTTATTCTTCTTGTTCTCTGGGCATCCACTGGAGTAGTGTCCCATTTCCTTACATTTACGACATTGTGCAAGGCTCATGTCTTGCTTTTGTTTCTTAAGCTTCTTTAGTCCCTTGAATTGGGTTGTCTTGTTTGGAGGTATAAGTGGTCCTTTTCCTTTGGTAGACTTGGATCCTTCTTGTTTCCTTTGTTCCACCATGGAGTAGATAGGGCATTGGTTAGGAACATGGTCATTTCCTTCACAAAGGTAATAAGTGGCTTGAGAGATGGGACATTGTCCAACAGGATGTTCTTCTTCACAATTGGGGCACTGTCCTTCATGCTCCTTGGAAGTATGGTCCTTGTCTCCACAAATAATGCAAGCTGGGGCTCCATCTAGAATAACATTCTTGTCATCCTTGTTATCATACACTCTTTTGGGATAGTTTTCTTCCATGCTGATCATTTGATTAGTCACCTTAAACATCAGTTGGGATTGTTCATCCAAAAACTTTAGCAATGCTGGATCTTTATCACTATTGTTGGTTATGAACTGAGCTGTCAGTTGGTTCAACTGGTGTTGGGTTGCTATGAGCTCTTTCATGCTGTCAGCTTGGTTGGTGTTGGTGTCATCATCCTTGGAGTCTTTTGGAGTAGTCATCTGTTCGGGTTGGAGGAGGTTAGAATAGGCAAGTCATTGCTAAGGAATCAATTCTAATCACACACATCACAATTCACACAAGCTATGTGCATGCAATCACAAACAAACATTTCACTCAAACAACAAAGTTCTAGCACATACTTAGGCAACAAAATATTTTTGTTACATCACATAAGTTGGTGTTTTGACTTAACTAAATTATGGTGGTCCATCTATATGGTTCACTTGTGATCTTTCCTTCCCTCAGGATTCTTCTTATATGGGATCATGGTTTCCTTGAGAAAAGTTCTTGGTCACAATACTTCAAAGTTGTTGATGGTTCCTTCTTATTTTGCATTCCCTCAGTCTCTAAATCTTGAGCAAGATTTCCTTGTTTCACTTGTAGTCCTTGGTGATATCCATGTTGGAAGTCCTTGGGTGAATATGCTGAAGATGTTGAAGTCATTAGAGCTGAAGATGTTGAAGTCATTAGAGTTGAAGTTATTGAAGAAGTCCTTTGCACATGGTGTAGTTTTTGGCCATGGGTAGGTTTTTCCATCAAGTTTGAAATAGGAGAGATGTATGGTTGAAACCAAAATGGTTGAGGAAAGAGTTTACAAGTGTTTTTGTAAATAAGTTTTGGATCAAAAATATAACTCTTTTTTAAGGGTTTTTGTCCAATCCTAGGGTTTACAAATCCTACAGGCAACGCAATGCTCTGATACCATCTGTAGAGGTCTCAACCTGGTAAGGTAGATTCCTCCTGTGTTTTACAATGCTAGTCCCTAGATCAATAGCTAGCATCCACAGTTATGATGTAATATCAAGATACAAAGGTCATAACATAACTTTATAACCAGGAATAACATAATTTTATTACATCATACATAGCTCATCGGGCTATTACATTACATTGCAGCGGAATAACTATAGTCATGGGGTCCTTCATCTTCAAAGTGCCACATGCAGATGTTGGTTGTAGACTTTGTAATCCTAATCAAACAATCTTCACTAAGAACAATCAAACCTGCAACATACAAGTTACAGCCACAAAGGTCAATACATTTTCAATTGTATTGGCAAGTTTCACTACTTTGTTTATTATGAGTGGATCCTATCATTACATGCATATTTGGCTAAGTAGATTTTAAGGCTTATTTGCGTAAAGAAACATTTATCCTATCTTTTCAAAATGGTTTTGGTCCTTTGTCAAATCCCTTTTCCAAGCTCCTTGAACTCCTTGGTAGAAACTCAAGTGTTCAAGTCCTTGTCAAAAATCTCTTGAGCTACTTGGTAACCCCAAGTGCAACAAGTTTTATCAAATCTCATGAGTTCCTTGGTAACCCCAAGTACATCATGCTCTTGAGTACCTTGGTAACCCCAAGTGCAACAAGCTTAACAAAATCTCTTTGAATTCCTTGGTACCCCAAAGCGCATCAAGTCTTTATATTATAAGTTGGAATGTCGAGATCTCCCATGGTTCAAACTTTAGTTGCTCAGTATTGTCCATAACCGGGGACACGGCTAAGTACTTAGATTTTATTAACTTCTACAGAAGGAGTACACTTTACCCACATGTCACAATCCCATCCTTTTGCCACCAGTGGCCTACTGGATTAGTGCTCACCAAGATGGAGCACTGGCAGATTGAGAATGTGACGAAGTCTTTCCAAAGAGTCCTCCCATACACCATTGCTAGCTTGCCTTCAGCACCCATGAAGCATTCCAGATCCCCATGTCCGGTTAACTGAAGACAGTGCATGGGTCTTCCCAATGTAGTTGACTAAGCCAGAGCCATAATAGCATGTGGTTGCACACGAAAGCCACAATTGGAGAAACATGTTCAATCTCTAAGTTTCCTAGGTGGTTTTCTTTTGGAGCACAACACAAAGTGATTCCCATAGACATGGTCCCTTTTGTTGCCACTTTCAACAAAACTTAAAGTGTCCACCACCTAGGTGGTTCATTGAGTCCTTGTTTTATTATGTGAAACACAAGTCCTTTTCTCAACCTTTGTAAAATCTCAACATGTATCTCTTTTCAAAATAAAGCATGGCTAAGCATGTACAACTACATTATTTTCACTAAGGAATGTATAGGGAATCCTATTAGGATTAGCATAGCATAAGTATAGAATTGTTTTCATGCATGTTTTCATAATCCACTAAGTATAATGAAAATAGTAGGACTTTTGTATGATAGTGTAACTTGCCTTTTTGGAAGAGAGTGGTGGTTCACTCCTTGATCTTGCTAGTCTCACACTTTGCTATATTCACTACAAGTCAATCAAGCAAAACACAAAATCAACTAACATTCCAAACCAAGGTTAAACAAACAATTTCACACTCACAAAGCAATGGAATCTAAGTCATGCAAAGGAGAGTTCTATTGCAAGGTTGGTCTCTACTAGGTTTATAAACTTTGTAAGGTCCAAATTGGTCATTCACCAAAAATGGCAAAGTTATTTACAAAAAGATTTTATCTCAAAACCCATTTTTAGAATCCATTCATCATTTTATGTGGTGAAGATATTTTCTTTATCAAAGCAAAACTTTATGTTTTTCACCAAATGAGTTGCCATTTTTAAAACTTGTTGTTTTTGGGTCAGTAGGTTTGGTCCCAACTATTTTCTCAAAGTTTTCTTTCCATAAGCATTTTCATAATAAAATCAATAATCTTATTTGGCTAGAAATTGGCTAAGTCAAATAATTCAACCTAACTTTTACCAAAATCATTTTTAATACCAAGGGTTGGTTCCTAGGGTCAGTAAGGTCACATAAAACCATTTTTCAAAAGTTTTACCCCTAAATTCAATTTTAAACTATTTTCCTACTCTAAATAAGCACACAAAAGAATCTGCAAAATCAAGGAAGCTAACAGATACTATTTTCTAAACTAAGGCCAGGGTTGGTTAGGTCTTGCTCTCCTGAATCCAACGATATAAAATTTGTAATTTTTGGACGTGTGGATCCAAAGTTATGGGGGTTTGAAATTTGCAATTTAATCAGATTTCAAATCAGTTCTAAACCTAACAGGGGACACGCAGCGTGTTTCTATTCGTGGGTACCGATTCGTTCGGATCAGCAGCGAGGTGTGTTGGATCTGGCTAGATCGCACGGTCTAGATAACATACCCCTTCGTGGTTTAAGTAAACTATCTGATTCGTCCGATCCAGATCTAACGGCTGCTATTGCCTGGTCATAGATGGGCGGCGCTGCGCGGCGGCTGGTGGCGGCGCGCGCTCAGACGGTGGTCCAGCGGTGGTCCTAGGGAGCAAGGAGGACAGGGGAGGGTCTTACCGTGTTCGCGTGGTCGAGGGGATGCTCAAGGTACTCTCGAGGAAGCAAGGGGCGCTCTGGTCTTGGCAGGATTGCTCGCCGGAGTCGTCGTCGGCGTCAGACTGTTCTGCTCGAGGTCGGAGACGGTGCTGTGGTTCACCCCAAGGCAAACATCGACGCAGTTAGATGCAGAAGGATGTGGCGAGTATGGGAGTGTGAACGAGGAGGCGTGGGGCGGTCAGAGACTACCTGGGTGCTTGCCGGAGTTGGAGCGGACGGCGGTGCTCGAAAGTTCGACGTAGTCGACGCTCTGGGGCGCCCGCGGTCGAATGGGTGATACTGGCAGATGCGCCTGGGAGTGGGGAAGCTGCCAGGGCGCTCAGGGAGGCAGGGGTGGTGTGTACTGGCTGGAATTGGCCGGAGACGGTGGTCGGAACAGAGGAGCTCGAGGAGGAAATTGGGGTAGTCTAAGGCGTGCCGGCGCGGGGTGTCCGAGGGGAAATATAGAGGAGGCATGGGCGTTTCAACCTGCGTGATCAAAGCTGGTAACGGTGGTCGAGTTAAAGCGAATTCATCGGCAGAAGCGGTGTCGAAGGAGGGTGAAGGGGTCGTGCGGGTGAGGATGACGAACAGTAGCGGTGGGGTCTACCTGTCAGCGGGGAAAGGAGTAAGGAGAGGTCCACCGGTCATTCCCTCTGCGGGTTATTTACTGAGTGCGAACCGTTTTCTTGCGGGGTGATGAAACTGGGCTGGTGCTGGGCCTATTGGGCTGCCTGGGTTGGGTCGGCCATGTCTTAATTTTTTTTTCTGTTTTCTTAATCCTTTTCTATTTCTATTTTCTGTTTTGATTTTTCCAACACACAAACAAGTTCAAATCAATTCAAACCATCACCAAATCTTTGAAAGTTTGATTTTTGGTTCTGATGAGTAACTTAAACTTATTACAGAAAATAAAATAATGTTTTTGATAAATTTTAAGATCCCTTTATTATTTAAATAGAATGGTCATGGTTTATTAATTAAATAGGGTTTGGTTATTTAATAAAATCTTCATTTGAACTCCAAATACTTTCAAAACTAAAACAGTAGGTTTTATTTGAAAATATAAGATACTTGAATTACTTGTTTAAAACAAATTAACCTTTTATTGAAGGGTCCATTATTAATTAAATACAATAGACCTTCATTATTAAAAATAGGATTTTTTTTATCAAAAACTTTATTTTGAAACCAGTATAGTGCCAAAACCATTCAGTAGGTTTTATTTGTGAATTAGAAAACTTATTTAAATTAATTTAATAAGTTTTGATGTTTTAATTAAATTGGTAAAACCTTTTATTTGAATAAAATTTGGATATTAATTCCTTATTATTTTATTTAAGCAATCCTTTATTATTTTAAATAAACCTTTGCTATTTTATTTAAAATAAAATGTTTTAATCCAAAGCTTGGCCAAGGTTTAATTTGTCTTTATAAAATGTTCTTTATTTATAAACTTCTATTTCATTTGAAAACAAATCTTTTCATTTAATTGTTTCAAAATAGTATTCCCAATGTTTTTTTTATTTTTCCTTTTATTAAATGTTTATCTTTTTAAATCCCTTTAGGTTTTATTTAATTCAAATGGGTTTGAAGTTCCAATTAAATTTAAAAAAGTTTCTTCTGGCCTTGAAAATCAAACAAGTTTTATTTTATTCATTTATTTTCACATTACAAGATTTGGAAAATCTTGGGATGTGACAAATAAATAGTATCATGAGCTTCCTTCAAAATAACTTCTTTCAACTCCGAATCTGCTGGTACACAAAGGCGCCCTTTGTACCACAGAACTCCTTCTTCGTCTTCGGTGAATCCGGGTACTTTGCATGTACCAATACGACGCTTGATTCTGTCGATACTAGCATTTCCTTTCTGCGCCTCTTTGATCTGGCTAATCAAAGTGGGTTGAAGTTCGATGCTAGCCAAAAATCCTTCACTAACTAATTCTATTCTAAAATCTTCCATCTCTTTGTGCAAACTTTGTTGCTCCTTCAAAATCATGGAGTTCAAGCGGCACGGCAATCTGCTAAGGGCATCGGCTACTACATTGGCTTTACCAGGGTGATAGTGAATGTCCAGGTCGTAATCCTTGATTAGCTCAATCCATCTTCTCTGTCTCATATTCAGCTCCTTCTGAGTGAATATATACTTCAGGCTCTTGTGATCCGAATAGATCTCACAACGGTTTCCCATCAGGTAATGCTTCCATGTCTTCAGGGCTAGAACTACGGCAGCGAGTTCGAGGTCATGGGTTGGGTAATTTTGCTCATGTTGTTTCAATTTTCAAGATAGATAAGATATAACTTTGCCTTCTTGCATTAGCACACATCCGAGACCGATCTTGGATGCGTCACAATACACGTCGAAGGGCTTCGTGATATCCAGCATGATTAAGATTGGGCCTGAAATCAATCTCCTCTTGAGTTCTTGAAAACTCGATTCACATTTGTCGGTCCATTCAAACTTCTTGTCCTTCTTCAGCAATTGAGTAATGGGTCTGGCGATACTCGAGAATCCTTCTACGAACTTGCTGTAGTATCCCGCCAATCCGAGAAATGCACGAACTTGGGTTTGAGTGGTTGGGGCTTGCTAATCTTCGACATCTTTCACTTTTGCAGGGTCAACGGCAATTCCTCCGGTTGATACAATGTGATCAAGGAATCCTACCTCCTGTGACCAGAATTCACATTTGCTAAACTTGGCATACAACTGATGCTCTCTAAGGGTTCCAAGAATGGTCCTTAGGTGTAGCTCATGTTCTTCTTCTGATTTGGAATAAATTATAATCATCGATGAAAAAAACGACAAACTTATCCAGGAAGTCCATAAAAATATTATTCATGAGATTCATGAAATAAGCGGGGGCATTGGTTAATCCAAAAGACATGACAGTATACTCGTATAATCCATATCTGGTGGTAAAGGCAGTCTTTGGAATATCCTCTACGCGAATCTTGAGTTGATGATAGCCTGTTCTAAGATCAATCTTAGAAAACACTTTGGCACCGGTCAACTGATCAAACAAATCTTCTATCTTGGGCAATGGGTACTTGTTCTTGATGGTGACATCATTCAACTTCCGGTAATCCGTACACAAACGGTTACCTCCATCCTTCTTGTCCACAAATAAGACAGGTGATCTCCATGGTGACGCACTTGGTTGAATTAATCCAATTTCTAACATGGCATCTAGTTGCTTCTTCAGTTCTGCTAGTTCAGACGGGTTCATACTATATGGTCTCTGGGCTATGGGTCTTGTTCCGGGGATTAGTTCAATGATAAACTCGATATCCCGATCTGAGGGCATAACGGGCAAAACATCTAGAAATACATTGGGGTATTCACAGACTATCCGGACTTGGTCAATGGTAGGTTGGGCTATACTCTTATTGCACTTGAATTGACGAGGTAAGGTTTCAGATATATGCTCGACTGTGATTCCGGCTGTACTGGTCATGGTGATGGCTTTCTTGGCACAATCAATCAATCCTTTATGTTTGGACATCCAATCCATTCCTAGTACTACTTCCAAACCTTTAGTTCCGAGTACTATCAGATTAGCATAAAAATCTATGCCATGGATTCGGATAGGGACGGATTTGAAAATTTGCCTAGCCTTGGTGGTTGAACCGGAAATTTGAACAATCATAACATGCTTCAGTTTAGTTGGTTGAATTTTACTAGTGCAGTGCAAATTCTTCGGTGACAAATGAGTGCGATGCACCAGAATCAAACAACACTCGAGCACATACTGAATTAATAGAAAACATACCCAGCACGACGTCTGGCGCTTCCTGAGCTTCTTCAGCATGCATGAGAAAAAGATGGCTGTTGCGGTTGAGCGAATTCCCTGGGGCAAATCTTCTTCCGGGCTGAACACGACGCTGCTACTGAGTTGGGGCATTTGCATTGGGGGCTGCGGAATTCTTCTTGTTGGGGCACTCATTGGATTAGTGTCCTTTATTTCCACAGTCATAACAAGTCACTTGCGACTTGTCCTTTGCTGCAATAGGCACAACATTGCTTCCAGTCCTTGGGGCAGTGTTGGTGTTGGCGGTAGCATTGTTGTTTTTGAACTTAGATGGGGCACGGTTGAAATTCCCAGAGTTTTCGGGGTTGTTGTGATTTCCTCTAGGTCTTGGGTTTCCACGGTTGGGATAAGTCAATCGGTTCATAGGGGGTCTGTTGGTTCTCGGGGCAAATCCTGGAGATGGGTTAGGGCGATACTTTGGGGTCTGATGGGTTCCTAGTTGATGCATCATGCGACGCTGGCGGTTCTGATTGGCTTGGTTGATCTTTCCATCCATCTAGATGGCAGAGTCGACAAGGGCTTCAATATCAGCAAAGGGGATATTGACTAACACTGTCTGCATCTTATCGTGCAGACCATTCAAGAATCTATCCTTCTTCTTGTCTTCGGTGTCGATCTCATCCGGGGCATACCTAGCTAATGACAAAAATTTGTCACGGTATTCCACTACGGTCATCCTTCCTTGCTTCAGTTCTCTGAACTCATATCTCATCCTCTTGATCAAACCTGGTGGCACATGGGTTCTGCTGAACTTGACTTTGAATTCCTCCCAGGTCATCATCTGTCCTCCGGTCATTGCACGAACGTTGTTCCACCATGCTCTGGCGTCTCCGGCTAGATAGTGGGTGGCGAACAGGACTTTCTCGTTAGCTTCCACTCCGGCTACTTCTAGGTTATTTTCCATGGTTTGCAGCCAATCATCGGTGTCTAAGGGCTCTTCTGACTTAGTGAAAACAGGTGGGTTGGTGTTCTGGAAATTCTTGAGCTTAGATCCATGGTTGTCCTGATTTCCGTCGCCTTGATTGTTATGGGCTAGTTGGGCTATCTGCTGAAGGGTGGCTAAGTTGGCTTTACGTTCCGCTCTTTCAGCTTCGCGGTCAGAAGTCAACATTTGCAGGACCTGCAACATCGGATCCGGGGATGAAGCACTTCCTCCGCGTGGCATCTGAAGATTGAGATAGATCATGAGAAAAGAGGGAAATTTCTAAGGTTCAGGGTCTTTGAAAAGTTTTTAAAGTTTGACTCAAGTTTTCTAGCAACTTGCTTTTCATTGATTCATTCATTCATAGAACACAATACAAACACATACCACAAAACAAGAAAAACAGATGGTTTTAAGAACCATTCTGGAAACTACGATACAGTGGGACCGAATACTACTCACTACGCTAGTGCTCAAGTGCTACTACTCTTTGGAGTCGGTGTAATCGTCATCCTCATCATTCTCATAGTCATCGATGAAGGCGAAATACTCCTCATCGGTGAAGAAGTCCATAGCCTGATCCTCCAGAAAATCATCATCATCGCTGAGATAGGAGTAGGGGTCCCCACGAAGATCCTCTCCGGCATTCTCCATTTCCTCCAACTGCATGTCTCTCTCGTGGATGGTCTCCTCCAAATACGAGATATGGTGGCGAAGACGGGCAATGATGCGCTCCTTCTTGTCAAGCTGACGGCGATGAGACTTGCGATCCTTCGCGAGCATGGCGATGGTCTGATCCTTCGTCTTGAAGATGGCAGACTTGTGGTTGCAGTAGTCACGGCAATTATCCAACTCCTGCTGACGATCGTACATCATGAAGCTAAGGTGGTCCAATTTTGTCTTCAGTTCGGGATGGTATGGGGCTTCCAGTGGTTGTCCATTAGCATCACGCCTTGGGCAAAACTCAAAGTGGGTACCCTTGATCTGGTTGATACTCTGACCACACAGACGGGAAAGAGCTTCCTGCATGGCCCTAGCAAGTCCATCGAGCCAGTTGTTCTCTCGTAAGGTAAACTGAATTCCCTCAGAAGTGGGAGGTTCAATCTTTCCTCGGAGACTTGCAGCAATTATCCATTGCAGATCTTCTCCTCCTTGATCATCGAGCTGAGCTCCGAAGAACTCGGGGTGCGGACGCTCCAGAAGTTCCGAAAGCTGTCCAAATCCCTCTCAAGATAAGGTCTCCGCCATTTCCCAACTTGTAAAACTTGCTGTACTTCACGTCCATCTAAAATAATATAAGATGAGTAAGTTAGTAGAGTGATCAAGTGTGTCAAATTTTATGTATTTTCCAAGAGTTTTTGAGGAACATGAGTTTTCATGAAAGGATCAAAGTGATAAGAATGGTAATAAGTTTTTGTAAATATTTTCTTTCTTTGGTTTTGAAACTAAGTTTTTGATTCAAGCGTCCAATCTAACTAGGGTCTCCTATGGTCAGGATGGCTCTGATACCAACTTGTCAACACCCGGATTTTTAATCCCACATGCCTGTTATGCCATACATCGCAATCCCAGGATAAGATCAACGGCTGAGGGTCGTCGTCGATGATGAACTAAAGATTATCTAGCTTAGGCCAAATTTTATGCTCTTTATGCAACCTTCAATTATCTTTCTAATATCTATAATTCACTTAAGTAAGCTCTAAGTACTAGCTTTGATAAAGAAATAAAGTATAAAGCTTGTAAGTAAAAACTAGGAATGGGGTTATCAAATGGGTAGGATCATCTATGCTTAAGGCATATAGTTGGCATGATAACAAGCAAGTATTGTCTTACATAGTTATCAATATAAGCTTGCAAGTGCTATCTTGCTCAATCAACTAGTAGTATTAGGCTTGCATAGGTAAAGTATCTTGCAAGGGTTAGCTTGCTCAATCAACTAGTAGTATTAGGCTTGCATAGGTAAAGTATCTTGCAAGGGTTAGCTTGCTCAATCAACTAGTAGTATTAGGCTTGCATAGGTAAAGTATCTTGCAAGGGTTAGCTTTCCTTGTGCAGAGCAGTGGTTGAAGTTCTCCTCGGCTTCTTCTTCGTAGTATCCTCCTTCATCCTTGTATCCTTGATCGGTACTAGCGTCTATGAATAAATACGAGGTACACAATCACCAAACAATACTTAACTACTTTCAATCATCACACAAAAGGGTTCTATAGATGATCTAGCATCATCACTAACATTCAAGATTAAAGCTTGGTTTAATTTCTTTTATTTTTATAAAAGTAATTTATACTCATAAAAAAACTACTTAAGATTTAATATTCTCCAAACCAAACATGGGATCATGTTGACACATGTCATCACCACATATTTAAGTATATGGGAATGTGATTTAAAGTGGTGTCACAATTTAATAAGATTTAACCTTTTATTTTAAATAAAATTGAATGACTAGAAATGTCTGTGTGGCATTCTTTTATTACTTGAACATTATTTCTGTAAGTAAACCCAAATTATTTTATATATTCTAAAAGGTATGATCAAATGTGATTTTTGAGAGTTGGAATCAACTCAAAAGCTATTATGGTTTAAATTTGAAAAATGTTTGAATGCATAAAAGGCTCTGCCTTGTTATTTTTACCAAGGTTGATCTATAGATTCAAATGATTTGAATCCAACGGGCTTGGATTAAGCATTTCAATATCTTTCTAACAAAATTGGTTTCATTCCATTTGGTTCACTGAATCGAGCTGGGTTGATTTTTGAAACTAGGTACAGAACTGTGTTTGAAATAAATGGAAAAGGTTGAATTCAAACGAGTGGGCTGTGCGGGAAACGATACTGGGCCGGCCTGCTATGCACAGCTCTTAGGTAAGCTGGTTAAGTTGTTGTCCCCACGCGTCAGTGAGACAGGGGGTGCGAAGCGGTATGGGGCAACGTGGTGCATTGGATTAGAAGTAAGATCAACGGCTGAGGGTCGTCGTTGACGATGAACTAGTCACCGGCGAGCTCAAACCCTAGCGGCGTAGTGGGGGTCGTGGGAGGCTCACCGGGGCTCGGGCGAGGGTCGGCGATACGGGCGAACGACAAAGTTGACGACGGCGAACCTCCTGGTACTGGCAGCTTCTCCTCGGGTGGACGAAATCGACGGCGCCCTTCTTCTCCAGAGGCGGCCTGCTCCGGCGCAATTACGGTGATGCCCTGCTCGCCTTGCTTCGGGAACGGGGTGGAACGATCAATGAGTAGAGGGGAGTGAGATGGTGTGAAGAGTTTGAGCGGGGGAGGCCTCTATTTATAGTCTCTACGACGAGACCGAACGGCATGGGCAGGCGACGGTGGCGACATGGCTACGGGCTGCTACAGGCATGGCCGGCGGTGGCGATGATGAACAGAGCTCACAAGATCTAGACATGGTAGAACAAAGGAGGAGAAACAATCATCTAGCTACTGTATGGACCCATAGTCCAAGGTGGAACTACTCACACATCATACCAGAGGATGACATGGCGATGAAGAAGGCCGCCAGGATGATCTCTCCCCTCCGGCAGGGTGCCGGGAAGAGCTTCAGATCCCCCCGATCTAGGGACGATGGTGGCGGCGGCTACAGACTGTTTCATGGAGATCTGATAGGGTACTTAGGGTTTTGGTATCGGGGGCTTCTTATAGGAAAAGGGGGAGACCGAGGGGGCGCCCGAGGAGGCCGCACCCCCCAGGCGCGGGCCAGGCCTGGCCGCGCAGCCAGGGGGTGTGGGCCCATCGTGGCCCCCCTCCGTCTTGTCTTCTGGCTCCATGTTCAAATCTGTAAAATATTGACTTTGGATTTTGTCCCGTCCAATTCCGATAATATTTATTTTCTGGCTTTTCTGGAACCAAAAACAGTAGAAAATAGCCAACTTTTTAATAGGTTAGTCCCAGAAAATGTATAAAAACACCTCAAAGTGTAGACAAAGCAAAGCAAAGTGGATACTAAACAAGCATGGAACATCAAAAATTATAGATACATTTTCGATGTATCAAGCATCCCCAAGCTTAACTCATGCTCTTCCTCGAGTAGGTAAGTGATAAAAAGAATAATTTTTAAGGTGACATGCACCATCACAATCAAGATCAAACCATTTGCAAGCATTGAAATCTGGGATCAAAGTACTCTAAACATGAGCATGAAATATGAAGTTCTAACAATAAGACAAAGCAACTATGCTGCAACATGAAAGGATACAAACAAAGATTCATGAATAACAATGCATTGAAAGATGTTTGTTTGTTTCACATATGGAAAACATAACATAGTGGCATTTAGCTTGTCCCTCATGGAGTAGCAAAACATAATTGCATAGGACACCTTCAAAGTTCAAAAGAGTGACTAGATACAAATAGTTCAAGAGCAAGCAATATCAACAATATGAATCAATCAATAAGTTTTGGGACAATGCACATAGAACTAAGAATGGAAAACTATGCTCTCTTAATTGGTGCCTAAGGATAGAAGGTGGATAATCAATATAAAATTGGAAGAAAGGCCCTTCATAAAGGGAAGCAGGGATTTCAAGTCTCATAAAGGGCTTCCAAAAATTATGGTACTTGTTAGCTTTCAGCTCTCATTTCGCATATCATAAGCATATTGAAGTGATTAAGGTTAAAGTGAACAAAATATGGAGTATATGCTTGACAAAGTATAAGTTGGCAATCTCATGTTCCTTGAGTACGAGGGCCGCTCCTCATGCTACTCAACTTTAGTCACCGGTAATTTCTTGTCATAGTAAGTACATGTGTATCATAGAGAACCGCCAACGGGGTACCCCTTGCCCCATGACATAGGAGCTATCCCATATCAAAATGACAAGGCAAGAGACAATGAGCATCTCATCAATCTTCTTATTTACCATGGGAAAATGGTGCTTTTTTCTCTCTTTCCTCTTTTCTCATCTCTTTTTTTCTCAATCTCTTTTTTCTATCTCTCTCTTTTTTTATAAGAAGAATGCTTCATAGATTGCTCACTATGATGATGCTGCAAGTTTCCACCATGATTAGGCATGGCTTAGGCTAGCGGCCCAAGCGTTTCTCTAACACACATACATAACTCCATGGACTTATAAGCTCCCATTTTATTTCACACTGATGACATTCACAAACAAAAGAGCATGATATCAACTGGGTACAATGTACATGGTTCTGCTAATTCCAACGTATAAGTGCAAGCATATACAACATAGATGACACAATGGTTCAAGTTTATTAGGGGCAATAAAAATAAAGTGTGCCATCAAGTTTGTGTGCGCTTTAATCACTAACTTTCACATAACAAGTTTAATTTGGAAGATAGATAAAACAAGAATATACTTGGAATGGTGTAACACACCATGTATAGGAATTTATAGTGGAAACTTTGGAATAACTTGGTTTCTTGGGAGTTGGATGCATGAGTAGAGCTTGCTCAATACAAGTGGAGGCTAGCAAGAGACTGGGAGCGACCAACTAAGAGAGCAATAATGGCCATAATCATGCAGAGCGACAAAACATTACTAATCAAAGCATAAAGTGGTACCACAAGTCAAAAACTAAATGATCATAGAGGTTATGGTGTCTGGTTCATTTTCATAACATGGTGTGAGCATGTGCCAAGTCAACCCAAACAAAGCATCAAAGGAGAACATCACAATACTATGCTTTTGTATGCTAAATCAACGCATGATTCTTTCAAGGCACATTAAGCAATCCTAATTGTTTGGAACAAGTCATGATACAACAATAATCACTCAGCATAAGTTCAAAACCACATCTAGCATGACATGATAAAGTCTAAGTCGCAGTCAAAGCAAGCTCCTCCTTCTACTACTAGAGCAAGAACTTCCTACTCCTTTCCAACACCAATCAACTTATTTGAAACAACACAACAAAAACGGGGGTCCAACTACTTTATTCAAGTAAACTAAGCAAACTAAAACCAACAACAAAAACTAAGATGCTCCAAGAATAACACAATTGTTCATGAAACAATAAAAACGAAGTGTCTAGAAAGACCTGAGATTTTTATTGACGAAGAAGGGGATGCCTTGGGCATACCCAAGCTTTGACGCTTGTACCTCTTGAATATTTCTTGGGGTGACATGGGGTGGCATCCCCAAGCTTGAGCCTTTGTCTATTATTCATCTCATTACATCATTCTTTCCTTACACCTGAAAATTTTCCTTCATACAAAACTTCACACAATCTTCATTAGCAACATTAGTGTATTAAAAAGATAATAGACCTTTGAGGTTTAGTTTCAAAACAGCAAAACATTCACTAAAGTCACCAGATACTATAGCAATTCCCTCAAAAAGCTCAATTTCCCAAAGAGAACCCAAAAAGGAATCAATAAAGAGGCAAATGCAAATAATGACAGAAATCTATCAAAACAGACCAGTGGGTGAAAACCAAATTTTTCTAAGAGCTTATATGCTCAAATAAAAAGTGTTGAACTAACGAAAGTTAGCTAACTACCTGGGGGATTTATTCAGAAAATTACAGCTCAATCCAACTTAGAGAGATTTTTCATGAATTTTTACAATGGAGCACAAAAATCTGTTTGGGGACAGCAACTCCCCAAATCTTACTTCCCTCTCATTAGAGGTTATTCTTGGCACAAAATCAAACAAAAAGGATCAGGAGAGGTTATTAGAGAAGTAATAACTTCCAAGACTCAAGAAAACTATTGGGTTATCTCCCAAGAAGTACTTTTCTTTAACGCCTTTAAGTTAGACACAAGAAGCAAGAATCAAGTATTTTCAAATGAAGAAGCATTGACATCAAATTTCTTGCTCCTACCTTTCTTATTATCTTTAGAGAATATATGATTGCTTATTGGAGAAGAAAAATGCATAATGCCTTTTCCCACATCTATTATTGCTCCAATGTGTTTAAGTAGGTATCTTCCAAGTGTAATTTGTCCATTTCCTACACATTCAATAACAAGATAATCAGTAGACACCACTTTCCCTGAGATCTTTGTAAACACTCCCTCAGCTATTCCAATGGGTAATATAGTTGCATTATTGGTAAGAGATATTTCTTTTCCTCCTTCTGGAAGTCCCCAAAGATTCAAAGACTCATAGATGTCTTTAGGCATAAGACAAAATTCAGACATGATATCACAACGAGCATCAAAAGATTCATTGTTTATAGCAACTTTTATTGTAGGAAACCATTTTGAAGGCTCAGAATTTATTGGAACATAATCATGGTGCTCTATAAGCATGTTATAGAAATCTTTCAAAGCCACGGTACTGGTCTCAAGAGTGTTCAACCTAGCATAGATGTTTATAAAGGAAGAATCAGACTTGCTAGGCAAATAATAAATTATAATCAACTTCTTAATGGCATCCAAAGCTTCATTCTCATTACATTGAAAAATATCTCTCTCTGCTACAGCATCCAAAGCATATCTATAACTAAGAGCAATACCATGGTAGAAACCGCTAATAACTAGGCCTAGACTCATTTTATGCTCAGTTTTTCTATGTAAACCAGAAATTCTAGACCAAGCTTCTTTGAAACTCTCTTCACTTCCTTGTTTGAAAGTAAAGATCCTTTCCATAGGTGACACGGTGATTGGAACAACACCATACATGGCATCAACTAAAGTAGGAACTAACTTTGTAACATCCTTAAATTCATATTCCAAAACTCATTCATATCATCCTTGTATTCATCATCATTTAGGGATTTTCTCAAAATCATTTCAGAAAAATAGAAGCTTTTGATGTTATGATTTTATGTGGACAGATTTAATTCAAAAGACCAACACCATTTGAAACTTAAATGTTTAGGAACTTGTTTGCTTACCCCATTGTTGGAAAAGTTTAGGAGAGAAGGGTTAACCAAAGTTTCAATTTAGAAAGAAATTCAAAATCCCTTTTCCAAGCATTTTCAAAACAGATGCAAAGCCTCTGTTGTTTGAAATCCAAGTTGGACCAAGCCCTTGCAAGGTAGCCCCACGAGTTTTGACCTATTTCTGAGACCAATTCACCCCTACAAAACCTCAGGAAAATTTGAATTCAAATTGTTTATGAAACCATTTGAAAACCTAATCAGAAAATCGAATTAGAAAAGAAAAAGAACTAAACAAAGGAAAAAGGCCACGCGCCAGATATCTGGCCCAGCAAAGAACCCAGCCCAACAAGCCACCCGGGGAGTTCCTTTTCTTCTCTCACGCGCGAGCGCACGCGTTCAGTCACTGACGACCATACCCCACCTCCACCTCGCACCTTTCACTGAAGAACGGGCCCGGTCCACGTCATCATCGTCTTCCTCTGATTCCGCGCGTGACCTCCGCCGCTGGCCGTTGCAGCACTGAATCCGCGGGCGTAAATTGCATTGATGCGACGAGCATTTCTATCGAAACTCCGGCTATAAGATCCCCACCTCCTCGCAGTCATTTCCTCCCAGCCAATTCTGCATTCACGCCACCAGGCTGCCCACGACTCGCTCAAAACCGCCGCAGACAGAGCTCACTCCGGCGATCGATTCAGGTGAGCCCCGTGCACCCCTTCCCCTCTGGATTGTTCGAGCCAATTTGTAATCTCCTGGCGCACCTCCTGACCCCACTAGCTCATCCTGTATTGCCCCAGGTCGCCGTATTCGCTTGACACCGTAAGCACCTGACGACCACCCCAACTCCGGCGACCAATCTCAGTAAGTCCCGTGCACCACTTGCCTTTTCCTTCACACGAGCGTGTTCACAACTATCTTGCGCACCTCCTAAACCCCCTGGTTCGTGTTAGGGCAACGCGGAGCCTCGGCAACGACTCTGACAACATCCACCCGATGCCAGACGCAACTCCGACGAGATCCAGAGTCCATCTCCGAGCGCCCCTACGCAAACCAGTACCACGTCAAGCTTCAGCACGACCTTGCGGATCTGTTAAGCACCTCCCTGCTTCCTGGGACGATCTAGAACGCCGGCGCCACCATAGTCTGACTCACCGCCGCCGGTCAGCGCCGCTAGCGTCGCCAGAGTGTGGTCAGAATGTTTGGGAGCGTTGGATCTAGATCCTGTGGCGTAGAATAGAAGTAGGACGAAGGGGTACGCGTGTGTCTGAGCCGCCAGATCTCATTTAGATCGTGCGGTCCGCAGAGCTCGATCCGCGCGAACCGGTACGCGCCAGTGAGGTTGCGACGCGTGGCTAGGATGAATTCAAAAACAGAATTTAAACCTGATTTAGATCCAAACTTCAAACTGCTTTAACTTTTGAATGCCACGTTAGAATTTTACAAACTTTATACCGTTGGATTCAGTGATTCAAGACCTTTCTGATTATGCAAGGTGTTTAACAAATAGTAACCATTAAAATGACTTTATTTGTGGAATCATGTTTAAAGCTATTTTGAGTATAGATTTATTGTGGTAAGTGGTTTTAGTGTCAAATAAGTTTGTTTTGGCAAATTTTGTGTCCTGTTGTGTTTCAGTATCATGCACATGCTTGGTAGAATTTTCAAAGTCACCACTTGGTAAATTCTTGCATACATGCATTCATATTATTTTTGATTGTATATAATTGTGTGTAATTGTATGCTATAATTTTGTGTAGATTTTGCTAGTGATTGTGATTGTGAAGAGTGCAGCTCTCCCCACTACCAAGGCAAGTGATATTTACATGAATATTTCTATCCTATGTTTTTGTACTAGCATTAGATATTTTGCTAAGTCTTGCATGCTATTTTTGCCTAATGCTATGGGAAATCCTAAGTAGTGTAGAATTGTAGAATTGCTAAGGAATTTTCCTAAGTTAAGTTATCTTACCATGCTTAGCCTAGCTATGTAGCAAACAAGGGTTGGTAAAAATCTATACTTACTATAGAGAAATAATTCGAAGTCATGAGACTTATGCTTTCCTAATAAAACAACTAAGTCAAATGAACCTCCTGGGTGGAATGGAAGGATTGGGTTATGTTGAGTGGTTACACAAGGCCATGGACTTGGGTTGTGTATCTCACTTGTGGTATGCCACCCAGGCACAAAGGGATTTGGAGGCCAAGTGTTGAGAAAGCTTACAGTGCAACCACTTGGCAATATGGGCTCTGCCTTGATCATATAGGTTGCTAGAACTTAGTCACTTGGACAGTTGGTGGTAGTTGGGATGATAGGTTGGAACGCGTCCATTTGACTAAGGAAAAGCTTCTGAAAGGTCCTGTCTTGGGAAACCAAGTCTGGTGGGGAAAGTGCACAACCTCTGCAGATGGAAAACCTAAGTACTTAGCCTAGTCCAAGGAAATGGACAATTTGAGCATCAAGACATGGAAGCTACAAGAATCTCATCACTCCAACTTCTAAGTAAAAATTGGTGGGTGAACAAGGGTGAAGAACCCCAATGTCTATTGGTGGTTTCTTGGGAATGTTTTGACAAAGAAAAACTTAGTGTTTCAACTAATAGGTAAAACTTATTTTTAAGCAAAGCAAGCCAAGCTACACTTAGCCAAAATGCATATAGTAATATAGTCCCCTTAAAATATACCAAGGTATCACTTGCCAATACTATTCCAAAGTATTGACCCTCTGTGGCTGTAACTTGTGATGTTGCAGGTTACTCCGATGATGAATAGGAGTCATGAGTCTACACTCAACATGCTTGCCTGTGGCACATGAAGATGAAGACTTGTGTTTATTTACTTATTCCTTAAACTCTTGTATTAGGCCTATGGCCCTGAGTTGTAAAAGACTATGTTTTATCTCTGGAATGAATGTAATAAACGACCTTTGTATCTGTGTACTTCATCTTAAACTGTGGACGCTAGCATTGATCCAGGTACTAGCATTGCAATCACAGGGATCCTTTCCTTTATAAAGGAGGGGTCTAACAAACTTTTTGTGTTTTTGATAAGAAAAAGCAAACCAAACGAAACTAATTTTTTTGTAATTTTTAATAAAAAGAAGAAAACAAAACAAAGCAAAAGAAACTAAGCAAAACAAAAAAAAGTAAAGAGAAAGGTTGTGAAGTACTCCCCTTGTGAAGCCATCCTTAGCCTCCCCGGCAATGGCGCCAGAAAACATCTTGATGCGGCTCAGATCACTGTAGAGCTTCGTTGGGAAACCCCAAGAGGAATGTATGATGAGCACATCAGTAAGTCTTACCTCAGTAAGAAACCAAGGTTATCGAACTAGTAGGAGGAAGGAAACGACTCAAAGGTGTTGCTAGCAACTTATAAACCTACATAACACAAACTCAAGACTTTGCCCCAACGAACAGTGAGGTTGTCAATCTCATCGGTTTGCTGAAAACAAAGGATTAAACGTATGGTATGGAAGGTAATGGTGGATTGCAGAAAGTAAACAGTAACAGTGGAAGATGTATCAATGGTAAAGATTGGACCGGGGTCCACGGTTCACTAGAGGTGTTCTCCTTAATATAAACAACATAACATGCTGGGTAAACAAATTACAGCGGGGCAATTGACAGGACAGAGCAAGGCATAACAATGCAATACTAGACATTCATGGTCCTATGAGATTCGACTGGGCATTACAATAATATACATAGACCTCCATCCAACTACATCTATGACTAGTAATCCACCTTCATGTTATCACCCGTACCCCCTCTAGTATTAAGTTGCAAGCAACGGATAACTACTTTAAGCAATGTGTGTAAAGTAAACAATACAATTGTTCCATTGTCACATCCCAAGATTTTCCAAATCTTGTAATGTGAAAATAAATGAATTAAATAAAACTTTGTTGATTTTCAGGGCCAGAAGAAACTTTTTGAATTTAAATGGAACCTCAAACCCATTTTAATTAAATAAAATCCTAAAAAGGAATTTAATGAATTAAACATTTAATTAAAGGAAATTAAAAATGTTTTGGAATTACTATTTTGAAATCTTTTAATAAAAGATTTGGTTTTCCAAAAGAAAAGGTGAATTTATAAATAAAGGTTATTTTATAAAGCCAAATTAAACCTTGACCAAACTTTGGAATTAAAACATTTTGTTTTGAATAAAAATAGCCAAGATTTATTTAAATAAATTAATAAGAATTTATTATCCAAAATTTATTTAAATAAAAGGTTTTACCATTTTAATTGAAACATCAAAACTTATTAATTTATTTTAACTAAGTTTTCCAAGTATTTTATATTCTGTAATAAAACCTACTAAAAGTGTTTTAGTTAGATTTTAGATTTCAAAATAAATATCTCAATAAAACAAGTCCTATTTGATTTAATAATGAAAGTCTAATATATTTAATTAATAATGGACCCTTAAATAAAAGGTTAATTTGGTTTTAAACAAGTTTCCAAATATTCTTTATTTCCAAATAACCTACTGATTTCGTTTTGAAAGTGTTTGGAATTCAAATGAAGATTTTATCAAATAAATCAAACCATATTAAATAAATAAAGGACCCTTTTATTTAATTAATGAAGGGATCTTAAAATATTATTTTATTTTGAGATTTGGTTTATGTTGATAAACAGAACCAAAAACTCATTACAATTGTTTGAATTGTTTGAATTATTTTAATGCTTGAATGGTTGGATGAAATTCAAATCAGAAAAATAGATTTAGAAATAGAAAAAGATTTAGACAGAAAAAATAGAACAGCCCACCATCTGGCCCAACTAACCCAACAGCAGGCCACCTAGCCCACCTCACCCTCGCCCCCGAAACGTTTTTCTTCACCCCAGAAGAAACCCGCAATGACACTGACCGGTGGACCTCCCCCTCGTTTCTTTTCCCCCACTGACGACTGGACCCATTTTCCCTGTTCATCCTCCTTGTTCCTCGCGGTGACAGCGCCCCCTCTCCTCGACCGTTTCTGGCGACAATTGCGAGCATCAATTGACGTTAATGCGGCAGTTAATCGCTCCTGCGACCGCGCATTCTTAAGCCCCTCTCCCTCCGTGACATTTTCCCCCAGACCACTCCTCCTCTCTGCCCCTAGGCTGTCGCCAATCCCTTCTGTACCGCCGCCGTCTCCGACGAAGCTCGGTGTCGATTCCGGCCAAGCCTCACCACCCCGAGCCTCCCTGAGCACGCTGACAGCTTCCCCACTCCCAGAGGCATTCCCCCGTACCACCCATTCGACTGCGGGCGCACCGGAGCTTCGGCAATGACAAGCTTCTGAACGCCGCCGTGACTAGTTCGTCTCCGACGACGACTCCCCGGTAAACCAGACCGCCCCTCTTCTTCTCGTTCATGCTCACAGCACCCCCGTGATCTCCTGCGTCTAACCATAACCTCGGTTGTCCTTCTCGTGACTTGTAGCGACGTCTTCGACCATGACTGAGACCACCCGACGTCGTTCTATACTCCGGCGAGCAATCGCAGAAGTACCTGAGCACCCCCTGCCGCGACAAGCACACGTCGAGCATCACCCCGTCCTCGCGACCTCGGTAAGCCTACTCTACCCCTCTCTCGCTTCCTAGAACCACCGCAGAGCCACCGCCTGGCCGTGCGCCGCCGCCAGCCACCGTCAGCGCCGCCCCCTTTTGGTCAAACTCGCCAGCACCGTTGGATCTGGATCGGACGCACTAGATAGATCATTTAACGCCAAAGGGGTACGCTTCCAGAACCATATGATCTAACTTGATCCAACGCTCTACAGAGCGCGATCTGGGCGAAGCGGTACCGTCTAGTAGGATACTGCCGCGTGGCACTAGAATCTGTTTAAAAGAATGTTTGAATCAGATTTATTTGCAAACTTCAAACCCTTGTATCTTTGGATCCACACGTCCAAAAATTACAAATTTTATGTCGTTGGATTCAGGAGAACAAACCCTAACCAACCCTGGCCTTAGTTTAGAAAATAGTATCTGTTTGTTTGCTTGTTTTTGCAGATTCATATGTGAGCTTATTTAGAGTAGGAAAATTGTTTAAAATTGAATTTAGGGGTAAAACTTTTGCAAAATGGTTTTATGTGACCTTACTGAGCCTAGGAACCAACCCTTGGTATTAAAAATGATTTTGGTAAAAGTTAGGTTGAATTATTTGACTTAGCCAATTTCTAGCCAAATAAGATTATTGATTTTATTATGAAAATGCTTATGGAAAGAAAACTTTGAGAAAATAGTTGGGACCAAACCTACTGACCCAAAAACAACAAGTTTTAAAATGGCAACTCATTTGGTGAAAAACTTAAAGTTTTGCTTTGATAAAGAAAATATCTTCACCACATAAAATGATGAATGGATTCTAAAATGGTTTTTGAGATAAAATCTTTTTGCAAATAACTTTACCATTTTGGTGAATGACCAATTTGGACCTTACAAAGTTTATGAACCTAGTAGAGACAAACCTTGCAATAGAACCCTCCTTTGCATGACTTAGATTCCATTGCTTTGTGAGTGTGAAATTGTTTGTTTAACCTTGGTTTGGAATGTTAGTTGATTTTGTGTTTTGCTTGATTGACTTGTAGTGAATTTAGCAAAGTGTGAGACTAGCAAGATCAAGGAGTGAACCACCATTCCCTACCAAAAAGGCAAGTGACACTATCATCAAAATTCCTACTATTTTCATTATACTTAGTGGATTTTGAAACATGCATGAAAATACTTTTATACTTAAGCTATTCTAAAACCTAATAAGATTCCCTATACACTACTTACTGAAAATAATGTAGTTGTACATGCTTAGCCATGCTTTATTTTGAAAAGAGATACATGTTGAGATTTTACAAAGGTTGAGAAAAGGACTTGTGTTTTACATAATAAAAATAAGGACTCAATGAACCACCTAGGTGGTGGATACTTTAAGTTTTGGAGAAGGTGGCAACAAAAGGGACCATGTCTATGGGAAACACTTTGTGTTGTGCTCCAAAATAAAACCACCTAGGAAACTTAGAGATTGAACATGTTTCTCCAATTGTGGCTTTCGTGTGCAACCACATGCTATTATGGCTCTGGCTTAGTCAACTACATTGGGAAAACCCATGCACTGTCTTCAGTTAACCGGACATGGGGATCTGGAATGCTTCATGGGTGCTGAAGGCAAGCTAGCAATGGTGTATGGGTGGACCCTTTGGAAAGACTTCGTCACATTCTCAATCTGCCAGTACTCCATCTTGGTGAGCACTAATCCAGTAGGCCACTGGTGGCAAAAGGATGGGATTGTGACATGTGGGTAAAGTGTACTCCTTCTGCAGAAGTTAATAAAATCTAAGTACTTAGCCGTGTCCCCGGTTATGGACAATACTGAGCAACTAAAGTTTGAACCATGGGAGATCTCGACATTCCAACTTCTAAAATAAAAACTTGATGCACTTGGGGGTACCAAGGAATTCAAAGAGATTTTGTTAAGCTTGTTGCACTTGGGATTACCAAGGTGCTCAAGAGCATGATGTACTTGGGGTTACCAAGGAACTCATGAGATTTGATAAAACTTGTTGCACTTGGGGTTACCAGGTAGCTCAAGGGATTTTTGACAAGGACTTGAACACTTGAGTTTCTACCAAGGAGTTCAAGGAACTTGGAAAAGGGATTTGACAAAGGACCAAAACCATTTTGAAAAGATAGGATAAATACTGCTTTATGCAAATAAGCCTTAAACTCTACTTAGCCAAATATGCATGTAATGATAGGATCCACTCATAATAAACAAAGTAGTGAAACTTGCCAATACAATTCAAATTTATTGACCTTTGTGGCTGTAACTTGTATGTTGCAGGTTTGATTGTTTTTAGTGAAGATTGTTTGATTAGGATTACAAAGTCTACAACCAACATCTGCCTGTGTGTGGCATCCCGCAAAACCACTACTAGAAAATCGCGTTGAATTTGTGCATTACATCGTCATCGTCATGCATTGTTTGCATAAAACTATGTTTGCAAAGCCCGTTTTATTTTTCTAAAACGCCCCATCTTATTCAAACGCCAAACACCGGGTCTCCGGAATATTTTTGTTTGTTGCTATCGGTCTGCAAAAGTTGCATTTAAATTAAATAAAAGTATTATATTATTTTAGCGGGGGCAGTCGAACGGGCCGTCCCGACCCGAACGACCACCCCCAGTTTAAACAATCGGGCCAACCGTCCAGCCCCACCTAAATCCTAAACTCACCAACTATCCTACCCACCCCCTACCTGCCACATCACTCCCACCAATCCCACCACGCCACCTCATCTCTCTCCCTCCCTCCCCCACTCATACTCTGCCACTTGTCCCTCACCCCTCCCTCTCTCTCTCAACACAACACCACACACGCTGGCACACACCCTACACAACAGCACACACGCAGCCCCAGCCCCACTCAACTCCCCCTCTGTCCCGTGGGCCCCACGCGCCCCTGGGACCCGGCCGACCCCAGCCCCCCCACACGCGCCTGTCCCCTGGCCCGCTCCCGGCCCCACCACGCGCTCCCAGCCCCGCGTCTGTCCTCTTCCTCCTCTTCCCCTTCTCTCCAACCTCCCTTCCGCACGGCCACCTCGCGCCCCACCGCCGCCACCCTTCGCCGGCGCCACCCCTGCAGCCCGCCCGCGTCCTCCCCGGCTTCTCCCGCTCGCCGTTCCCTCCGGCCACCAACCTCGGCCGCGCTCGCCCGTCCCCCGTCCACCTCCCCGCGCAGGCCGCTCCCCAGCGCCCTTCCGACGACGCGGTGGCCCGCGCCTCCTCAGCTCCCCTCCGGCGGGCCTGCGCCGTCGCCAGACCCCTTCCCCTCTCGTCGCTTCGCCGCCCAGCACGCGGCCCGCGCTCCGCCGTCTGCCTCGCCATCCTCCGTTTCGGGCCCCACCTCGCCGGCCGTCGTTCCGCGCGGTCCTTCACCGCCAAGCGGAGCCCCGCCCGACGCGGCCGTCCCTTCCCCCCACTCGCCTCCGCCGCCGTGGCCGCTCCCGGAGCGCCGCCGCCGGCCCGTGACCACCCGTCTGCCGCGGCCTCGCCCCCGACGCGAGCCGGCCCCGCTCCGCCGTCTGCGCCCTCCGCCCGCGAGCACCCGCCCCGGCTCGCCTCGCGCCGCGCCGGCACCGGCTCCCCGCCAGCGACGCTTCCACCCACCCGGCGACCCTGCCTCCCCGCCTGTGCCATGTCCCCGTCGGCCTCTCCCCCGGCAGCGCCATCTGCGGGCGTCCTCGAGCCGGCTCCGCTGGGACCTGCCTGGGCGCGGCTCTCGCGGCCCGCCTCGCCCTGGTCCTGTCGGTTCCCTGCATCCGCCTCGCCATACCACACAGCTTGGAGCCACGTTTTTGGTTGAGCCCTGCAGACGTCGCGCCCATCTTGGCCTCAGTGTTTGTTTTGGCCAGCAGAACCAATCGTAGTTGTTCCCCCGTGAACACCGCAGGGTTTTGGAAGCAGGGAGACTATCGAATCAAGTTCTACATCGACATAAAGTCAAGTCATGATCTACAAAACCGACCCGAGGGCTATGCATCGAGGCTATCCGCAACTTCCGCGAGATCTCGTATGCGTCCAGAGCCACCATATCAAGCTCTCCTTCCCGGAGCCGAAGGCCCTGAACGCTAAGACTGCCGACAAGATCTCCATCCTGGATCCAAGGACTTCCTCACGGACATCGAGCGACAAGATCGCCTCACGGAATCCGAAGCTTGCTCCCGGCGCCTAACCCAGGACCGACATCGTCACCGAGAACTCCCCCCTGAACGCCAAGGTCGCCGACCGGATGCGCCAAGTACTCCCTCGAGGACGATAAGTTCTCCTTCCCGGACGCCGAGCTCTCCGAGAACCCGGATGTGACAAGATCTACCCGCTACCGAGAACGTTCCCGCGAGACCGCTTCTGTCGAACCCCGGACCAAGATCCGTCGAACCCTGGACCCTGAGACCGACCCCGGACCCTGTCGAACCCCGGAACCCCGGAACCCCAAGATCGTCGAGACCCCTAATGTGTGAACCCCTTTCCGAGAACCCTATTTTATAATATAATAACAATTTGTTGCATATTAAATTGTCATCCATCTCGCCTGCATGTCATTGGTTTGGGGGCCTTATGCCGATTCACCTAATAATTACATATGGGGCCCATATGCGGGCAAATCTAGTCTCATATTGGCCTCATCTAAATCTGTGTAGCGAACCGGTTCCATCTGTTGCATTGCTAAAACAACATTTAATTTGCGGGGGTTCTAAACAACTTGAACCATCTAATAATTGTCGGAACCCCGGTTCCGCTTAATATGACCTAATTGCATCTCACCTTTGCCATGCCATGCATCATACATGCATCATGCCCGATCTTCTGTCGTTGTATTAAATATTGCATCCGGTGTGTATTCTAGTGTTTTGCTTCTTCGCGGATAAGGCTGTTGAGTTGATGTGAGCTTCGCCCCGATCTTCGGTTGAACCTTCGACAATGTTTTCAGGCGAGCATCTCCCTCTTTCTACCTATCTTACTTTTATAGTCTTTATTCCCTCCTGTTGATCTATTGCTATCTGTGTTGCGATGCTTTAGTTTTCCGTACCCGTGATCTACCGTGCAGCCCTATATTGCCTTGGACACACCCTATTACCTGTTGTTTGGTAGATAGTTGGACTTGCGCGTCGTAGTTGCTTGCTCAAGTGCTGATGTGTGTCGTCTTATGCCACAGTTGTTGATGTATTGCCGCATGTTGATGTTGGAGATGACTCTAGTTTTACTTATCGTCACTTTAATTTCTGTTTAACAACTAAAATTGAATAAGCAGAGGCATCGGTGGGTGATAGATAATATTTGGTTTCCGAACGCCCACTTGTGTCCCGTAAGACCCCGAGTACTTGATACCTGTTCCTTGATTTATCGCGCTATCCACATCCGGGAGGTATATGGGACCCCCCTTAGCCAGAGCTTTATTCTGTCTTATTTCTTGGGGCCACAAACTAGTTTGAGGTTTTATTTACGATCCTGTACTTCTGCCATGCTTTACTGCTTTATTTACGATTGTGCGAGGTACTGCACACTGTACTGTTTTGGAAGCGGAATGTTTACGCGGTATCGACAAGCCCAGCCACACTTTCGGGTTCCCAGTCGTTTACAGCCATTGTCGCAGACCTTGAGGCCGTCTCGGAGCTTGCTTACTCCGTTGCGGGATCTACTTAAGGGGTGGCCCCCTGAAATATTTCTGAATCTTGCGATTGCTCTGTCGTGAAGACCTCGTTGGGTTTTGTTTTGGTTTTTCCGAGGTTGATCGAGTGTGTGTTGCTATTGGTGCACCCCGGCCGGGTAAAACTTTCTGAAAGCCGTGTCCGCGGATATGGACGACTTGGAGCACAGTTTCTCGATCATAGACAAGCATAACTAAAGTTTACTGCTATAAATTTGACTTTATAATGACTAGTAATCAGCTTCACTATAATGGAATGGCTAATTAATACTGCCCACAATTGCTTGTTTGGAGGGTCGCTTGCGACCATTGTACCTGACTAGTAAGTGTTGCAACTACAACGGAATGGTTGAATAAAAGTACCAACAACTGCTGGGTTTTGGGTTTATCTCATGCTAACTGTACCTGATTAGTAATTGTTGCAACTATCACGGAATGGATAACTAAAAGTGCCCACTGCTTATTTTATCAGGATGATTATCTATACCTGACTAGTAATTACTGCAACGATAACTGAATAAATAAAACTGCCAACTGTGTGAGATCCTCGGTTGACTTCCTCGTTTGGTCTCGAGGGGGAAACACCAGGATGGGTTTGTTTGGTGTTAGCTTCAGGTTGGATCCGGATAGGTCATTCTCACCCCTATCTGATAACCGCCAGTTGTATCGAGTCTCTATAGGTTGTTTAGTGCATGCTGCCGCTGCCGCTCAGTCCACCATACCTATGTAGGCGAGGACCGCCGAATTCTAGTCTCGCCGTGTACTGGCCTCAGTACTGACGCTCCTCTTTTTCCTTTGCCCTTTGTCGGCACCCCTTTTGTTTAAGCAGGTTTTGAGATCGACGCCGTTAGCAGGGTTACCCTTCCGGCTTGGCCTGGGCAGGGTTATGGACGCCATTGGTTATTCTTCAGGGCTCTTAGCCCCATTTGCATCTTGTCCGTAGCTGGACGCTCTATCGTTTTCAAGGTGATTTGGATCTTTGTATATTATATCTGTATTCTTGACTCATTGAGTCGCTGTTGTATATATCTGTTCTGTGGGTCCCATCGAGGACTGTTGTGTAATGTTATTACTTCGTTTTCCACCCGCACGAAAGTGCCTGGTGGGCACCTTTGAATCGTTTCTATGCGGGTTTGACGAATTTTGCTCAAACTTGCATAGGTCCGATTCTGAGGGTGTTACACTGTGGCACTTTGAAGATGAAGGACCCCATGATTATTGTTATTCCGCTGCAATGTAATGTAATAGCCCAATGAGCTATGTATGATGTAATAAAATTATGTTATTCCTGGTTATAAAGTTATGTTATGACCTTTGTATCTTGATATTACATCTTAACTGTGGATGCTAGCTATTGATCCAGGGACTAGCATTGTAAAACACAGGAGGAATCTACCTTATTAGGTTGAGACCTCTACATCCATGAACAAAAGATCGTTATTTTGTCCCTAGTAGCAACAGCACATCTACAACCTTAGAGATTTCTGTCACTTCCCCAGATTCAATAGAGGCATGAACCCACTACCGAGCATAAATACTCCCTCTTGGAGTCACTAGCATCTACTTGGCCAAGATAGCTACTAGAAACGGAGAGCATGCAAGATCTGAAACAACACAGACATGATAGAATCAATAAGATAAAACCATTAACCAATATAAAATAGTAATCTCAATATCCATCAGAACCCCGCATACACAACATGCATGATTACAAATAGATGATCTAGATCATGAACGGAGCTCACAAGATCTAGACATGGTAGCACAAAGGATGAGAAACAACCATCTAGCTACTGTAGGGACCCATAGTCCAAGGTGGAACTACTCACGCATCATATCGGAGGCTGGCATGGTGATGAATAAGGCCTCCGGGATGATCTCTCCCCTCCGGTAGGGTGCCGGGAAGAGGTTCAGATCCCCCTGATCTAGAGACAATGGTGGCGGCGGCTACGGACTGTTTCATGGAGATCTGATCGGTTACTTAGGGTTTTGTTATCGAGGGCTTCTTATAGGCGAAGGGGGAGACCGAGGGGGTTCCCGAGGCGGACGCACCCCCCAGGCGTGGGCCAGGCCTGGCCGCACGGCCAGATGGTGTGGGCCCCTCGTGTCCCTCCTCCGTCTCGTCTTCTGGCTCCATGTTCTCCTCGGTGAAATATTGACTTTGGATTTTTTCCCGTCCAATTCCGAGAATATTTATTTTCTGGCTTTTCTCGAAGCAAAAACAGCAGAAAACCAGGCAACTGGCACTGTGGCAACTTGTTAATAGGTTAGTCCCAGAAAACGTATAAAAATACCTCAAAGTGTAGACAAAGAAAAGCAAAGTGGATACTAAACAAGCATGGAACATCAAAAATTATAGATACGTTTTCGACGTATCAGCCCCTCATGCATTGGGTGGTAGTGGAGTCATTTAGCTTGCGGAAGACACTATTTTATGATGTCAAATATGAAAGGCTTCCGATGTATTGTTTCTCATGAATCCTGATTGGACACTCCTCATTGGTTTGCTCAACACCTACTAGTAGAGACGATGATGGCAAGCTGTCGTGGTGCAGCACACGGGTCTATGTTCCTAATCCGTGGAAGAAGGATCAAAGATCCTCGTCTGGATAGGGCTCCTTATCGGGCCAGGGTCTAGTAACCGACTGAATGTAGTAGAGAAGAAGGATGGAGAGGTTACCTCTCCTAGTAAACCTTGGAAACCTCGTACGAGGAAAACTCCGGCTGCTCCAAAGGTGCAGCCTAATTCTAGTGAAACTAAGAAAGCATCGAGACAGAAATGTAAGAAAGTTTATGTGTTTAAAATGCCCTGGTGCTCACAATCACAAATTTTGTAGTTGTTGATGTCCAGGGAGGGACATCTAGTGAAACACCTAGCGATGACTCAAACAAAAAGCAGAAGAACAGTGATTTGTTGGCTACCAATTGATCAGCGGATCTGGTAGAGGCTGCGGACCAGCCTCGTCCCATGTAATGAGTCTTCTCGTGTGGAACTATCGAGGCCTAGGGTTATACTCGACAATGGGAGAGCTCTGGTGGATTGTCAATAAATACTGACCCGCAATCCTTTTTCTTTCAGATACAAAGATGAAGGATAAGAGGGCACAAAAATTCATGCGGTCTCTTGGTTATACTGGTAGCCTCAGTGTGAGAAGTGAGGGGAAGAGTGGTGGCCTAGTACTGTTCTAGAAGCAGCCTTACTCTGTTGTGATGAAGGGGAGAAATTCTAATTGCATTGATGTGCTTGTGTCAGCAGAAACATGAGGTGAATGGTGTCCAAATTTTGTCTATGGGGAGCCTCGAAGGGAGAAGCGTCATGAGTTCTTTGATCTCATGTGACAACTATGTACATAGTGGTCTGGTCCTTGGATCTGCTATGGTGAATTTAACGTGGTCCTTAGTCAGGATGAGCATTAGGTATCTAATGATCGATCAGACTCCCAGATTCGTTTGTTTCAGGAGTGCTTGGATGATTGTGCATTGCTCGACATGGGATTCTCTAGCCCTATGTTCACATGGTCGAATAAATAGGACAATGATCGGAATGTTCGGGTCCGTCTGGACCGTGCTGTGGGGAATGGGGACTTCACTCATTTATTTCATGACTACATGGTTGAGAATGTGATTACCACAACCTCTGATCATTATGCTTCCAGCATCAACTTAAGGAATGTCACTGATGATCCCGATCCTAAGCCAGTGCAAATGGGCTTTAAATTCGAGGTGGTCTGGTTGCGCTCAACCGATTATATCCGGGTACTGGAGTAGGCCTGGAAGGATGGCTCCCAAGGGACGACATAGCTGAGGGCCACCTAAGCCACACTCCATCGGGTGTCCGTTGCCGTTGGGCCAGTGGAGCAAAGACACATTCGTCTCGGTTGGCCGAAAGATTCAAAAACATGAACGACACTTGAAATATTTGGGGCTGTCACCATGGGATAGTACCTCTGATGATGCTAAAGTGGTGGAGCGTGAGCTCTGCAAATTATTTGAAAGGGATGAAATCATGGCTAAGCAACATTCTCGGGTGGAGTGGTTAAAACAAGGGGACCGTAATACAACCTTATTTCATGCACGAGCTTCGGCAAGTAGGCACGCAATTAAGATCAAGGTGTTGGTCCGTTATGATGGTTCTAGGTGCACCGATAAGATTGAGATCAAGGGCCAGGTAGAGCAATTTTATGATACACTATTTTCCTCTAAGCCTAGAGATACTTCCAAGTGGACTCGATCGTTGGAAAGGTTACCGATGAAATGAACCATGATCTATGTAAACCATACTCCAATAATGAGATCAAATCTGCTCTTTTCCAAATGGGTCCTACAAAATCGCCTAGGCCGGATGGATTCCAGCTTTATTTTATCAAACTCATTGGAATTTCTTCGAGAGAGAGGTATGTACGGCAGTGAGAGGTTTTCTAGAGGGGGATCCAATCTCGGAAGGGCTATGTGACTCAATTATTGTGCTAATTACGAAGGTAACAAACCCTGATAACCTCAAGAACTTTCATCCTATTAGTTTGTGCAATGTTCTATACAAGATTGCCTCCAAAGTATTAACTTACAAACTGAAGCTGATCCTTCCAGTTATTATCTCCGACAACAGAGTGCTTTTGTTCCTGGCAGGTTGATTACTGATAATGCTTTACTGGCTTATGCAAATGCGTCCACACAATTCAACACCAGAGAGCCAAGAAGCCATTCTTTTCTCTTAAATTGATATGATGAAGGCGTATGATAGAGTGAAGTGGAGCTATCTCCATGACTTTCTGGTGAAGCTGGGTTTTGCTCCTTCCTGGATTGGGTCTGTTATGAGGTATGTTACCAACGTTCGTTATGTAGTGAAGGTAAATGGTGATCTCACCAAGCCAGTTATACCCACCCGTGGAATACGTCAAGGGGACCACATTAGTCCATATTTATTCCTTCTCTGCACGGAGGGTTTATCATGTTTGCTTTATCTCCATGACTTTTTGGTGAAGCTGGGTTTTGCTCCTTCCTGGATTGGGTCTGTTATGAGGTATGTTACCAACGTTCGTTATGTAGTGAAGGTAAATGGTGATCTCACCAAGCCAGTTATACCCACCCGTGGAATACGTCAATGGGACCACATTAGTCCATATTTATTCCTGCTCTGCACGGAGGGTTTATCATGTTTGCTTTATCATAAA